>NW_010589576.1:465608-512737 GCF_000705375.1 Tinamus guttatus
TAAAGCTGAAACCCTCAAAAGGTATTTTACTTTTCTCAGAGCTGAGGAACAGGTCAGCAATGTACAGAAATGAGAAGGATGAGACTTTGACTTCTAGCATCAGAGACTGCAGCTCAGGAAACCATTTGGGTCAGCTGTGGTGGAAAAGAACACTATGTTTTCATATGCACCCATAGCTACTTGAGACATATTTGTGATTGAACTATGCAAAGATGATAACTGAAAAACTTGTTGCTAGAAAATTTTAAGGATCACTGAAGACCAACTGGATACTTTAAGACCTCCATTGCTACTGTCTAGCTCTCCTGGACACTGGGGGAGGAAGGCAGGTCAGCCTTAGCCTTCAGGGGAACAAGGCTGCTGAGGCTGTGAGCACTAGTGAGCACTGCTGCTGCATGCCTGATTTTCAGGAAATTATGAAAAATTAACTACGACCTTGAAATTGATGCTGACAGAATCAAAAGAATGTTCATAACTTAAGTAACGACTATTTTTGTCTTGTGTTGTATTCACAGCTTTGGGTCTGAAAACATTTTTTTCCTTGAGCAAATGGTGCCTCTTCTATAGGGCAAATGTAATATAAAGTAGTTTAGTTATGAGTACAGGATTAAACTTTTTTTGTTTTTAACTCACACAGTCACTTTATAGCTCGTGGTAAAATATTTTCATGGGCATTAATAGTAACTTTTAATAAATATCTTGATTTTCGGTGGTGGCTAATGAAAGGACAAGGGGTAATGGGTACAAGTTAAAACACAGGAAGTTCCATCTCCATGTGAGGAAGAACTTCTTTACTGTGAGGGTGACAGAGCCCTGGAACAGGCTGCCCAGAGAGGCTCTGGAGATCCTCCAAACCTGCCTGGATGCCACCCTGTGCCACGTGCTCTAGGTGACCCTGCTGGAGAAGGGGGGTTGAACTAGACGATCTCTAGAGGTCCTTTCCAACCTCAACCAATCTGTGATTTTGTGATTCTATGTGACAGGAACTAGAAGGGCACTATCCACAGTAATAGCATTACTCCACAAGGTACAAGTTTAGTTTCATCTCAGGGTGCAAAGTTGCTTTGTTGTTTTTATGTGAAACAGCAGTATTCAATATAAATCCTTATTTCTACTGTGTAATTAAAGTTAGTTACAAATAATCATATATAAATCTATAAATACCCATGCATATTGCATATGCATAAAAATACTCCTGTCAGACAACTTGGAAAATTTTCTAAATTTCTTCTGAAAGTTTGAAGTAGACAATGTACGGGGACAAAAAAGTCATGAGAGTGTGGGAAAAGATGAGAAGTCTACCACTTTTGATTTTAGAGTGCCTGGCTTTAAAACTGGAATCTATCCTTTATGCTTGCTACAGGAGACAGGAAGAGGAGAGAAGAAAAGAGAAATCACATTCCTTACAGTGTCCCAGGGTCATGGTGTAAACAGAGCTCTGTGAATCTGATGGGAGACGCATGCTCTGCTGCAGAACTTGTGCAGTGTCTCAGAATTGTCTTTTACTTTGTGGAGCAAAGTCGTTGTATGTCTTCCCTATTCCCTGTATAATCTTAATTCAAGGTAGAAATGCAGTTCTTTTTCTTTGCTGTTTCCATTCTCCAAACAGATCACCAGATGACACTTTTTTTTTCTATGAGAAAGAAGAGAAACTCTCTTCTGTTTCAAAACCTCTCCTTTCCTTAGAAATAAGAAATTTTCTTTATGTGTGGTAAAATAACAAGGTAATTGAATCTTTCTTCCTATTTTTTTCTTCTTCCATTGCCACCGTGAAACATACAGAGCTCCTTAAAAACAGCCAGAACATTATAGTAAGGACAGTATTTGCAGGGTAGTCTGGATGATCTGTACATTTAAATACCAATATTAAATGTCAAAAATATTTTATAAATAAGTAATAAAACATGTTCAGGACTCAATGCAATCAGCACTGGAATTCACGCTAAAACTTCTCTGCTATACTTTTTTTTATGAAAAAACTCTAAGTTGACCCCCAAGAAAATCCCACAATGCAAATATACTGAAGTCATTCTGAAGAAACCAGAAAACTTGCACTTGACATACAAGTGTAAAAGAATTACCTTTTGCACCAGGTCACTTACTTTGGTTCTGATGATAAGTGGTAGTGGAAGTAAAAGCAGCGGGGTAAGGATAATGAGCAGGAACCTTCGATAGACCAGGAGATATCTAAGAATCTTCATGACTGGTAACTAGTAGTTGAGCTTTCCTGCAGAAACTGACAAAAAATGGGTTTGACTTTAAATAGTTTGCTCTGATTAATATTTTCCTAAACTACCACCTTTAGCCATTGCTAAAGCAGGCCAGTAAAGCAAGTTAAAAATAAATCTTGGCCTTTATTGTTTTAGTGACTTTATTAACAGTAGGGTGATAAGATAAGTGTTCATCATAAACCAAGTCTAGATGTCTCCCTCCTTATGACTTTCTCCCCCTGCCTTTCCTCATGAGGAGTTTATGTAACCAGAGTGGGCTTTAAGCCACTAGATAGCCAAACATCTCAGGTACCCTCTCCGTTACTGTTGGCTTAAGTAGGAAATTAAAACATCTAATCTACCTAGAATATATATGTCCAGACCAATTATGTGAAAACATATGCAAGTTGATTGTACTGGGCAGAATGAAAAAATTCATAATGAGGATAGATAAGAAGAAAGCAACACTGAACAACCTGATATATCTTTGAACCTTCCTCTGCTCTGAGCAAGAGGTTGGATGAGATTACACTCCATGGTCCCTTCCAACCTTGATTTATCTATGATTCTATCCTTCAAGAATATGAAATAAATAGGACAAATAAGTTTTCTTCCTCTTTCCTGACAGAAGTGTCCGTCATTCATCTTTTCTACTCATTCAGAAATGAGGAAAGATATTTCACATACGACACGTAGCTTTGAAGACTGAGGATTGGAGTGTTCTTTAGACAAATATATATATATATATTTGCCTGAATTTTTCCATGTTCAGTGAAACAGAACTCTGTACAATCTTTGTAATATTTCAGAACAGCATCAAATTAAGGGAAAATGCAAAATAATTTTCCTGACTATCTCCAAGTGAAGATAAAAATGGGAAAGAACTCTCTGTTTCTTGCTCAGGAGCTTATACAAAGCAGTAAGTCAGAAGAAGAAACAGATGAAGGATTCTTTGAGTTATCATTGCACGCAACCAAAGGCCATGCAATAAGGTATATTTTTACTCTCGAAACAACTTGTAGATATAACAATATGCCAAGATAGATACATATAAACCAAGTTCTCAGATTACCTGTGCTGGGAGACAGACTTTTGATTTTGGAAGGACTTTGATTTTACTAGCAAAGCAGTATTTCAAATCTAACTGACAGGAAGGAATTGACTGAAACCTCAGAGACTGAAATTGATTTGGGGGTGAAAGTAATCATGAAATAACAACCTTTGCTACTGCACAGGAAGAAAGAAAACAACTCTGAGACAACTCTGGAAACTGAGACTGAGATCTCCTGAGAAGATAATATAAGGGATAAAGAAGTGAATTGGAAGTTTTTGAAAGAGACTATATTAAACATATAATGGTAAACTATCCTAGTCCAGAGGAAAGACAACTTAGAAACTATGGCATCTGCACCAAAGGTTTGAAAAAAACATATATAAAACCATCCATAGATACATGCCATAAGATAGCTGGCATGTATTTGAAGATAGGGATTGCTGAAAAGGTATGGCACAAACATGGGGGGGAAAAAATTTAAGATAATATGATGTGAAATATTCCCCAATTTCAGTTGGAGATACCAAAATTTAGATTTAGCATGTGTATTCAAGTCAACTGCCAGATGAAATTCACTCATAATTAACAGATATGAATTAAATCTGAGAATAATCCTAGAATATGCTTGAAAATAATCTGTTACATTTAAAAGTTTTCTAAGAGTTCCTAGAAAAGCATGATGCATATATTGAAATAAATATTAGCTAATATATACCATGTGAACTCAGCCTAATTTTCTTCTTTTGGGGGGCAACTGACTTAGTGATTAAAGATGTAAAATAGAGCTGTTTTATTTCATTTCAATATACTTTTTTAGATGAACTAAGAAAATCAGGAATAAGCACAGAAGCTCAAGTTGAAAATACTTTTGAATGCACAGCTAGTCAAAAATGTTTTGCTTTTATACTTGGCATGTCAGATGGATTCCTGAAGCAGTTCCTCCTGAGTAATTCTCTATATCATAGATTTAAATCATAAATTTAAATCATAAATCTTTAGTATATGAATTAAACTGTTGTTAAACAGATAAAGTTAGCACACACAGGTAATACCTTTATCAAATCATGTAAACTGTCCTTTCAGTGTTCTCAGATTATCATGGCTATAGCAAAGTGCCCTGCAGAAACAGACATAAACATTTCAAAAGCAAAACAGAAAAAAAAAAAGACTTCCGTTACTAACTCATGTGAATTATTGTTGATGAGGCAATAGAAATTTCTGTCAGCACAGAATCTGCACTCAAGACCTTCTGTGGATCCCTGAAGTCATCTGCCGTCAGCCATCTGAAATGGGCAGGGTGACAGATGAGAAAAAAGGGTGCTGAAGATGAAAGGAAAGGAAAGGAAAGGAAAGGAAAGGAAAGGAAAGGAAAGGAAAGGAAAGGAAAGGAAAGGAAAGGAAAGGAAAGGAAAGGAAAGGAAAGGAAAGGAAAGGGAAAAGGAAAGGGAAGGGAAAAGGAAAGGAAAGGAAAAAGGAAAGGGAAGGGAAAAGGAAAGGAAAGGGAAGGGAAGCTCTGTCTGGATCATCTACAGCATGACCTTTTTACTGTGCCTTGATTGTGACCTGGATCATTTGTTATTTAATTAACAGAACATTTTTCTTCCCTTCCCAAACAGGCTTCCATCCACAGTCACAAATTTCTGAAAGCATGGTGGTCTGTTTATAGATCACCTGGCTTATCTATTACACGTGATGTGCCAGGTGAAGTATATGTTTTAATTGTTAGCCCAGTGCTATGTATAGTTCACTGGGTGCTCTTTCCAAATATGACTTTCTTTGAAAGGTAGAATGAATAGGAAAAAGAATTTGGATTTAAGTTGAAAAATAAAAATAAATTTGCAACAATTAAAAAAATATGAAAGAGATGAAGCTTACAAGGAGAAAGACTATTTTCTGTTATATCATCCACTATTAGCTGATGTAGTTCAGTATTGATCTTTTACCCCCTAGCTTTCTCGGTATGCCTTCTTTATGTTTGTTGTATGTTCAGTTAACTGTGGACATTTCCCAGGTATTTTCTCTCTAGCTAGCTTGAGTATTATGCCCAGGCTTCAAGAAAGCCTGTGGAGATGATTGATACTTTTATCCTTGAAGCTTTGTCGCATTAGCTGTATCTGTTATTTAGCTGCGGACCAGTTTTGTTGTTTCATGTTAGAAGAAAGGCTTGTCAGAAAAAATCCATCTTTTTTTTTTTTTCTTGTCAGTACCTTTAGAATTTACATTACTATCCTCTGCTTTACCTTGGTTTTATCTTTTGCCTGTTAATAGCATTACTACTGTATATAACTAAGAGGAATCCCTTAAGTGTCAATATCAAGGAAAAATGGGCACAGTTCAGACAGCATTATAAATGTCCAGGAAAATTCATCCTCCAACTCAAACAACGGATGGGAGAATGCCAAGCTCAAAATGCATATTCAGACACAAATAGTCTGCATGGCACATTTTTTTTTCCTTATGGAAAACTTGGTCACACTAAGGGATGTTTGATTATTGTGTAACAGGACTGAAGAGTGCCAGAGAGCTCATCAATATTGGTTAAAACCAAAGCAATAATTAAAGCAGACAAGCTGCAGAAAACTTGGGAAATGAATGATCCCAAATCCATTTAATTGGTCAAATGGAAACAGTTTAAAAAGTATCATGATGCATAGTCTATTCCCTTTAGCTTTTTAAATATTTATCACATAATAGAGTCCTAAGACCATCATTTCTGAGCAGTGGCTGATGCCATCCTTTACATGTCAATGTATTTTCCTAAAAGTGAACATGGAAAATTAGTTTATATTATGTGCAGGATGTCATATATTCATTTACAAAAGTAGATTATTTACTATCTTTGCCAGATTCATTGTTTATGATTTCTCTGCTTGCTCTTTTTTTATTATTGTTTTGTTTGTCAAAATACTGAGCAAATGATTAAAGTCCTGATCCGCGCAATGAGAGGATTACTAATGTGATTTCAAAAGCATGTAAAGGTTTACTGCAGTGTTCAGCTGGGCAGAATCTTTGGATAGTTAGAAAATGGGGGAAAAAATCAATATTTCCATACCAAAGATGCACACAGGATTAACAGGCCCTCTTTATGGAGTGATATAAGGTGTGTTTTAGGTCAGTATATCTAATCTAGCAGTAAGGCATTTGTTATACCGATATATGACTAATTATTATAATGGAAAGGATGTGCGTCACTAAAAGAACTGTATGGTTGTATAAGGCTAATGTGGAAGAACAAGTGAAACAAATGAACATTATAAAATAAGGCTCTCATAAATTTGCGGAGGGGGGGTTATATTTGTTTAAAAAATCATTAATGAGTCCCAAAATGTCATTCATTGATGACAAAATTGATAAGCATTATTAGCGGATTGAAATTTTTTAAATAGGGACTATGATAGCTTGAACGGGTCTCTTCTCCAAAATAACTACCAATAGGACGAGAGGAAATGGCCTCAAGTTTCACCACAGGAGGTTCAGGTTAGATATTAGGAAAAAAATCTACACAGAAAGAGGGGCGAAGCACTGGGACACGCTGGCCAGGGAAGTCAGTGGTGGCCACTGATAGGACTAGAGGAAATGGCCGGAAACTGAAACACCAAAAATTCCATAGGAACTTAAGGAAAAATTTCTTAACAGTGAGGGTGACAGAGCGCTGGAACAGGCTGCCCAGAGAGGTTGTGGAGTCTCCTTCTCTGGAGATCTTCAAAACCCGCTTGGACGCAGTCCTGGGCCACGTGCTCTAGGTGACCCTGCGTGTGCAGGGGGGTTGGACTAGATGATCTCTAGAGGTCCCTTCCAACCCTAAGCATTCTATGATTCTATGATTCTAAGTCATGTTCAAGAAATGTGTAGAGGCATGGTTTAGCAGGCATGGTGGTGATGTATTTACAAAAATTAGGCTTAATCTTCAAGGTCTTTCCCAACCCTAATGATGCTATAATTCTATGAATATTGAAGTCATAGAAATGCACAATGTGCAGAGAAGAAATCTCCAGAAGAGGCCTGAGTTAGCACTGTGATGGAATTCACTTCTGATTTTATGCATCTATATATAAACAATTCAAGTAATCCTTTTTCACAGTCTGCAGAGAGAGATAAAGTACTTCCAAGGAGGACCCATCCTGCTTATCTGAGGCAGCTATCATAAAATGAAGTGAACTGCACTCTAAAGATGACTGTTTCTCTTCACTAACTATAAAAATCCCTAGGTACCTGGGTTGGACAAAGATACATAACTTCTAGGTGCCAACTTAGGACAGATATGTCCTGGCCTGTGGATATTTGGGAGAAAAAAGAGCAAAGAAACTTAGAAAGCCTTCTAAAGTCAGGACGAAGAGACTAGAGCACTGAGCATAGAAAAAAATCCCCGTTTGCTTGGATCTGTGAGCTCAAGGAAACAGGATCCTGTACATGCTCATCAGTAGAGAAAGTTGCATCAGAATAATTAACTTCATGATTACTGAATAATTAATTTTCAGTCTTTCCTCATCATTGCAACAATTGGAATACACCTCCAATTTTATGTGTATATTTATATATCAGTAGCTGGAATCAAAATTCTTTGATTCTATGATTCAAAATATTTCTGTAATGCCAGAGAAAAATTAAATGTCTTTAGTATGAGCACAACACTGATAGGCACCTTTTGAAAGATATCATTAAGAATAAATGGAAATACAAGGAAAATAAATTGCAAATACTAATTCCTTAAGACCTAACATATTCTGCAAGGCTTCAATTCACCTCAGAAATATTGCCTGGCTTCTTTCCATCTTTAACACTCATTATTTCCCTCAAAAGTGTAACAGCTTTTGGGACTGAAAATTCAATTTACAACCTCAGGAAAAAATTATTTCTCCTCATCACAGACATGCAAGCAGGGAAGTAAAAAACACTCACTTCAGTGCTAGAAGGAGTATTAGTGTAGTACTTAGTGTAGTGTAGTGATGTTAGTGGCAGAATAGGCTGTGCAGCCACAGGTATTTCCCAAAGAGACATAGGGTCGTTCATCACATCAGTGGTGAAGTTAAATGGAAATACGAATGTGCTGAGCCTTGATCAAGATTCATTTCTCTAAAAAAAACACAAGGGAATCTGAGCAACAGATGTTTGGAAAATGTAATAGCATCTCTAAGATTTAGCACTTAGGGTTGGTGATAGGATGAAATCACATCCTAAATTGCTCATATTGCTCGTGTTTCTAAATACGTATCCAGATTCAGATTTCCAATACATGTCCAGATGCCAGGCAACTGCTCCAACAACTCTTTGAGCATAACTAGTATATCCTTATGAAAATCCAATCATCTGATGCATTTTAAGCTGCATTTTTTTTTTCATTTTCTCATTCGTCGCCTTTTTTAAACATTCTCCTAAGGAACAGCCACTTCTAAATCAAGGATGCTATCAGAAGAATGAGATTCATTTGGAAAAGAAGGAAAGCCAAGATGCAGAACAATAATGAAAATGTATCCCTCTGAAACATTAATGAAATGAGACTTAAAAATCTGGACAACACAAGTGCGCTTTGTCTCCATCTGGGAGATATGATCTTGGCCTGTATTGTCAAAGAGTAGTAATAATAATAATAATAATAAAAACTCAATTTTCCCTAGATTTTCTGCTTCTGAACTGCAAAGCTGCTGATAAAGTGGTAACTCTCTGGTAAATTTTATTGACACATTTTGGAGAAGCTGTCCACAGAAACCGATGAAAGAATAGATTAAATAGAATAGATGAAAGCAATTTTCATGGTGTGATGAAAGCAGAAGAAACACATTTCATACCTACATACAACCTGTAATTATGAACATATGGAATCTGATATTTGTTGAATATATTTCCACAGTCCTTATGACATTAAAAACATCAACCAAACAAACAAACAAATCTTGAGACAATCTCCCATTTAAAATTTTTAAGAGGAAATAAAAATTTCACTTTTGATGGCATATTCATTGTAAGCACATTGTAATGTAGCTTCTTTTAGTTTTGCATAGAAACTCACTGTGCCTGAAGGGCATCAGTGCCATGATTTTTAAGATTATCTGTACTTATGGTCTCTTTTTTTTTTTTTTTTGAGTCAGTTCAAGTGCTTTCCCATTCAGCAATTACCATACAATCTTCCTTCTTTCTGAAGCTGAATACTCCTCTTATTTAATGATACTAGATAATATACAGATCATCCATTATATTCATTATCCATTCTGGACTGACCCCTTCCTGTGGGTCTACCCGTTGAAGTCATACACCAGTGGTAAATAAAATATCACAAAGCAGTGTTTTCAAAATAAAATTTATATGTAAACTACATAAATTGCTCATAAAAAGTAAGATATGAATGAATAATGAGATTTTAAAACAATAAACAACTCCTAAACTCATCTCTATTAGCTGAAGTGCACAATGAAGGATTAGAAAGGCCAAATTGCTTCAAACTCTTTAAACTAAGTCCCTCTCTAGGTCCATCTGCTTCTCATAAATAGTTCCTTGATAACATTTCTATTCACTTCTGAACTATCTGTAAACAAGTTAACTCCAAAACTGGTAACAATTTAGCTTCACCAATACAATACTCCGCCCAAAGTAAATTAATTCTCCTCAGAATGTCACCTTGATGGAGCATGACAGTAAGCAAGTGAAACAGATTGCATGGCCCACATGAGTATCCTTGCACGGCATTGCACAAGATCCCATCAGCCTGATCATCCCAGTCAGAATATGCCAGATGGTGTGATTACGTGAGTTAAAACACCTTTGGTTTCTTTTTTGTCTCTTGACTCCATCCTGGCCAGAAGATATCAGAGTACAGAAAAAAATTCTAATTACCTACAGAAGCATCCTCATTAATAGAGTCAGATCAGTATACCTCATTACTATGTTTTAGTTTCACTTCTTTCATAATTACAGTAATTAGAGATCATGAAAACATTGTATTGCATGGGCTATTATCCTTTCACAATAGGGTGCAATTAAGACACTGATAAACCTGTATTTACATTACCTCAAAGTTTTAGATCATATTTTTAATACTTCCCCTCTTGTGTCATTATTGAAAGATAGCATATAGTAACCTTTTGCTCTGACTTAACTGTCACATCTCTCCGATTTTAGTTTCCACTTAAGAGAATGTATAAATAGGAGTGTATATACATTGTGTGTATATAGACACACACCAACACACACACATATATATTATCTTTCTTCAAACTTCATTTTACTTTGTTAATTTTTAGAATGTTTCATGCTGTTACGAGCATATGTGCACATGGATGCCTTGTTCCTTCACTCCTTAATTGCAGACTGCTTTTGTTTTAGAAAATGTCGTTTGTTTTGCTCTCATGTTGCAGAGTTGTGACCTTGTTTGGCACCAGCACGCCTGGCCTGGCACCTGGAACCTGGCATCTGACACCTTGACCCCTATTCTCCAACCAACTTGCATACTTTCAGTACTTCTAGTTAATATTCTCCAACCTGCCTGGAGAAGCTGCCATTCAGCTTTCACAACATAAGCTATTTGCTTGGCCAGGATCTCTCCAGGAACTCTTGATGAAGGAACAACCCTAGGCAATATTTTCCTTCATTCTCATTCATTTAATCTTTCAGCCTTGAATGCACAGTTCCCAAGAGCCCAATGTGCTCTTTTTAAGGAGAAATGCCATTTTGCCTTTAGACCACTCATATTCGTGATCCTAAATCCTGATGTTCTTCCCTTCCAGTCAGACTCTGATTTAAGAAGACACCTTTCTATCTTTCTGCACATCTTTCTTGCTGAAACAGGCAGCCTCTGGGCTGCCATCACACAATTCAGCCACAAAACCAAAACACAATCTTGAATCAATCATAGTCCTGGTTTAGAAACATTTAACATTTTTTATTCCTCCCTGAAACAAGTTTTTTCTTGATGAATGGTGGCCATATACCTAGTGTTTTTTGAATCCAAGACTGTTGCATGTGCCAAAGCATTTAAACTGCAGTGAATCCGTACAGATGAGTCTTTGACCACCCCAAAGTCTGGGAGATGTTGTGTGCACCACCCTAGAGTGCTTATACTGGCAGATCCATTTGCCATTCACAGCCCAGCTTTTCTTTCTTCAACAACAAGGTGGTAGAGACTGCGCTAGAGTAAGCATAAATTTGTAAGTTTCTTCATCTGATGCTCTTCTAACCTGCAAAACAAAAGCTTAACAGAGTATTTCAAAATGTGTTCGTAAAAATACCGTGTTATTTTTCAGCAAATAACCTTAGCTGCAAATATTTGGATAGTGCCTCATGAAGCAGCATACAATGCTTTTGACTTTTATCATTTTAGAGGAGAACTTAAATGTGTGATAAGACTCTTAGACCAGGGATTTCTCTCTCTAGAAGACTACGCATTTCATCTTGTACAGCATCCATGTCCTTCAAATTTGTCTGCATTCTAATGGGGGAAAAATAAGTCTGCTTAGAATGGCTCTATTGGCTCTAAAATAAGGTTATATTTGCTTTAATGAAAGCAATATTTATTTTACATGATAATCCATGAATTAAAAAGTGCTTGCAACATAATAATAATGCCTGTTGAGAAGTGTTATGAGAAGGAAAAATATTTAAAGCATTTCTTCAGTTGTTTAGTAGCTTAACAGCACCTTGCTGTTTAATTATTTCAAATAATGAAATGTTAATTGGAAGTGGTGTAACTATACTTTCTGCAGTTGATGACTCTGTGTTGACGACATACTAACGTCATCAACCATGCCAACTTTTGTCTTAGAAGTATGATGAGTTTGTGCTGTTGCAGAGGAAAGATATTAATCAGACAAAAACATTAACTGGTATCTTTGACTTCTTATGCTAAGATCATTGTTCAAATTCTGCTTCCTTGGAAGCCACTGAGGATAAATGATTGCAAAGAAGAGTACTAATTCTGCTGAAACACAAATTGAATAGTTGGTCAAAAATATGTCAGAAATTTTAAACAATAATGTCACCAGGAGATTTCTTGTTGGACTTATTATCCTAAATTGATTATTCCTGAATATTTTTTTTTCATTTTGTAATCATCAATCACATTAACAGTTTGCTACTCTTATCTAAAATATTTCACACCATTTTAACAAGGTACTTTAAAAGCCCTTCAATTTATTTAACATTCCTCCATCATGATTAATCTTGTGGGAACAGAAAAACAAACAAATAAAACCACTTTTTTTTGACAGAGGCATTTAGTCAGTCAGTTTTCTGTCCTGTTAATATATGCCCTATATATTCAAGTCATGGGATTATCATTATATTTGCTCTTCTTGGTACAGACTTTCTGAAAATCTTTATTAGATTTTCTCCTGCCCTGGTCAAAAAATCCATGTTAACAATTTATTTTTCAAAATGGTGTCTGTTTCTCATAAATGTCCACATCTAAAAAGATATAAAACACCAAACAGAAACAGGTGGTGGTTAGTTATGTGCAAAGTTTGTACTTCTGAGTAATATCTAATAATACTTCTGCGTTTAGAAGTATATTTTTTCTGTCAATATTCTTACATATTCATCATTATTATCAGACTGCCAGAAGAGTTCATCCAAAGTTTCTCACCAAAAGGCATACATTAACTGATCTTAATTCCCATTTTTCTGACTCTTCCTTGAATTTTTAATCACCCTTTGTCTCTACTTCAGTGACCAGGTCATCGTCAACAACAAAATTACAGCAATCATTTAAATATATACCGTCCTGAGATTCATTTTTTGTTTGTTTGTTTGTTTGTTGTTTTTTTCCCTCAGCCAGATCAAAGCCAGGTTTTATCTCAGATAAGATTTTACTTCCTGATCTTCAGTTGATTTTCAAACAACAAATGCAGATATATTTACTCAAGGATGTCAAGTTCTCTAACGGTAACATAGGCTCTCAGAAAATAAACTTCTATAAAATATACTACCAAAACAAACAAACCGCATGAATCCTCCCAGCTCTTCTTCTGCAGCAGACAAGCTAGGCTTCCCATAAAACGTGCCTGTGAAGTCTTTGATGTGGCTTAACGTGTTCCTCTTTACTCATCCAGCAGAAACAGCCAAGACCGTGTGACGTCTGTAAAAGCTGGTGTGGCAAAACGATTCCTGTGCTGCCCTGAGGGTGAGAGCTCAGCCAATTCCTGCAGTGTCCCAAGCCAGGGAGCCCCAGCGAAAGGGGCCAGGGCAATGAAGCAAGCTGCAGCTCGACGGAGGGACCAAGGGACTAGCACACATGCCACATTGCAAACCCCATCCAGTGTGGCCAAGCAACTGTGCTGTTAGCAAAGTTTAAAGTTCAGGCTGGAGCTGCAAAGGTCTGCTCTGCATAACCTCCACAGGAGAGAGGAGAAATGGGTGGCTGGAAATCACAGCTCCGGTGTTTATCACCATGGCCACATGTACATACTTTATTACCAAGCAAAATTGATCATATTAAAATAAGATGACAATATTGTGTCCTAAGAATAGTCCAATACATGTGCTAGGAATAGTTCAAATTCCAGAGGCAGTGCTGTGGTGGCTGCTATCCATGCTGAGTTCTCCCAGGGTTTATATTGCCTGTGTCAGGACCACTCTGCTTGCAGACACAGCAAGACTTGCCACCGTCACACTAGTTAAAGAAGAAGCTCAACATTGAAAAGTAAACTTTGCTTGCTAAAATACATATTTTCATCGATTTTGCTTTCTGCATTCTCACAGGGATTATCCGAAGGAGTAACAGAGTGGTAGGGAAAAGTCTTTTGAGAACTACTTTTTAAAATTACTAATCCCTCTGTGATGAAAACTGACCAAATTTAAAGTCTTTTACATCTTCAGAAATAATCTACATCAATTAACAAGTCTTAACTTAGATAAACAAAGAGTTTCCAGTTTATATCCTACAAGAAGTTTCCCTGAATTTGAGTCATGATGCACTTAATGCATCAAGAGATAGGAAACATGAGACTTCACGTGGCATGCTGTAAATGCAAATGTTCTTTTTTTTCAAAAAAGTATTACTTATGAGATACAAGTCATGTAACAAAAGAGTAAATCTGTATCAATATGACTTAATCAATAACCAAGGAAAACAGTGTATTTCAAAGGCTAATGTTAAAGACTAATATCCGCATGTAATATGACACGAAGAGCCTCCCTTTGAACCTTGTAACATATTTATTAGAGTAATGCATCAAAGGTTCATAAGGGAAAATTATTAATCAGTAATTGTTAAGTCATTAAGATTTATCTTTTAAAATGGACCAAAGTCAGAAATCAGGACCAGAGTTGCATTAAAACAGATTTTAAGGCTCTCACAAGATGCTATTTGTACTGTTTGAATTCAGATTAGTTTTGGATTCTAACATTTTGAAAGATCAGGAACTGCTAAACATCCCCTTCTCCTTTACTTTGATATAATTACTTACTTCAGGTTCAAAGAAAGCTTTAAATTAATATTATAGGGCCATTCCATTTATTTTCTTATTTTTTATTTTTTGCTGAAAGATTCAGAATTCTTCTTAATTATAGCTAAGAGGATATGTAAACATCACATGAAAATGCTATTACTATGCTATTAGGAGTACTTCTGAGCCTGTACTTAGACTCTTAAGCTATTTTAAGAATTTTTTTTTCCACTGCTTGTGCATTTCTTGTCTTCAGCAATTGTTCATTTAGAGTCTTTTCCTGCATCCTTTGAAGTCAACGGGAGCTCTGTGTAGACACCTAATAAATAACCAACCTGTTTAGTTATATTGCAATTATAACTGAAGTTGGGGTGCAGAATATTCACATTCCCCCAGGAATTCACCATAATGAAGGGGAGGATAGGAGGTACTGTGATGCCCTGTGGAGATAGCTAAGCTAGCTCTTGAATACTACAGGAGCAGGTCTGGGACCTTTGACATGTGCTGTTTCATTGCAAAGACCCCACACAATGCCCTTGAAGTGGGCTGGAGAAGCCTCTCAGAGCCCGTGATGAACTTCCACCGAGTCTTCAGCAGAACTCTGGAAAAACTGGCATCCCAGTGGAGTCCTGGGGTGTTCTGGCTCACAGGCCAGCCCTGTCATGTAATCATGTCAAACTCCTGAGCCTCGCAAATTTACTCTACTTGTGGGTAAGGCTTCTCTAGCAAATAATTTTAGGCAAACTCTGATGATGGATTTACAGCATAACAATTACAGCAGGCACAGAAGATACAAAGTGGGAAGAACTACTATTCTTTGCATAAGGGAGTTGTATGCTTTAGAACAAACATTGCAGCATCAGGAACAGTCACGCCTGTTCAACCTGTTCAAGTAGCTTAGCTAAATTTCCGTCTTCACTTGGACAATATAGGGTGGACAATGTAATTTCAGAAATATATAATGTTTAAAAAAATGGGACTCCTTCTCCAATTTAATTTCTAATGATACCAAACTGGAAGGAGTGGCTGATACCCTTACCATTCAGAGGAACAAGCTGGAGAGCTGGGTGGAGGGGAACCTCATGAAGGCAAGTGCAGGGTCCTACACCTGGGGAGAAATAACCCCACGCACCAGTACAGGCTGGGGGTTGACCTTCTGGAGAGCAGCTCTGCAGGGAAGAACTTGGGAGTCCTGGTGGATGACAAGCTGTCCATGAGCCAGCAGTGAGCCCCCGTGGCCAAGAACACCAATGGCATCCTGGGGTGTATTAGGAAGAGCATTGCCAGCAGGTAAAGGAAGGCGAACCTCATCCTGTACTTATTGCTGGTGAGGTCACATCTGGAATATTGTGTGAAATTCTGGGCTCCCCAGTACAAGAGGGACATGGAGCTACTGGAGAGAGAGTCCAGTGTAGAGCTACAAAGATGATCAGAGGACTCGAACATCTGTCCTATAAGGAGAGGCTGAGAGAGACAGGCCTGTTCTACCTAAAGAAGATAAGGCTGAGAATGGATCTTATCAATGTGCATCAGTACCTTAAGGCAAGGTGTCAAGAGGAGGGGGCCAGACTCTTTTCCCTGATGCACAGGGATAGGAGAAGAAGCAAAGGCCACAAACTGAAGCATGGGGTGATCCACCTGAATTTGAGGAAAAACTTCTTGCCTGTGAGGGTGACAGAGAATTGGAACAGGTTGCCTAGTGAAGTGGTGAAGTCTTCTTCTCTGGAGATATTCAAAACCCACCTGGATTCACGTCCAGGTGTGCAACATGCTCTAGATGACCCTGCTTGTGCAGGGGGATCAGACTAGATTATCTCCAGCCTTAATCATTCAGTGATTCTATGAAGATCTTTCTTTTTAATCTAGTGTCATTCTGATTCAAAAGAAAAGATAACACCGCCTCCCGTGAACTGGAAACACTATGCCTGTGGGAACTGCTTAGGGAGGGAAATCATATCACGACATCTTGTAGGGGTAAGTCTGGGAAAAAGTGACGTAAAACACACTTTACATATTAGAATAAAAAATGTATTTTATATCTTAAAAATTAACCAGCATTTCTATACTTTTATATGAAATATTTTATTTGTCATGTATTTCAAATTCCCCCAAAAATATGAAGGAAAAGGATGAGATATACAGCTCCAAAAATATAGGCAATATGACAGTCTGGAGTACCTTACTGGAAGTAGTTATGGAAAGTCACTATTGACTGTACTCTCTAACTTGGCTTCATATCACTACCTTTACTCTTAATCTTTGCAAACATTAACACTCATGCAACTCACCTATACAGCTCTGTAAAAGTTTTACAGATTCAGATAGCAGCAGCAAGCTCCAGACATCTCTTCAAGCCTCCTGTCTTTCTGATTCTTCCAAAATAAATTCTGTATTATGTTCTCTAGCTTTTTACAAAATTTTCATCCTGTCATAGTGAAATAAACAATGCTTAATAAGATCATAAGTAAGACTCCTCTAAAATCCATCCAGGATGATTATTAGCATATTTATGAAGAAGGTACAGGCAAATAGTTTATATTTTTGTGTGGTGCTATGTAGCAAGACACTGCAGCCCCGGGCTCTCGAGCTGCAAAGCTAACTAAACAGCGTTAGTTGAAATGAAGCTGGTGACCAACCATTGGATACATTTTAAACCATTTGTTAGCATTTCAATGAAACTAACCCCTTCTTCCCTTCCCTGTTTTGTAACCAAGAAAAAAAAAAGACTCACGAGAAAAAAAAATGAAAGAAAAAGAAAAAAATAAAAGAAACACTTGTTAGCCTCTCATGTCCTGAAAACTAGTGTTCCACCTAACTCAACACTTTTAAATCTTACTGTAACAAATTCACTTCTTAAATACAAAAAAATACTTCTGGTAAACAAGAATTACATCCCTGGCTCTGGTATTTGTTGCCAGCTTGACAGTGCTCAGGCTCACCGAGCTTTTATACCAACACAGGCAATACATCTGCCTTTTCATGTCTCCTCTATTCAAATAGTCAAAGCCCAACAGGTATCCCATATGTTGGCTCCTTCCTGCAGGACACATCCACCTGCTGGAGATGTGAAGAGTTGCCTCCAGCACTTTAGCCTGGCAAGGAGGAAGGATGGCACCCTGACCTATGGCTTCAGAGCCAGATTCATCTCCTTTGGCTGCCGAGACCAGGCCAGTGTGTAATAAAGCATCTTCTGCTGCATGTGTGTCAACAGTGTCTACCAAACAGGCCCCTATTGAGCTTAGGGCCTTTATGCTCTAGCAACATTTGAATGATGCACCTAACCCACTACAGTGAGGGAGATGATAGCTCTCTCTTACAGTTTACATATATAGTGTGTATATGGAAACAGGCACCTGCACCAAGTGCCAGGGCGGTATAGCAACAGGAGACCTGCCGCAGGTAACTGCAGAGCAACTAAGAACAAAATTTCCTCACATTATATCAATTTGATCTTCAGACAGATGCAAATTTAGACATATAAGAGCATCTTGCAGCCTCATAGCCATTAGTCTTGCTGGTCAAAGCTTTCAAGTTCCTTCCAAGCCACTTCCTTATGATGGGCTCCCCCAGGGCAGTCAGGTGACTTTGAAACTTAATATTTTACCCATAGCTGTCCCTCTGCTTACTCAGTCCTTCATTCTAGGCTTGGTTGTGCACTTGGCCACTGCACATGCAGGGTGATACTCTTCTTCTCTGCCCCTTGTGAGTAAAACCCACCAGGGCTGGTGCTTTATCCCAAATAAAATACTGAATCAGAACAGCCTTTCCAAACTCTGTCAGTTACAGACCTTTGCAGTCAGTAATGGCAACTGTGGGTTTGAACATTGCAAACCAGGCCCATCCCTAAAATATATGGAGAAAACAAAACCATAACAGCTTAAGCTGCAAAACAGCATTCTTTTTGAGTATGTGCCCTCTGTTACAGATACTGCAGGCATAATGGAAGCAATGAAACTATAATCAGTGGGTATAGGAAGTAAGAGCCTTGCCCAACATGAATTAACATTGGCTAATCTCTGGCTGAGTTTGGCTTACAGCTAGCAATAACTGTGTTGCAACACTGGATATTTCCAATTCAGAGAGTGTCATGCATTATAGCTGAACATAAGTGAATCACAGATTCACAGAATGGTTGAGGTTGGAAGGGACCTCTAGAGATCATCTAGTCCAACCCCCCTGCTCCAGCAGGGCCACCTAGGGCACGTGGCACAGGGCGGCATCCAGGCGGGTTTGGAAGATCTCCAAAGAAGGAGACTCCACAACCTCTCTGGGCAGCCTGTTCCAGGGCTCTGTCACCCTCACAGTAAAGAAGTTCTTCCTCATATGGAGGTGGAACTTCATTTCTGCGAATACACAGAATATATTCTTTTTAGAAAAATTTGAAATTATATACATAGAATTCCCAAATGCAAATGCTAAATAGCTTTTTTTTTTAATTATTTTGAATCTATCTTAATTTTTGCTGAAGTTGCTTCTTGCACACATAGTCTATTGTGGTTATACCACGGTTTGACAACATGTCTTAATAAACACATCTTAATAATAAAGTCCATATACACATTCAAACATTTCATTAACCAATAGTCACCCTGTGTCCCTCTGTATTCACTGACAGACTATTCACTAGGCTGGTCTTCAAGAGCCTTCAAAAAAGCTGGCTCAAACGCAAGCTAAGTAAATCATTCATGTTACTCATTCAACTTTAGTTGTTTCATATATTCAACTTCCACTCCTCCAGTCAGTGGACCTGATTCCTTCCTGTCAATAGTATTTATTCACAGTATCTGAAGTAGCTTTGCCAGAGGAAGAATGAATTTTCCTTCCTTTTTTTTTTTTTCCTTTGACTGCTGCTCCTCTTTTAATCTGAATTTTCCTTTCTATCCCTTCTGTATTTACAGGCAGGCCTGCAGTAAAACCATATTTTTTTTTAAAAAAAAGTTTGCTTCCTCTGATTAATGAGAAGTCCTTTCAGCTGGGTTCCTTTCACTGCAGTGTAGGTTTGTGCCACAGTCAGGCAAAGAATGTTACTTCAAAATGTTGCAAAGAAATTTGCAAGCTGTATTTTCCAGCTTTTCAAAATATTCTATATTTCATTGACTTGTTGAAATTCTCTATGATTCAAAAGAAATTGATCACTCTGTGTCATTTGTTTCTAATGTACACAAAATAACACTATTAATTTTCATCCATTTCTAAGATAATGAATAATTAATATCACCGTTCTGAGGTTGGAATTATTTTAGAAGGATACATTTTTTTTCACTGAGTTTTAAGGGTTGCTTTCTACTCAAAGCACAGATGACAGAGAAGGACAGAATTTTCCTACAGGAATAGCAAGAGATTAAATGTGCATCACTTTTGTTCCACTTGGAATTAAAAAAAATCTTTTCAATAAAGGGCTGTCTACATAAAAGACTGTTTGTAGCTATGCTTTTTTTTCAGTTCATACATGAAAATAATTAGTTGAAATCTCCCTCTCCCTTCAGCAAATTATAAGGAACTAATGTGCTTGAGATATTTGAGGATCTGGTTATTGGTAATTACTGAATTAGGGGTTAGATAAACCAGGGTGAAAGAGTTGAAGAAATGAAAACACCCTAATACCAGACAGGATGAAAAATGCTAGTACTTTCATAACTAAGTAGATATGAGAGTGGATGATCAACAATGTTCGGAGGGGTGCAAGGTGCAGAGGAAGCAGTTATCTAAGGTCTGAGAACAGTCTAAATGATGATGCACATTCTTTATAAATGATGGTAACGCAAGGAACTGTTATGGTTCAGTATGTTGTTGGGCACAGCAATGACCAGGACAGTATCTCTAGTTCTCTCTAGTGACATCAGGGTACCAGACGTTGTTGAGCCAATATCTTCTAAAGTAGTGCCTGAGTTCCCAGAATTTCTGTAAAATAGGCTACATGTTTAACTGAACAAATATGGCTTGACAGTCTAATTTTCACGTCTCTTTATTTTAAGTCCAGACACCATAATTTCATGTAATTTACTTACAGTTAAGAGAAGACGGGCTCCTTAACAAGACCAAGCTTAGTACCTTGCTTTGTCTTCTGTAAAAATCACATTCCTTTTTAGTTCTCAGAATTGATTTTACTGAGAAAAATACCATAGAACTGGAAGTAGCAGCAGACAACAAAAAGAATTTGGCTCATCATTATGATATGATCATTATGCAAAAGCAAGAAAACAATGAAAGGAAAAATGCCAGTAATTTGTCAACCATCTAGACAACAGGACAGTTATCTTTCCCAGGCATTTTGAGGAGGAGCTGAACAAAAACAAAAGCAAACAGGAGCACAGTCTTAAGAAGAACTCACAGGCTTATTTTGCATCTCAAAAGCAGGGAAAAAAGCTCTGTGTGGCGAGTGAGGGAACAAAAAATAAAAAAGGTATTCAGTGCTTCTAAGTGCTTTCACATGGCTTCTTATGAAAACACAAGCAAGGATATAATTTTCTACAAATTCCTTTGAATTCTGGAAATCATTTTCTCTAGTTATTTAATTGTCATCAGTGAAGAAAGATGGAAAAGCTCTTTTCCATGGAGAAATGCTCAATATTGAGAACACTACAGAACAAGATATAAGTAACAAATTCCAGCTTCTACCTATGTAATAGTCATCACTTGTAAGCAGTCCCCTTATTTCTATCAGTGACAAATTGTGTGCTCATAATTAGACCACAAAACCCTCTATTTTACTTTCAGGCAACCTTTTTTTTTGACCTGAACAAGTCGAAACATTAGAAAATCATTCATTGAAAGCTAATAACCAATTATAATAATAAAAATAGGGATATTATACATATTAATAAAATATGTATAAGATTTCCCTATTCTGACATGGTGAATACCATAAGGAGAAGGAAACACAGCTTCCTTTTCTGGTTCCTGGTGCATCTGCATATACATCCCAGCTTACACATTGTGTTTGTCACATAGCACAGATCTCAACTTAGGTCTGCAACCTAAAGGTCAAATCTCACAGCTCTCACAGCTGATGAAGTGACCTGTTGAATCAAATAAAGAGGATCCATAAAATAAATTGTGCTCTTTAATTACATCTGATCAAGGTTTAGGTTGTTTTTCCTTTGTTTGTTTGTTTGCTTTTTAATGATTCTTAACATCATGTTTAGCATCATCCTTCTGTATTTCAGTCTGGCTCACAAGGCTGAAACCGAAACCTACTGAGGATTTAGTGCCTAGTTTGACTCTAATTTGAGACTTGCTTTTAGCTTGAAAATAAAAATAAAAATAGAAAACACAAGAAAACAACAAAACAACACTAAAAGTTTCTTTTCATTGTCTTCAGTGGAACAAATACACTTTAACCTTACAATAAAGGGAAAATTAGGACAGCTGTCCAGAGTCTAAGTACTATTTGATCGAAAGGACAAACTCCCTTTCCGGCTTATTTTAAAAAGTTTCACTGATACAAAATAAATAATGGTTCTTGGTAAAAATGGTACTTGGCCTGAAAAAGTGGGTGTTCAGCTATCAAAAGGAGTATGAAATTCTTTCCTCTAGTACAACATCCTTTATCTAAGCATCTCAAGCCACATCTTAATGATTCTCAGTTTTACCAAAATGGAAACTAAGGCATATAGAGATGAAAGTCTGAATTTTCAAAAACAGCCTGTAACTGGGAGTACTTCCATTTTACAGTGTTAACCTGCAACAAAGTAATTTTCCTGTCTCTGAAACTGTAGGCTGAACTGTCATAATGTTCAACCGCACTGGGAAACCTCAGCCTTTATCAACCCGCCTGGGGTTTGAGAGCCTTTACCTCAGCTCCTTAGCTAAATTCCAACTTTAGCTGCTACAGAACTGTGTATAAAACCTTAGACTGTCTGATAGTTTAGCACTCAATGACATGTTGTAGATTACTGGTAGACTAAGTCACAATCTCATTGTATTTTCCCGGTCTAATCTCCAGGCAAAATTGCCTCTCTATTCCACAGCTTCCTGATGGGCTATGTTTTGAACAAATACATATAGAAGCTCAACTTTTTAAGACCTGAAGAAAATTAAGGATTAAACAATTTATCCAAAGTGTCTGCTTCATACCGAGTCAATTTGGAAAAGAGAATAATAACATAAACTAATGACATAAACTATCCTGACATAAGAATATCTGTCAATGACACATGACAGCCCATGCTGGACTCATCATTTTATTGCAGTACAGATTTCTGCAATTTCCAGCAATAGGAATCAAAGATCAAATTTTGTACTATAGCCTCATTGTGTCTACTGTGGTATAAACTGGGGCTACTCAAGACAAAGAAGACAATTACTTTTTTAAAAAAAATCTTTATTCTGAAAATGGCCCTAAAAATGGATTATAGTTGGCTCATGAGCTAAATACCAGGCCATGCAAGAACATACAGAAGCATAAGTCATAGAGCTGAAATGTCTCACTATCAACTCTTTCTATTGGTGGGCAGCCACTGAATGAGAGAAAAAATGAATACAACTTGGCTAAGATCATTGGTGAAGGTCATTTCAGCCTGCAGATTCAAAATCAAAAGTCTCACTGAAGTCTGACAGTCCCCAGTACGTTTGCTGAGAAATGGCCAGGTCTCTCTGACTGCATGGTTTTCTCAGGGTGAAGGTTATGCTGGCAAAAACACAACAAGAATTACAGGGTCACAGAGTTACAGAATGGTTGAGGTTGGAAGGCACCTCTAGAGATCATCTAGTCCAGCTTCCCTTCTCAAGCAGGGACACCTAGAGCACAAGGCACAGGTGGGTTTGGAAGATCTCCAGAGAAGGAGACTCCACAACCTCTCTGGGCAGCCTGTTCCAGGTCTCTGTCATAGAGAAATTAGTTTAAGTGGCACATTTCTATTATTAAGCTTAAATATAGTTAAAGTTTTAAAAGCTCAAGCTTCACTCATAAAGATATGTAACCAGTTGCCTGCATCATATTTAACTTTTCCACTGCCACCTGATGTTAAAAAGAAATCCAACCTATTTTCTTTTGTGCATTTTTTTTCTTTTTTTCTTTTTCTTTCTTTTTTTTTTTTTCCACGTCATATTGCAACAGCAATTTCTGGTTAATTTACTGGAGATGTGTGAGATAAAGGTTTATTAATATAACAACATCCATTTGTTTCTATATCAGCATTTTCATTTAACACCTCTCCTTTTTCTTGCTGTATGTGAAAGCCTAATAACAAGCCATTTGATATGTATGTGCTATAGCCCTCTTTTGCTCTACCTGCATGAATAAGTCAAAGAAAGGAAGTGATGCCTACAGCCAAAGAACCCGGGGTGTAAATTAGTCTCTCCCTCTTCCTGAAAGGAATAAAATTCTAGTGAACAGATGTTCAGGAGTTTGCCCTTAAACACAGGAGGGTTCAAAAGTGTGTCACTGTGCTTTGCCTTTTGCAACCTGATACTCAGCATACTGTGTCACATTTCTGAGATACGGCCTGATCTGAAAACCATGTAAGGAGATTAAAAAATTCTGTTAATTCCAATGCCTTTGAACTAGACCTTCATCTCTAAGTAATGTTTCTTCTTAAATATAGTTATCATTGTGGGGCATCTGCTGGAAAATATGGGTCACCTTTGGACAGTGCAATGGGAGGGACACTGCACCGTGCCTGCACACTCTGTCCTTACGGAAACGGGGAATGCTTGAAAACAAAATTAAATCAATGCCAGCTTGTACATAACTGCTCACCAGCACAACATTTACTTAATTAATTTAATTATCAGTTAACACAGATAAAGTACAAAAGTTAAATAAGGCTTCGTAGTGTTGCTATGCTAAATTTTCATTTTTAAGTAATTATATGATCTAGCGAAGTCCTGCTTTGTTCTCTCAGAGTCTGTTGCCATGGAAGTGACTGAAATATCACAAGTTAAGCATTATAACCTCTATTTCCTAAACAAATAAGCAGCTTTTCCCTCAGCTAAAGGACTGCAAATGGCACTTACGCTGCTTGAAGATACGCACTGTGCTTGCCAAATGCTTTCAAGTGCTGTACTGCCCTCCAAGCAATCGGGTCACCCAACAGGAAGGACCAGCTAGAAGATGCAGCCTTGTCTGTGGAAAGCAGTGGGGGGTTGTTTTTGAGTTGGAGACTTCCCAGTGTTTCCAAACCCAATTCAGTCACCCCTTGCTTACCCTGCAACCGGCAAAACCGGCCCATGAGCAAGAGTGGAAGGACAAAAGCCTTGACCACTTCTGCTTGCAAGGGAGCATGATGATACCTTCTTTTTCTGGGCAGGAGGGCTTACCCCACCCAATGTGCCTTTTTTTTTAAGAAAGCTCCACGTTTGAGGAGTGCATGGGCACAGAGGCTGCTCCCAGGGCTGCAAGGAAAGATAGATGCTGCTCTGCTGCTCATAAGGAGCAAGATGGTGCCAGCAGAGCAGGAGGACCAGGACCACTGCCAGGGGCTGTGACAACATGGTGCAACACTATGCGTTTTCACTGCTTAACTAGTCCTGAACAAGCTAACAGGAGAGCTGGAAGCTGTCTGACACTGCAGATACTCCCCTGGAGTCTGTTTTCAAAGAACAAATATAGCTGCGCTGATTTTTTTTTTTTCTGTACAAGCAGATCTTTTCTCAGAATAAAAGCTTAACTTGGGAAAAAAAAAAGCTGTTTGCACATTGTTTTTCACAATGGATGCATTCCTACACAACTAAGTTTGTAGCGATAGAAACATTCCTGGCATTTTAAAACAGCTGCTCTCTTTTTCCAATTATTTATTTATGTATTAATCCCCACAGAAAAGGAACTAGGAAGAAGTCAGAAAATTTGTTTTTTTTACTTGATGGGGATCTTATTTAAATTTTTTAGGATTTCATGAGTTTCTGCAGAAGCCATCCATCCTCATTCATCCCATATCCTGTGCAGGTCTTCCAAAATTATTTTAAAGCTCTTGCATATAAGGATACATATATATGCGTGTATGTGGATATATATGTGTGTTTATACACACACATACACACACACATATATATATATATATCTTCCTCCACTATTAAACAGGTTGGAATTTATCTATATGTGAACAAACACAAGTTTCATTTTTCACCAAAAAAAACTATGAATTGGCTCATATCTATTGATTCTTTCAGTTTTTTGGCACTTCTTGTCAAACAGGTAGAAATTCTGGATTCCCTGTGGTTTGATAAGTTTACAAAAAATGAACTTTAGAAAAATTAGGCAATGACATATGATCTCCAGTCCTAACCACCTTGGCTAGGATTGAACAAGTTAAGCAAGGTCAGACTCAGTCAGCGAGGTCAAGAGAACCAACAGCTGTTGCTGGGAGCTGTGCTGGTGAGCAGCACTGGAGCAAAAGAGTTTCTAAAGGTGGTGAGACAACCACGGTGCACAGAGGGTTGACATCATAGAACTAAAGAATCTTAAAATTATCCCATCAGTATTTGGGGGAAAGTGCTAATTTTAGTGTCTTAGACAAACTGCATGGATTATACAGCCAGTGTCATCTAATAATGTAAGTTGTATTCTTCAGTTAATATATAATTTCATGCAGTGAAGTAGCACAACAGTAAATAAAGGCTATATTCTATCAAAAAGCTGCTGTCTTTCAATGTAGATGAAGCGATTTCCATGAATACATGGAGCCCCTTTCTGTATGAGAGATATGACACATATTAGTGCCAGGTATCAGATGTATACCACCATACCACAACCAGGAAATCAAAATCACAAAGTCCTTTAATAGCATTAGAAGTATCTAACAAGAAATTGCATAACACTGAACTTGGTGTTTAAAGGGAAAAGATCTTTCTTCCAAACATAGTAACAATAAATGACAGCAATGAAATGATTTTAACTGGAACACAAATACCCGGATATACCTTCCTCTGTTACAAGTGCCCTTTTTATCTTCCTATCACACAAAGTTTATAAGAGACAGGATTATATGGCAATTGAAGCTTTGTGCTAATACTTTTAGACAGGATGCCTACAATACTACACTACCAAAGCAGAGGAACACAGAAGTTCTAGTTTTGCTCACTATGCAGTTTCCAGCTAGGGCAACGCTCTCACCGTAAGCAGTGTTTGGAGTGAGAGTCCCATCGCACAACGGCGGGATCCAGCCCTGGATTTGCAGCCAACACACACACTGCTGATTAGACAAGATGTAGATTTTACTTAATGAGTAACGTGTAATCTTACTGAATCTTTGAAGTGAAACCTTTGCCTGTTCCAAATGAAGACATCGACCCTGCAGAAGAAGTCCTTCACCTTTTGATAAGGTAAGGCGGTAGAAGTAACTGGCTCACGTGTTATCCAAAGGTTTCATAACAAACAGCAGGTGATATTTCTGTGGTCATTCATTAGGCAAATCCTACGTCCCTTTAAAGTCTTATACATCAGTTTAATCCAGGAAGAAGCTTCAGATATTATAGCTTAAAAAACTCACTGCTATTCTTTAGCTCACTTATCTGCTGCCAGAAGTGTACTCAGCCTTACAGTCTATGACCACTAATCCTTTTTTGCCCCCTTGAGCTTCAAAGAGTGCTGTAAATAAGATTATAGCAGAACTGAGTTCAAATGATATCAGAACACAAATAAGCTTTAATTCCCTGACGTATCTAGTAAAGAGATTCTATGCTATTTAAAACAAAACAAAAACAAACAAACAAGCCCACACATAGTCTTACTACATTTAGGTGTTGAGGCAGGACACTGAAGCTGGTGGTAGTAAAGTTACTAGGGTGTAAATTCTGCCCTCAGGAACACCGAGTATGTCCCCCCAGAACCTTTGGGAAAATGCAGCTCAATGAAATCCGATGTGATTGCCCCAGTCTTGCCGTATAAGCACACAGCCACAGAAGCCACATGAGAAAAAGCAGGACATCTATTCTGTAATTGTATTGCTGGTTCATTATAAAAAATAGAGATGACATTTCACATTTTTTTTTTCCTGTTCAGACTTCAATTGCCTGTCTCAAACACTTTGAGGTCCAACTGTGTCGCTTCATGCACAGGGTCAGACAAATGCCCTGCGGTCCATGAAGAGTTCCCTCTTCCTCCTCCTCAGTGTAGGGGGTGCAGATGAGGGGGGGCTTCTGCCCCGCTTGCAGAGAGCACCACACAGAGCCTCTGTGAGCACTCTACATTTCACAGTGGTAAAGGTGAAGACTTGGGGGACCTTCCAAAGCCAGACAGATGTGTACACCCATAACTGGGTGATGGGGTTCTTTGATACCACCTTAGTTTCTCTACTGGGGTATAGAAGTCTGGCTGTCACTCAGAAATAAGGGCAAGGACTCCCAGTCCAACTCTTGAAGAGGACAGGATTATTGATCTCCTCCTCTTCCAGATCTCCTTTTCCAATTTCTCTCTAAGCTGATGGAGGACTGGGACAATTGCAATCTGAAGACACCAAGTGGGAGAAGGCTGCAGCTGTGTCATGGTAGGTATTTTCTGCTACGGGCGGCCTTCAGGGGTTTTCATAGGCTTAACCTGGAACGCTCCTGAGATTGCCCCAATAAATACGTTGTTAGCCGAACTGTGTTGAGGTATTCAGAGACAGAAAATGCACTGCTCAAAGTGGAGCTAGGTCCTGCCTCTCTGGCTGCCAGCAATGTGCTCTCTGACCCTGGCAAGTCACATGGACATTTACATGCTTCACTTTCACCACCTGAAGCAAAAATCCTTCACCAATATCTCTGTAATATGTTAAGACATCTGTGTCTGCAGCTATCTGTTCTGCCAGAGCTTTACTGCCCAGCAGCAGGAAGGACAGAGCCAGACAAGCACGTGCACCTCAGCTACTTCAGTGCCAAATGTGATGCAGGACATTCATGGCAGAGAAAGAGCACAGCAGTGCACACTGGATGCACAGCAGAAGCCCAGGCACACACGAATGACAGGCAGGGTAAGATCTCATATTGTCCCAGGACGCTTCAGCCAAAGGCATCTGTTAAACAGCTTAATTGATCACTCTGCTATCTATTAACGAAAAAGCAACATACATAGAATATATAGAATAAATAAGGCACAGAAAATTACAATTCAAATTACAAATTACAAATTTTAATATTATATCCAAAAGTGCTTAAGTAATCCTCCATCCAAAAGTACTTTTATAAAAGTGTTTTATTTTATGCTACAAAAAAAAGTCTTGCATAGTTTTCATTGCCTAAAGAAAGCTGCATATCAAGGTTACTGTGTATCATTCATTCAGTGCTGCTTCTAGACAACCAGTTATGGGAAGATGAAGACAGACCGGAGACAGATTTCACAGTCTTCCACTGGACACCCACATTGACATTTGCGAAGCAGAAAAGATATGTTGATTCTGTAAACTATTTTCTGACACGGCAATAATGAATGATACACAGGAGAGTATAAAATGAAGTTCATTTATAATAATGCAAGAACATACCTAGTCCTGGGGTTATAGAGAAATCCAGCCAATCTAGAGCAGCCAACCTGTTTTCAAACAAGAGCCATACAAAAAGTTGTGGTGAAGAATAGGAAGCCACTTCATTTGTGGGACATCAATATGCAAAACAGCAGATGATCTGCTTTTGGGCTTGGGCTCCAGCACTGTCGTAAGTGTCCCTTCCACCCACACAGGCAGGAAGACCAAGAAAGACACTGGCCCATACAGTGGAAGTGAGAGACTACTTATTTATCAAAGAAGCAGGGAACCACCCCTTGGCAAGAAGCCTGTTTCTTTTTTAAAGAAGCAGGGAACCACCCCTTGGCAAGAAGCCTGTTTCTTTTTCTTTTTTTTTTCTTTTTTCTTATACTTCGATATTTTTTAAGCCTTTAGAAACCTCAGTTCTGAAGAAACAACTTTCTCCTCCTTTATTTTGCTTTAATTTTGATAGGGAATATACTGGCCAGAGAAAAGAACTTCTATTAGCAAATAGAAGAAGATCAAGTTCCGTCCTTGGAAGATTATTAGACATCAGAGTATTTTCCTCTATTGAATAGAATTTTAAAGTTTGAACAGTCTCCTTCCTTCTTTTTCCTCTGTACAGATTTCTCAAAATACTGCTCCTACATTTTTTTCCACTCAGCTGCAGTCCTCAGCTATTTCAAGGAGTGTTTCAGGAAAAAAAAAATCTGTTGCCTATTGTAACCCAACACACTGCAGGATGTTGCAGGGCCTGTTTTGACAGTCAGGCCCTCATCGCTGGTGTCCCCTTTATCACAGCTTCAGAGACAGAGCGCTCAGAGCCACAAGGCTCTGGAGGCAGCAGCCCTCCCTGTCTGAAAGGGCTGCAGGAGACTGACAGCACTTTGCTGCCTGAAATCAAAGGACAGGAAACAAGCAGCTTTTAATGACACTCCAGAATGGAGTAAGAGCAAGAAGAACAATCTTCACATAATCCTATAAACCTCCTGGCCACCGTGTATTGCAGCTGCATGTCTTCATCTGTGCCCTTCCTATTGGAGATCCAACAAAGTTATTAGATATCCATGTTACCTTCTTCTTGGTCTTACTGGCTCTTGAAAGCCTCATAAGAATGAAACTTGAAAGGAGAAATAGTCCTGAATCCTATTTCTGGTTCATTTTTCTATCACAAATTCAGGCAGAGCGTGACTGAGCAATACTCACTAGCTGACAGCCTTTGGAAAGCAACAGAGGGATGTTCCTTCAAACTCTTCCTCTCCTGACTTTTCCTTTAAAGTTTCCAATGCTTTGATCACCAGCCCTACAGTCAGTTGGTTTTCTCATTCAGTGCCCTTCTCAGGAGAACATTTCATTCCTTTTTACTGTGGGGGTCCAAGAGGAAAAATAGCCGTCAGGAAAAGGACTCCCTGTCCCTCCTCTCATTCTTATGCAGCTATGGATCATTTGCCACCCCATTTGATGAAAGAAAATTACCATTACATTTTCTGCCCCATAATCATCATCTGCTCAGACTACTGCTAGTCTTTTTGCCAGCAGTGAACAGCATCCAAATTTCAGTTTTCTTTGTACTGAGAGTTAGCTTTTTATTGTCAGACATTCTTTTCAGCAGCTCTATCTTACTCTCATATACACAGACCTATAAGGGCTGGACACTGCCTAATCTAGCTGATTGATTCAGATTTGCATATTAACTATGAACCAGGCCATGCTGAAGCAGAGAAGGAAAAAGGTACTTCAGTGAGTCTTCCCGTGGCAGGTGGCATGACATTGCCCTTTACTATCTACATAACATCTCCCTTCCCTATTGACATGCCACCGCTGTTACGTAACTTAAGTCATTGCTGGGTTTCCTTGTGGTTTGTGACGGAGGCCATTGCACAAGAGGAGAAACAAACACACTCAGAGCCGTATAGGTAGTGGCAAGAGGAGGCAGGTGTTTCAGGTTCTAGCTCCTTCCCCGCTGCACGCCAGCAAAGTGATCATTACTGCATGGTGAGGAAATACCTTGAATTACTAAACATTATGGGTTCAGAACTCTTTTGGTTTGGCTTGGGTTTTTGCCTGTTTTAATCTTAATGATTTTTCACACTTAATTTGATTTTTTCAGATTGTGTTGTAATTTTGATAGTAGCTGATTATTTTTTTCTAATTGAACTTTATTTACTTATTTATTCAAAAAAAAAGACTGCTTCTTTAGCTATTGCTTTCTCCCTAGCCCAGCATTTATTAAATTATTTTGCATTTTGTAGAGCTATAAGCTAAAGTAAGCACTGAAGTAAGCAGCAATACTTCTGGCGACTTCAGCAAGCTCCCAAGAAAGTCCTAGAGTCTCACATCTCCCAGGCAGAGTTAATATTCTTGTTGGAACACCTCCCAAAACGGGCATGTTTTAACAAGTATACCTGCGACTAAGCTGAATTATGAAAACAGATGTACACAGACCTAGGAGGCCTCTGACAGGTTTCTGACTTTTTCTGGTGAACAAAAATAAGCAGATGCACCATCCTTCTAGAATTTCTTGAGGTCCTTTTTAAAATGGAGAACAGAACCCTACTGAAATCAGTAACAAGGGCCTCATCTTGGGCTGGAGGGTAATGCCGTGCACAGGACAGGGGCTGGCAAAGGCATTTGGTTCAAGCAGTGCTTGCAGCCCTGACCCGGAGAACCAGCTGGGTCATCCACGTGTGACAGGGACATGCCCAGGTCCCCAGAGTGCTGGCCTGCCCCAGGATGCAAGGAGCTTCTATCCCACCTTCCCTTTCCCCTTAGAAAGCACAGCATTAAACACAGCAGATTCAGTCCAGTGCTTTTCTATAAGCTTCAGTTTTGCTGCACCAATGGAAAGCCTGTCCAACAGACATCTCTTTTATCTGAGCTTGGTATCTTCCAAAAAAACCCCGCCAATCTCTTTCCTATGGTAGAGCCTCCCTGAAGCCCTGGTTCCTTCCCCAGAGCCTGTTCCATGCAGGGAAGGGAGGGCACATGCATCCCCAGCGCCATGGGACTAGAACAGTTGGACAAATCCATGGAAAACAGATCCTGCCTAAGGAAGTCTGTGAGCTTCAGGGGTTCCTGGCGGGGAGATCTGCAGAAGTACTGCTAGACACTGGCTGTGCTCGGCCTGCTGCTGCACACAGCAGTTCTTGAGTCCATACTGAGCTCAGTGGCATTTTCATGGTGCAGCAATTCTTCATTTCTTGCATGTCATCACTACTGAACAAAATCTGTTTCATATTTTGCTGGTTCTATATAAAAGTCATAAGAAAGCTGTTTGCTACAAGCCAAGACCTTGTTTTATCCCCCTCTTCCCTTCTAAATATCAGTTACACTACCATTACATCAATTTTCAATTAAATCACATTCCAATAACTTGCTTTGAAAAGGGAATTAATAAACCAAGTCCAGTTATATCCCTTGGCAATTATTTTTCGCAAAGAAAAGGTGCCTTCCTAATATAACATTCTTGTGTAGCTCAAACTACAGTATTCCTCAAGGTTTTTAATAACACCTAGAAAAACATATTAAAACACTGGAGTCACCTATCCTATCTTCCTGCCAGTGTCCCTTTTGTTTTTCCAGGTCAGGATCGAGCAGTTCAGGAGGAATTGCTTCAGACAGCATTAATTTACTTCTTTGACTGCATAATAAAAATACGACATCCATGAATGATGGGCAGAGATAATTTTCGGTTTAGGTAGGTAGTTCGCTCTGAACATCATTCCTCTGTATCATTGTCCTATGGCATGGGTCAAAATCACAAAAAAAAATTCATGTACCAATTGGTGTCTTTTTATTCTGTTAACTACTAATAGAACTAGTTAACTAATAGAACAAGTGCAGTCATATCAAAATATTGCAGAAGAAAGACTAGAAATGATATTTTATTATTTCACATATCCTCTTATATCTTTCAAAATAATAATAAAGTAATTGAAAATAATTTTCCCTTTCTTCCAAATCAAAAATTAACATGACAAGAATCCAAAAAAGTCATTTTATCTCAAAATATGACTTGATTGATAACGTTTGACAAACATTGAACACTTAATTCTCTGTGACAGCAAATAGTTTTTCAAAATATTTAGTAATTCACTCTGTAGTCAGACTGCCAAGTGAGAAGACGTGATGTCTTTTTTAATTGTCAGAGAATTCAGCATGCTCTGAATGTGTTTCTGAAATCATTGGGATCATAAATATGTTCAGCTGTTATCAGTACACTAGCACAGGATTTCTTCGAATCACACACACACACGTTTGTGTGTTTTTTTTTTTTTCTGTACTAACCTCAAAACTACCCCAATGATATCTGGAAAAGGAGGAATATTAAGAAAATTACCTATTTAGTGCATACCTATTTAAGGTCTGCACTGTAACTGATTATGACCTTGAAGAGCCGTATAAATTATCATGATGGTAAATACAACTTAGTGATTGCACAGGGACCTATCTAGATCAATAACTCCATCAGCTTCCCGTGGCCAAAACCAGCTTTTGAGTCAGTCTTACTCAGCACAATTATCAGAGGAATAAAATGATTTAGAGGGAGGATGAACCTTGGTCTACCCCTTCTGTTCTGTGGTACCACATCTGAATAACATGATATATTTTGAAAAAAAAAAAAACTTTCCAAGATCATTTGGTTTAATGACTTGTACTTTATTAGTTCACTGCATTTCTGGATTATTTTTGCAGGAGAAAAACTGCGAAGACACAGTTCAGGTTTCTTAAGTTGTAGCGTTAACATGCTATGCTTATTAAAGATGATTTAAAGAGACTTTAATGGTTTCAATATATAGCCTTACTGAATAAATAATTTATAAATTCTTCCAGTGTAGCTCTGTTGTGATATCCTTTCCTTGACAATAATATTTAATCTGATAGATATTCGCACTGGTCTTTCTAATAACTGGACAGCATAATAACTTCTACAGTCTAATCTCAGAGTTTTAACAAAGATAACTATTAACAAACTGATGTTCGTTAACACAAAACTAAAACATAGAACTATTACTGTTGCTAAGCAAAAGGATCCTTTTTATATCTGTCTTAATTATCCCTTCCTACTTCCTATTGCTACAGTATCTCTTTAAGTAACATTTATTATAAAGTAGAAAGATTATAAAACTGTAAATATCAAACCAGGAAAAGCTGAAGATGCATTAATTCAGTCCACTCCTATTCTGTCTGAGGAACGGAAAGGGCCGGACCTTTGGGATCATCGAATCTGCTGTTTGTTGTGAGCTGCATGATCATGTGGATGCCATAGGCCAGGATCCACAGAAGAATCACAGAGGTCACCAAGCCCATCCAGATCCCAGGAGTGAAGAAACTTGTACAGTCGCTTGCATAGGAAAATAGGTTGTTTTCAATGTTGAAGCCTTGAAGCTGAGAATGAAAAAAGTGTAAGTGCAGATAAGCATACAGCACAGACCCGACTTTCAGGATGTATTTGGCCGTTACAAAATCCACACCTGTTAACTACTCACACCCAGACCATTAAGAAAGACTCAGAATCAAATCTTTTCAATAGTGATCTTCCCCTTTTTTTCCCAGAAAGTTGAAGATGGATGAGTTACTTGTGCAGAGCACAGAAGCAAAGTTGTGTTTCCCATCTCAGAAATATAGACTACTTTTAAAAAACTAATGTTCCAAATGGCATGTGAAATCAGATTAGCTCAATGAACAACTATGAAACTCAAAGCACTTACAAACACATCAGTTAAGATTTTCCAAATCATGACATTTGTTGAAATACTCTGAAATTTTTAAGGAGCAGATTTTTAACAGCAAAACTCTTGAAGCCTACTTTAAAACACATTTAATGATCGATGGCTGAGTTTGTCTGAGTTAATCTGATTTTGGGTATGCTTCTGAGCTTTTCCTAAATCACTTCAAAATAAAAATAAAAAAGCTGGTATGCTTATGTATTTACATATTGTTTGAAATGTGTGCTTAAGGAAAGCATCAAACATCATAAATCCACTAATAAACCTTAAAATTGTTTTCTATAAAATTATTTCATTTAAATCACTCTCCTCACCAATCAATAATTGATGAGGCAGAAGATCATGTATTTCTATTGTTGTGTGTTCCTACACGCTGATTATTCCTTGCTTTATGGTGAATAACCTGAATAGCTTTGTGGTAATAAAACAGAATTTGTATTTCCAAGGAAAATGTTGCTGCAAACAGTGAAGACATCAGTCTTTGGCTTGCATACAATGCTATCTCATTAAGCCCTTCAGTTTTGCATTCATTTGTGGCTTTGGCACCTTACAGTCCATGTGTATGCAATGCATACATTAAGAATGATGCCGTTATTCCCTCTAAAATGCTGATTAACAAAGTTTTATTATATGCAGGACTAGTCTGAGGCTATGCAGGCACTGTGGTGCAGATAGATATATAAGGACACAGGTAGATAATTTTTGGCCATACAAGCTTTCCAGGGCTTCTTGCAAGAATCTCTCCAAGTCTTATCATGGAGGTTCACTGGCAAATATTGTCTGTTTTCCACTATAAGGCACTATTTTCCACTATAAGAAAAAAACTTTTGGCTTGGATAACTATTTGCACACAATTTTATAGAACACAGGTGATTACTAAGGCCTAATAGTGGTTAAGCCACTATTTAGACAGCAGTTGAGAACATGGATAGAAGTCATGAAAAGCCATTTATGAAAGAAAAAAAAAAAAAGCTGGTGATGATTTACGCCATTCTGGTTCACAGAACAGAGTGAATATCTGAAAAACAATAAGATCTTGTTACTATATTTATGAGAACTCTCTGCGGCACTTAGCAGGTCTATTTGGTTTAGCAAGGATTTACTGCTTCTGATTTAGAGCCAGAAATATTGCCTTTTTTTTTTTTTTTCCAAGCAGAATTATTTCTATTGAACTTTTCAGGTGAAAGCTTTAATTGCACATTCTTAAAATGCTATGTCTACCTTTTAGGAAGAAGATGAAGTATATTAAGGGTTCTTTTATTCTGTGGGGGTGCAAGATCCCAGCTGAGAGATAAAAATGTGATTTCTAGCAGCATTTTTACCTATGGAAAGTTAGAAATACTTAAATGTGGTCCTTTAACTTTTATGCATATAAATATCTTTTGATAAAGACCTCTGCCCTGTAGAGGGTTTAATTTTAGTACTTTGACCAGCATCATTTTTCTTGGTTACAACAGTCTGCATTTCCTCTTTTTTTTTTTTCTCTTTTATGGGATTTGGCACAGCACTTTATTTTTATAACATCTTTAAGCAAAATCTCTGTTCTTTCACTGCTTTTAAAGGTACACTACATCTAATTACTGATGTTAGAAATATTTTAGCCCCAAAAAATCTGGAATAAATTATGCAAGGCTTAGCTGTGCAAGTACTATGTGCCTCTAATATCTGTTAAGTATATATATATTTGTTAATAACTATTTTCAGGAGCCAAACTAGTGAAGTTCAAGTGTACCAGCTAGATTGGCACTGGGACTTGGTTTCTGATTCACTGCTTAACATTGACATGAAAAACAAGTTCCTCCATGTCAGCTACCAAATTCTGTGCTGCCTGCAGTTCTGTAGTCACTGAGCACATTCCAGGTACTTTCTTATCTCGCAACAGAGCTTGGGGGTTTGCAAACTTCATTCTAGGACAAAGATTAATATCTTAGCTGACTGAGTTGCGATAATTGGGATTGAACTATCTATCAGTGAAAGGAATCTAGAAAGGCATGCTCTATTTCAGATAAGGCCTAAAAAGTGGCCCCAAATGGTGATTTTCCAGTTTTACTTAAGCTCATACAAGAGAAATGATTAGAGCAGAAATTTTCTGGTTGTGTTTCATGGTGAAGATCTAGTGTGAGAGGCCTTCCCCAAGAGGAACTGAGAGCAGAAGCTGCTTCTCCAAAATTGTAAGGAAGCTGGGAGTCCTGTTCATTCTGTTCTTGATCTAGACCCTGACGAAAGAATGCCTGCTCAAGATGGTGCAATATCTCTTTCTAAGCTTTGAGAAAATAACAGTATCATTGTGCGTAGAAATTCTAATAGATTGCTGTAAGTGGACTCTTCATAGTCCCTGTCCCTAATGATGTCAAAGGCTTTGCTTCACACTTCAGAGAGTGTGCTAGGCAAAGTACAGTCATGTGGACTCATTGTTTTTTCAGGCCTTGCCATAAGAAATAGCATCAGGAAGAACCTTCACAAAACTGGTGCCTACTGCTATGTAGTTTCTCAAAAACAACAGGACTTTATCTTGGAATCTGTGGATTTCTGCATTCTTTCTTCTGTTGATTCTGATAGTGTGTGTAGGGGATGGCAAGAGAAGATAAATGCCAAAACTAGTCATGTTTCTTGGAGATTTTCATTGTTTAAGCAGAAATGCCAAATATGGATACAGATCACTAAAATTCGGTTTGGTATCTAACAAATAAAACTATATTAGCATTTTTATCCAGTCAACATGGGCATCAGATTAACTCTGGCAAATAGAGGCTGACTTGGAAATACTGGACAGGAATACTGTCATTTCCATGATCTTGTTAATTAGAGAGATCCCTTGGTGTGTTTGAAGATATAAATGTTGGTGTGTTCCTCCTAAATAAAGATCAATACTCAAAACAATAAAGAAGTAATCACTTACACCTCATATATGTAGTCTCTACTGCTGCATTACATATTTGGAAAACGTGTATCTCATTCAAAGAAGAGCAAACTGCTTTGTCTCTGCGCCATGTGAGACGGAATATTGTTCCCAATTGATGCCAATGGCAAACCTTCCATTAAATCTAATTACACTGGGCTTTGTTTCTATCTGTAGGAGTTCAGACACTCTGTGTTCTTGAAAACCATAACCACACTAAGCTGTACTTTCCTAGGTAAACAAAGTGCAAAGAAATCAAATGAAAACAAAGTAAGCAGCATAAAGCCACCCACTTAAGAGGTCCATGTTTCCAACAGCAGCCCAATTCATTGAACAGGCATGGGGACTTAGTCATTCTTTGCCTGATTAAGCACATTTGGTTTTATTGGTTTTTCTTTTCTGTGGACAGCTTCACAGTTTTTTTTTTTTCTCCTCACAGCTGTGCTTTCACATTCTTATTGTTCAACAACTGCCTTCTCTTTTCCCCCTTCTTGAATAGCTCACCTAGGGGGAAAAGCTTTTCTTTTGCATTTTCCTTCAGGCTGGAATGAAAGTAAGGGCATTATGAATGTATGTCATTCAGTACCTACAATATCAAATAACAGTTCTTGGAATTATCTCTGAAATGGTGATGTGTACTCACTTGGAAGCTTGAAATGAAAACATCCCAGTTTTCTGCTTCCTCGTTAAATGGAATCAACCTTGCAGGATAGAGATTGCTTGTTCCCACCAGCTGGCAATGAAATGAATACTCTGCAGGAGCAGAGATGACAGAAACATTAAACTTAGCAAACTTATAGTCATCTTGTACAATCTCAACTGATTTTAAAGTGGACCAGTTTCTAGCTGAGACGTCATAGAACATGTTGGTCAATACAAATCTAGAAAGAAAACAGAAAAAAAAAGTCAAAAAGGGCAGGAGGAAAAAGTTAATCATTTGATAAAGTACAGATGGCAGGTAAAGATTCACTATTACTAGCCACATACACGACAGCTGACATTTTGACTTCCTATATCATTAGGACAGTTCATAAATGAAAAGGCTTTGTGAATGTGTTACTTTATGACTACTTAGAGTTCCAGCTTATAAGCAATTATTTTCCACAGCTGAGTCAGGCAACTATCAAGTAAATGTACTTTCATTCTTCAAGAGCCTCCACCAATAGAATAGTTCATGAGTTACTAATAGTTTATAATCAGTGCAGCAGAATCTAAAAGACTGTCATCAGACCTTCAGTACTCAAAAAAAATTTTATGGGATTTAAAAAAAAATGTTTTTAGGAAAACATTTAGGAAAACAAAAACTGTTGCAGTTCTTCCTTGGCTTTGCAAACATCTGGAATTACAGTGGAAGACAGAGTTTTCTCTCACTAGGAACATATGTATGTGCACTGGCAGCCCCGATTTCCTAAATATAGTCTCTTTTTGCAAAGGTCTATATGTGTGCAAGAGTGCATCAATTTCAAATATCTTATAATCATGGAGTTTATTTACATGTCGCTATCAATTCAAAATAAGCATCTTCCAAATATTCTGACACAGAAATAATTTAGGAAATTATACACTTTCTTCCTAATTATATGTATGTTGCTTAACACTTTTAAATGCTACTTGATTTATTTATTTATTGCTATATTGTTTGCTAGATTTTTTTTGTTAATTAGTAAGCACTAAAAATTCAGGACAGGAATCTTTTTAGTAGGCTTTCTTCAAAAAAAAAGTCTATCTATCTAAAATATCTATCCACTCAGGGTAACACTACATGTGAATTGCGGGGTAGTATATAAATGCAATTAAAATAAGTTTGAAAATAAAGCACCATCTATAAATGCTGCACAACATAGAATGTTACATATTCTAATGGATATATCTAATAAATATTCTACATTACAGAATATTGCTCATTCATTTAAATCAGTTGCTTTCCATAACATATTCCGTAACTGTCAATGACTCTAAGCTCAACACAGACAATGCTCATTAGAAGTAGCATCAAAATTTGACAGGTTAGGTTCTTCACAATAATTGATCCATTTTTTAATATATGTGGCTTCTGGTTCATGTAGCTTCATAATTCTGGAGAGTTTCAAAAACCTAGGAATTCTAGAACCAGGAAAAGATTTTTTCATGGCATTCCTGATGTATTGATTCTAAGCAGTCCATTTCATATATCTTTCAGCAGCAAACAGTCAACACAAACAAAAAGATCTACTTGAATTATATCTAATGTACATTCAGTGAAACTTATAAGTAAATATTCTGTTGCTGTAATGCTAAAGTTACATAAATTAAAGTATATAGTAATCTCTACATCAAGGAATGAAGGCCTCTCTCCTGAGGTACTGCATAATCTGAACCAAGTTTCTGTGGTGTATAAATAGCAATGTCATAGGCATTAGCTGAGTATCTTTGACCTTAAGACAATGCCAGTTATAAAAATAAAGAAATTTACTTAAATGTTTGTGCCAACCACTGCTTCTAGGTACATTCTCTGCTCTTGTGAGAAAGGATAAGCAAAATGGTAAATAAGGAAGTTCTCTGGAGATTTACCGATACGAACAAACAAGTCTTATAAGGCTATGAGTGTGGAGTATGGTCAGAAGTGACCTTCATATGAATGCTGTCCTCCACACTGCGCCTAGGACTTAGAGTTACACTTTATGTTATTTACAGATTTACGAGAATTAAGACGCTAAGCAGTGAATTAACTGAGCAAGATTAACATAACATTCCAGGCTTTCATCCTTAGCATTTTATCCAGATAACTGATAACAAGGGTCTACAGCAAACACATACTTAAGCAGACATAACTGATAATTAATATACTATAATTAAATTACAAATAACACATTAAAATTGCAAAGATTCATATATTTCATATAATTTAATATATATTTTCTTAGATGAATGGATAGCAAATAGAACAAATAAAGTACAGCAAATAAATGACAAGGGGAGGAAAGATGACAAAGATTTTATGAGAAGAACTGTAAACACCTCTTGTTTTTATAGGACATGCTGTGTTCACATCAAACATTACAGCCAATACAGGAAGGAAACTGGCACACTGCTGTTGCTTACTTCATGTATTGTGGCACAAACTATTCCTGGTCATAGGCCAGGCTCCCTTTGAACTAGGTACTACATGAACTCTAAATGCCACCCACCATGAGTCATCATTTCATGCAACAATTCACTATAAGCTGAGAAGTTATCAAGAAGGAAGTTAGCTGGAATCCCTCCTGTTTCAAAGGTCCAAAGAGGATCACAACTATTATGCAAAAGAATTTAGAACACAGTTCTTGGATTAATTCTATTCAATTCTCTATACACTACAAGGAACTCAAACAGTCAAGTACTTTTCGTAATTGGAGAAATACTAAGCAGGCTTTGCCCAGCTACTAATAACATTACACAGCATATAATACAACTAATAAGATATACTCAGCAGAAACATGATTCTATGATTCTGTACTGGCCTTTGCAAGAAATGAATTTGTGTTCATGGCTCTATTCTCTGTTCCTTCCCACTTTTTTGTCCTTTGTACTGTTTGTACCCTGTTTACTGAGGCAGACTGCAAACCCACTAAGGAGTTATGTTGAAAAAGAAATGTGGTTGAAGTGAAGAGGAAGGGGAAAACAGAGGCTGAAATATCTCTCTGGGTTTTAGAATAAGTTATTGAGAATTTATATTGTTGGAATACACAAGACGAATAAAGCGTTCCTGAATCATGATAAGATGAATGAATCGTTCTGTTTCTGTTGGGTATGTCTTATTAGTTGTATTGTGCGCTATGTAATATTATGGTAACAGAAGACTAAAATAGCACTGGAACAGTTCAGACAACACTTTATGAGACAGTCACGACTGTCTCTGAAATGAAGAGATAATTCAACATAAAACAACACGAATAAGAGAGTGTGTCTTTAGCATGCAAGGTGACCATCTTTTTAAAGCCTTCTAGGCTTGATATATTCTAGTTCTTACTATATCTGAGATCACTGGAAAGTTTTCTTTATAAAGTCTTTTGAGGACCAGCCAAAGCTGGTCTCTGCCTTCTACCATCTTAGAAGATTAGTACCTAGTATATGTCTTCCGTCCACTACACCACCTGTTTTCTCCCAGATTACCCCTTATCAATTGCTGTGTGGATATATCAAAACATAAAAAAAATTATGAAATTATCTTCTCTGTTGATTGTGCCTTTGCTACAAGGTGTCAGGTTGGTCAAACGGCAGCATTGTTCTTACCTGCTGCTGTGAACCATTTCTCCAGTGCATAAACTCTTAAGAGTTTCAGTGACAGAAGGAGTAGACAATATCATCAATATTGCATCTTCCAACCTTATGCTACTTTAGATGAATAGACTATTATATATCCTGGCTATCATCTAGTCATTCCTATATTGCTTTCAGTTATTTATTCTATTGAATTTCCCCTTTTTGTATAACTCACCTCACACCTTGTATCACAACCATATTTCATACAAGCTATGTACTTATTTACATTACAACACTTTCAGGTGAAACTCTGTCATCAGCTACTCGTACTAACTGGGTGTTGTAACTTCAGTCTGCGCTTCCTCTCTCTCACCAGAGAGTCAGTCTGTACTTCCAACTTTCTTGAAAGGAGCAGAAAGCTGGCAGACTTTGGCTGGACAGTGAAGAAAAGCAGTTTGGTAAAGCAATCCTCTCTGCAGAATCTCCCTGTGCTTACATTTTCACTGAAGCAGTGCAGGAGCACAGTTGGGGGAAAGCCAATTGGAGATAACATGCTCACAATAAGAACTCCTGAGAGTCTGATTCCACTAGCTCTTATATCTGAAGACAAAGAAGAATGATGTGGAACTGCTGGCACTCGGTCCCCTGCTGTGTAGGAGGGCTAGGTACATAAGTGCATAGAGTCACTTCGGCCTACAGATGTTTAGGATGTGCAGTTAGTTTCTACTCAGTGAAAGAAGAAAGATAGTCTTGCAAAGAGCTAGAGAGAAAAAGTATTAAAAGATGTTTTAACAACATAGAGAATATTTTATTCTCTTTTTAGAACTACTAAATAATTGCATTTTTTTTTGAAAGTGGGTAATCTACATCTTCTCCTCCTTTTTTGTCCTAATTTACAGACTTTGTACTTTACTAATATTTATTTAAGAATAAATCATAAGTTACCTTATCTCCAAACTGCTGATTCCATTCACTGGTTTTGTGTATTTTAATGACAGTCTAAGACAAAAAAAATAATGCTAGTCAGCTTTAATTAGATCATTGCAACATTTAAGTCAAATGCAATATTCTAAATCAACAGGCAATTAAAAAAGTCATCTAGCAAAGATTCAATACACAGAAAAAATATGACAAAATATTTCTACAGAAATATTTTTTTACTCATGAGCTCATTTGTTGAAATAAAGGAAAACAGACTCCATATTTCACTCATGCTGAATTATTACCTGGGAACTGGCAATACTCCAAGAGAATTCTACAATGAAATTATCATCTCCCCTAATGCTAGTGGAGATTTGTGTGACTGTAAGATAGAGCCCAGAAAATCCTATGTGGGCCAAACACCTTCTTATAAATAAAGCAGGAAACTCAGAAATGTGAAATGGAAAAGGTAGTAAAAATATAGGCTGCACCTCTATTTTTGTGTATTGACTCACATCTGGTCTACTAAGATTTCTAGTTTAGCATTTCTATTTTGACTTCTTTAGAAGAAAATTATTAAGCTAATATTAAGTTGTTGCCACTGCACTATTTCTGATTAGCTCTTAGAACCATGTGTTACTATATCACTTTTCTTGTACTACTCGTTATGATATCAATTTTCTTGTACTACTCACGTTGTGTTGGTGTCTGAGCACTCAGAGGAGGAAATGTCCACATCCCGGTTTACAAATGTTATATTTGTCAAATCTATAAAAACTGAATCGTTGGCCATGAGGCTGAAATTACTAGCATAAAAAAGGATGCATGTATAATTTCCATTAGTCACATTCAGGGGAAGATTTGATGAACTGTCCTCCTCCTCAGTGGCCATTAACTGTCGTCCTAACTGCCATGCCGCATTGGTTCTTCTAGAAATCTGGAATAACAGCATATTAACAATTTATTGCCTTTGCAAGAGATGATATTGGTAACTTAAAACAGAGCTTTGTCATTCTATGCAATTGGCTCAAATCCTTCTTCAGTATGCACTTGTCACCAATACTTACTACTGTCTATTTAATAGGAGGCATGAAGGGGAAGCTTGATGGTGCTAACCTGGTTCCCATAGTCAGGTATCCACCTCTGAAAAGAAGCACTAATATCATGAGGCAAATGACTGCAAAACTGCAGTAACTCCAACTTGGGACAGCAGCGCCCATTAGTGTTGACAGCTATCATAAATCTTTCTTTTTTTTTTTCTTTTTTTTTTTTTTAACCAGAAGGACATACTGAAAAAGGAATATTCTTTTCTGTCATAAAATTAGAAGAAAACTTCCTCTTGCCAGTTCAATGAACATCTTCCTCAATAACATTAACAGTTTTGGCACTCTTCATTTTAACAGGCATGATAGCAGGCAGTTTATTGAATATAACAGTTTTATATTTAGACTCTTCTGATAGCTTCTGGGGGAAAAAAAAATCTATGGTCTTTTGACTGGTCTGGTGAGTTCTTACAAAGAGACTTCATTGCATATATATTCGTTATCAGCAGGATTCCAGGAATTCTCTTTAATGGATAATGCCTTCTTACAAAAGCACTCAAAACATCCTGATAAAAACAATTATCTCATTGATACCAGGGACAAAAGTTAGATGATCTTATTGGACAATAACTTTATTGTGTTGTTCATATCATATTCTACCTGATACGGACTATTCCATCTATTTTAACACCCATGTTAGCTATACAACTATGTAATCCATAAGTGACTTCTGTCTTCGAATAACTTTGGGATGCGAGGAATGAAAGGCATCACAGGAGTTACCAGAACTATAATTATGAGGCTCTATTGCCTGGACACTGCAAATTACGGAAGGTTTAAAGATAGGCAAGAACTATTTTTGAAGGCAAGAGTCTGTTGGCTACAACAGAGATTATAATATAGCTCTATAACCTGTCTGTGGAAAGGTGTCCCAGAAGATTTTGCGACTTCAATTGCTGCTCACTAAGCACCGCAGGCCATCTGTTATTTATGATCCTACAATATGGCTTTACAGATAACTATCTCATTCAAGATACAAAGCAGAATGGGCTGAGTTAAAAACCTCTGACTAAACACTCAAAAGAAGATTATCATCTTCCTCTCACATGCACGCATACTTTATGAATTCCTTTTTAATTCAGAGGAGTGCCTTTTCATCAGAACACACATTATGTTAAATGAATACCATTTTCTTTAAAAGAAGAATGTACAACAAAACATTCAACTTGTGATATAAAACTTTTAATCTTCCCTTAGGTTCTCCTGCAATATCATCATTTTATTTCAAACAGAGAAGAAGAGCTGAAGTCTAAATTATATCCTGTCCAGCACCTGACTTTATGATATGGAGCATGTCATCCAAAGAGGGCTCTAAAAGGCACATGGTAATAGCTAAAAGCAATTCTAGATCGGAGACTGCAATTGGACTATCAGTGCTAGTTTTAACCATGCTAAAACAAAAAGAAAGCTATTACAATATAACTGGAGACTACAGCTTTATTTCTATTGCTCTGCTGCCAGTATTTTACTATGGAGCTCTCATATACAGATTCCTTTCAGTTTCTAAAAAAAAGCTAAAAAAAAAAGCTAAAAAAAAGCTAAAAAAAAAAGTCAAGAAAATTTACCTCTAAGAAAGGGGTGCCAAAGACTGAGAAAATTATTTGTTTTCCCTGAATAAACCTGTTTTAACAGATTTACCTATGCTAAAAAAGGGAGTCAACAGAGTTGCCAGACACATTCCGACAGCAGTTTTTGTTTCAAACACTCATATTTATGGCAGAAATTATAAAAAGTCATAGACTGTCAGGGGGCCTTTCCTTACTTGCGCAACTATTGGCAGGTGGGACAAACATGAAAGTTTCACATCTCTTGAGAAATGCCTCCAAACATTTGCTGCCCTGGTATATTCACTACTTCACCCTGAGGAAAGCCTCAGAAATGTTACCTGTGACTGAGGTGACTTAGTGTACTCAATTGTCAGGAAACATTTCCTCACAAAATAATATGCTTTGAGATGATGCTTTGGAAGGAGGGTATGAAAAACACTCCAATCTGGCATCTACTGGACAACTGAGGATGGCAATCACTCCTCCTCGCTGACCTACAACCGAAAGCTGGGAGTTTCTCCGTACATCTCCGCCTCTATTTCAGACATGTATTTTCTTATTCTTTTGTTGCTGCACAAACATGAGCTTACTGAATTAAAATCATTCTCCACATGCTATACATTTCATGCTAAACTACAACTGACTAGACAGTTACTCGAAAAATTATTCTATTTATACTGAACTCTTGTAAATCAAAGTAGGCTATTTAAGAACAATCCATAGTGACAATGTCCTAAATCATTAAACTATATTTTGTTCTGTTGTTTATCACCTCCTTCCCCTTTACCTTATATAAGCCATGCTATGTGTGATTAATTCTCTTGTTAAACTGGATTTACCAGTGACAGTTTTTGTCTCAGATGTAAAGTGAACAATCATAACATCCCATTAAGCAAATCACAGAAAGCAATTAAATTTACATTGTCTTAGATCAAAATTGGACACTGGAGTTGCTAGCTGAAACAGCAATACAAGTAGCCTGGACAAATTTCTTCCCTTTGACCTGTTTTGCAAGCCTCCTAATTCAGAATCGTATGTTCTGGTGGCAGAAAGACAGCTGATCTGGTAACATTTTGATGCACAAACGTACTGATCTTTTTCAAACAATCAGACCTTAGATCCAAAAGCTTTCACTTGTCTTGTTGCTGTTGCTGATTTTGTTGACTGTTCCAAAATAAAATGTCTAGGACACAAAAAAAGAATTGGGGACATTTCATGTATTTGAAACTACAAACAAGCAGAAACTGAATGGTTGCAAACACTTATGTGAAGAAACAAAATGCTGGAAAAACGAAAATTTAATTGGCTGAAATTATGAATGGTTATGAACCTTGGAAATAAGCTACATTTCCCACTAGTTCCAAAGCTGGATTTTGGAGTATTAGTTCAGCAGATGGTTATGCCTCCTGTCTCAAGACAATGTTCTTGTCTCTTTTGTGTCACCGTGTTTAGGTGAGGGAATCGGTAAGCAAGGTGTGCTGATGGTGCTCTACAATCACATCCTCTCTGTGCAGCTGCTGCTCTTAATGTAGTAAAATGGAGTGAGGGGAAGGTCTTTCTGTACTTTCAAGTGAGTGAGGGAGAAAAAAGAGGAGCAAATTAAATTCTCTTCCCCTTCTCAGGTTGTTTCTTTGCCTTGTTCCTATCTCCACATCAGTACTGTGGACTGAATCACAGAAGGACTGAGGTTGGAAG
>NW_010589577.1:0-64165 GCF_000705375.1 Tinamus guttatus
ACTAGAACAATTAACATTTTGCATCAGTCCAAGACAAGAGAATTGAAGAGCAGTTAAGAGGAATGCCAATTGGACTTGGAATTTATGCCTCCAACTATATTTTAGGTGCATTTTAGAGGGCAATTTATACAAACTCTGATTTAATGCAGATGTTCTTTCCTTTTTCAGCCTTCACAGCCTCAAGAATTAATGAAGCACTGAGAAATTTCAGAGAATATCTTGATGTTAATAATCTTAAACCCTTCCTCAGAAGGGCAACGGCAATTATTTCCACCCTTACTTAGTTGCAGTAGATCTTATCTTGCAAGTAGAGTCAGACGTTGGCAAAGATAAGTTTGTGTCTGTGCCAGAAATAGGGGTGATACATGATTCAAAACCTGAAATGTTTGTTGATATAGTCAAAAAGTGAGTGTATCCCTTTAATTCAGCCCTTGATTATCTCACTCAGAAAAGTAATTCAAATAGATAAGGTTACATAAGAAGGCACTGATACAAAAGGACACATAAAAGGCACATAAAGGACCTGAACAACCATATGATGACACTGAAGCCTTCAATTTTATGCCAAGACTTGTAATACCCAATGCAGATAGTGTGACAGTTTCAGGAGGGGGATCACAAATGTGTTTTGACTAATAATTAAAAGCTAATATACAGAGATGCTCAATAAAGCAGTCATTTGTGTGTGCATATATATAGATAGATGTATTTTTATTACTATATAACTGGCCATATGAGGCCACAAAAACTCACAGCTGAGAGCTGGTGCTAAGCAGGATCCTAAGCAGATCTTTGTTCTGCACAATACTTGATGTTGCAGAATCTAGCCACAGCTCAGGCTCTCAACAGTCAGGACAACATCTCACCCACTCATGGCTCCCTTTATTCCAGATCCTTGCACCTGTTAGGTAAAGGTTGTTCAGCAATTACAGATGGATCACACCATTTTACAAGGCAGATTAGATACTATCTCTGTAGAGCAAGTGAGAATTAAGAATCTGTCAAATAATCTACCTCACAGAGAAAGACAAATTCTTTCGTCTCTGGAATCCAGTTGTATAATTCAGTCAGCTGACAGTGTAATCCAAGTTGGTGGACTCTCATCCATGATTAAGAGCACCATATTTCAGAATATCACACTTTATCTCACTTAACTACTTCCAATTCACTAGACAGAGACTGTATTTCTAACAAAACAAAACAAAATTCTGAATGTGCAAATCAAAGGAACTGAAAACTGCTGTTGGAAGAGCAGTTCCTCTACAAAGCACAGTGCCTTCATGCAGCACTGCAAACCTGAACTGGTTTCACCTTAACCTTCAGCAAATTCAGAACCTCGGCACAGTTAAAAAGAACAGGACCTGTATCACTCATTTGAAAATATGGACATGTTCATATGCTTTGTTTTATCCATTAAAAGACAGCAAGACACACCTCATTGCAGAACATGGATTAAATCAACACAATATTAGTGTCAATATAGTATCAACAAAGTTATACAGGCATTGAAAGGCTTTTGTTTACTTCACTGTAGGAGAAAAACTAATAAAAATGCATAAAATATGGTTTTTTTAATGTCTAGAAAGCTTGTAATGTAAGCACAGGGCCAAATGACACAGAGCCAGAGTGGAAGAAATATTGAGGGTTTACTAAAAATGCCTCCTTTAAAAAGTAACACTTTCACCAGATAGGTTTTGTAAATCTCAAGCCAGCAGGGTCTAAGAACAAGCATACAGGGAATTTCCAATACAAATGTATAAGTCACAGGTTACAAGGTTTTTGTCTTCCCTTGGCACTTGGCAAAACTGCTATTAATATTAATGGCAGATAGGCATGCATGTACAGGAGAGAAACCTCTAATTAGTGTCATGGCACATGCAACATTCTTAACAGGGAAAACATTTTGTATGCCTTAATTGCACAAAATTGGCAACAAGTTACCATATACATCTATATCAAAGGTTACAGAAGCTCATGAATTCTCTTGTGGCAGGGAAACAGGCCCATACTGCAGAGCTCAGGTGATAGCAGTACTCTGCACATTTTATCCCTACAATCTTGCCTGCCCAGCAAAGGTAGCTCTCCAGCCGCTCACTGGCTGCCAGTGCTCATGGAAGGGAAGCACAAGCATCCCACTGTTTTTCCACCACAGGAGAGAGAACTTTATTTTCTCTCCTGAAATATATCTTCCTGACCAATTTCTCCTGGCATATAGATAATGCAAAACTGCACCCTAACCATCCCTTAAGCCTTACAAAAATACCGAAATTGCACCCTAACCATGTTAGAGAGTAGGACCTTCTCTTTCTCATTTGCAGGATCTTTATTCATATAAAACATTACTACAAATGCCAAGAAAATCAGTTAGGCTGCAACATAGACCTTCAATGCCCAAGTCATGCCTGCTACAATTTCTACTGAAGATATAAAAGAATTAAATTTTCTGCAGAAGTAGGTTGGAACTTTTTCCACGTTTAAGTTGAACACTTTTTTTCTAACTGAAACAATAAATCAATTTGATCCTTGAGCAAATGTAAAGCAGTTAAGTGCAGTTATATCAGTAATAATTTTGATGGCATATCTTTTCGAGAGAAAAAGCCTACATTCTAATAACTATCTAGTCAGCCTTTTATGCTTTTAAGTAGACACTTACTTGAGCAAACATACTTTTCTCCATTGAAAACACCAGATCAAGTATTTCTTCAAGTAACTCCTCACTGATACAACAGTCCTGGATTTTGTTCCAGAATTTCAGAAAAAAAAATGTATTCAATGTTTTTTAATTTTTAAATTGGAGAAAGGAAATACTCTATGAAATGCTTTCACCTAAATACTTAATCTAAAGCCAACAAAAACAGGAGACTGGCATCAAAACATTTAAGAATGAATGTGACTGACTCACTTGATATTTTGTTCACTGAAGTGTGGAAAGTTCCGTACTTCAAAAAAAGTAATGTTTTTTTCCTAGACACCTCTTTCTTTTTTTTTTAATCCCCTCTCCCCAGAAGCAGTAGTCCTCAATCTTTTTGAGCCAAAAGTCACCAAAGCAAATGTGAGAATCTGAAAGTTTAATCATCTCGTAGCTCAAGTAGTGACAGTATATACACTCTACCACTTAGGAGGAGGCCAATCTGCCCATGTCGTATTTATGGATAGACTGTTTGGTCTTTAATACTCAAATTGGACGAGTTTAATGTTTCCCTGGCTGATCTACTGTCATGCCCATCTGTTAGAGTGGCATAGTGCCCATTCACAAGGTAGACTGCCAGTTTTAACCAGTGTATGGATAGTAACCAAAGGCTGGTTTAGGAGGAAAGCCTATTGGATGTAGCTAATGACACCTTATTTACAAAGATCCTCCTGGTGTCAAGCAGTGCCAAATTAAGAACACATGCTACATTACAAGGATCACATCTGTTAACAAATATTGGCACTTTGTCACTGGCATCTGCCTCTTTTGTTAATCTGCTTCAGTACTGAAAAGCCTACCCAAGTAGAAGAGGTGTACAGGCCTCGCTGTATAAGCATAATCACAAATGCACTTACCGGTAGCTGGCCGAAATCTGCTAACATTACCTCTGTGCACATCCAGAGGGTCTGGAAAAAGCTGCAAAAAATGATTATAAAATCTACTCAAATAGGTGTTTCATATGTCTGAGAGTTTATGCTGCCTATTGTCATCTGTCACAAACAAGGAAGATACACAAAAGAAGTCTGCAGAATGCAGAAAAGCAACTAATAAAGTGGAAGAGATGTTTGCTGCATATTCCTGGCACAGCTGAATTTTTATTCTAAGTAAAATACTGAATTAAATACCTCAGTTCACAGGGGAAAAAAAAAGAAAAAGAAAAAAAAAACAGGAAGTGCCTAACATGAGCAGTAGACCCCTACTGCTCCCTTTGGGAACTCATGCTGCATTTTCAGTACCCTGACTGGAAAGCAACTGGGATCTTCACCTCTGGTTAGGTTCTTTCCTTTGGTTCAGGGAAGAACCAGAAGGCAGACAGGGATCCAATATGGAGGTGAGGCTGAAGGAACCACAGGGCCTCCTGCCGTCTAGGGTATAGAGGCTCCCAGTCACTACATTCCAGGCTGGTTCAAGGATGTCATGGCAGGTATTGTAGAAGCAGAACAGCCTTCACTGGGGATAGCTAAAATACCAACTGTCAATATGAAGGGTCTCCGTGGACTGCGGGAATTTCTTTCGTGTTGGCTCTAGAAAGAAGAACTACATGTCTACCCTTCTCGGACCTCAAGGGTCTGAGAATAGTATGATGCTACTGGCCATGAAATAAATCCATTGGATGAAAACTGCAACCATCGAGATGACTGTTTTTTAGGTCCAATAAAAACCAAACTTACCTCAGAAAGGTAAACCTTGTATTCTCTGATTGTGCTCTTCAGTGGCATCCTAGCATTTCCCTTGCCAGTGAACAGCATTTAACCAGTGAGAGGTAAACAGAAAGGCACTGAAGCTTTTGCAAGGTGATCCCAGGAAGTAGTAGCTTCCATAACTGCTACTGATGGTTCCTTCCTCTTCAAGACATATCCTGAGCAGTAAATATCTCCCAACCAACTGTAAGCGCCCACACCTGCAAAGGCTTAAACAAACAGACAGAGATTAAGATAGATATTTATTAGCCAAAAAGCCAAATTCATTGTTTTGTTTTGAGGCCTGAATAAATTCTAGCCTGTGACTATTCCAGCAAACAGTATTACATACATGATGATACAAACATCACACTCCAACCTGAAAGCTGGGGCTTATTTTGCTTAAACAGTCTTGAAGAATCAAATGGCTTTTGTGATCATGTCATCGGGGGAAAAATGATTAGCTGCCTACTGGATTGACTCACCATGTGAAAGATCAAATTCTACAGATAATGATAATGATATTCCATTTATGTGCCCCATCATCCAAATCAATCCTTGTTTTGTGTAGCTAGTTCTGCTAGCTACACAGGAATACCCTCAACCACTAATCTATAGTCAGTATTAGAATTTAACAGTTTAAAACAAGGAATGAAAAGAATGTCATTCAGTTGGCAACTACAGTCTGAACTAAGGGAGGCACAGTGTGATGGACCACAGTTCAACTTCTGAGTTGAGTCTACCGTTGGCAAGTTTTGGGCAGCCTAACTGTCCATATCTTCAGTGTCCAGCTTTTACCTTGCCCACCCAGCTACCATCACAGCATAGATGTCATTTGCAAAGAATTCACCTAAGTCCACATTGCTTAACCTGGTAAAAAGTGAAGTCTGTTAAACCACTAGAACATTTCTTAGCATATATAACAACTCCAGTACAAACAATCACATTTGTTTCTTATTGACCAGGAACACACACTGGAATCACTGCTAAAAGTGATGTATGTGGTGAAGAGTCCAAATAACACCAATTAATTTTAGGCTTGTATAAAATAGGTATCTCAGCATTCAAAGGATTTCCTTAGACAAAGAGAGGATGCACACCTTTGAAAGGCAATTCAAGGCTTAAGTCAGTTAAACAGCACTTTCTAACGATCTCTCCCTCCCCCACAACTGGAGAGAAAGCCGAGGGTGACTTAGTCTCCTCAGATAGAGGCTTAATGCTTGATGGCAGGAGTCACTTTTCATTTGATGCACCTAGTTCAGAGAAACAAACTGTTATTTCTTGGCTACTGAAGAATCAAAAAAATACCTGCTTGCCTAACCTCAAATGCCAAATCACACTTTACATCCTGGCCTCCTCCCAGTCAGTACAGGTAGGGCTATCTCCCAGGCTCTGCATTCCTGAAGCTGAGGAGGCTGAATCTGCCCAGGGTGGCTAAAGCAAAGCAGGGCACCTTGTCCTCATCCAGAGCACCTAGGAACCAACACGAGGCACGAGGCAAAGGTTGTCCAGTTTGAAGACTGGATTCCCCAAGTGCCTGGCTATAGAGACCTACTAAGACTCTGCAGCAATCACAATTTTTGCTGAATAAAGTAATAATGCTGACTGAAAAGCAGTAGTATTTGGGGAGGAAAAAAGGCTAATAGAGAAGTGAACTTATTCACATTTTATTATTTTACAATAATAAAAGAATTTAAAATATTTATGCACATTTAAGAGGTTAGGGCTAGGAGATGGAAGCTGTGGAATAAGCATGATGTCTACAAGCCTGGAATAATATCCATCTAAACACAATTCATATTTATTAGTGGAAAAAATCCCTACCATTCCCTCAAAAAGGCTTATCAACCTGAATTGTGTCCCAGCCCCAACAGAATTAGAAGCATATGTCAGAGAAGACTGCAGAGAAGATAGAGATATGTGTGTATTTTCTTCACTTTTGTAGGAAAAAAGAGGCTCTTTTAATACATTTTTAGCAAATGCTGCCCTCTAGTGAGCAGCTGGCTTTCAGATGAACATGCACAGACTAGAACAGCTCTATAGTCTACACGAAAGACTTACCCAAAATAACCAAACAACTTACCAAATGGAGAAAAATGAGTCAGATAAGATGCCTGGATTATGAAGAGCAATTCTTATATTGTTCTTACATTCTTATATTTTTGCTGGTGATGTTTTTCTCTTCTATTTTGTAAAAGGCCAAATTCTGTGCATTTAGCTGAATATATCTTCCAAATCCTATATATCACTAGCATTCTTGGCATACTGTAAATCTCCATTACGTACTTACATTCTATAGATTGAAGTTTTACTGATGTGATTAACTATTCTTGAGACTCTTCCACTATAGAGACAGGCTATATGGAGGTAAATCCTGAACACTAAACTAGCCTATAAAATAACACAGCTCAATAGCATTCCAGGATTACCCAAAATTGTGTAGAGGAAGAAAATAATTGTGAAATGTCTGCCCCCATGGTTGGTTCATGTTATTCTTTCCCCTTTTGTCATAAAAGGAATATCTCCAATGCTTCATTTTCTTGTACAAAAATTAAGCTCCCATTTCTTGGCCACCAGTGAAAGAATTGCCCTGACAAATACAGCCCCAGAAGAAGCAAGGAAGTTTTCATAAACCTCAGGTATAACCAAAAAGACTAAAACAAACTAAACCTCTCATGCTTCCACAATAGCACTATATTAATAAATTCCAAACAGTTAACATTTACATAGCTCAATATTTTAATAGTATTGGTTTTATTTTCCCATCAAGTAGCAATTTGACCTATTAAGGAGAATTAGTTGCTTCATAGTTTATGGGTAGCATTTAAGTAGAAGGGTTTGTTTTTCACAGGATAATTTTCCTCTAACTGCACACTGATAATTTGCTCTAAAGCACAGCCTTCCTTTTGTAATTCTGAATATATTGCATATGCTAAACAAATTCTTTCAGCAATAAAAGAATAATCCCCTGCTTATCATCTCAGTCTGAAAGCACTGAAAAACAGAATGCTTTGATTAAGGATATAGGAAGCAAAACAACATGCAACATTAAAAATGGCTTTTATAGTAACTACTACCAAATATATATTTCACCCATTTCAGCAGACAGGCAGTCATATATATTAGTTTGGAGCCTAGCCTTTCAATCCATATTTAATACATACTGGTTTGGATGGTGGGAGGTATCAGCATTCTGTGAATGGGAAAGAGCAGGTTTTGGCAGATACTATAATCCTTTTATTTTTTCCTTTTATCATCAGTTATCAACACACCCAAGATTTCCACTGCACAGCAAAACAATGACAAAGAACAGCAAGACTTCAGAAGAGGCAGCAATTTTCAGGGCATCCAGTCCTGGGTGACTGTCTCATACAGCTGAGAGGACTGACTTTGGAAAACGCTTAGCATTTGCCTCTTAAAAAACACTCTCCTCACTGGATTCTCAAACGAAACATTACACGGAGATGGATATTGTCTAGATGCATTTTTTAAACTGCTGATCCTACTCCTTTTGAATATTTACCTATACCTACACCTGAAAAGGCCAGAAATAGTGAAAAAAAAAACTGTGGAAAAAAGAAGAAAAAATGGAAAACATAAGTTTTAGCTCAAAATATTTTCTGTAGAAAAACGTAAGCCTATGATATACAATTATCTTGTAGATATATCTAAACCAGAGCTTTGTATCATACAAACAGCTTTTGAAGGTGTTGGTTAGAAATGCTGCCCTGTATGACAGTGGATACTTCAGTGACTGGTCACTCATAACCAGCACAGGCAACTCAGCTTCAAGTTGTTTAACGTAAGTTAAAGTAATTTTCACTGGGGTGTTCAGGGACACAGCTGCATGACTGGAATTAAAGCCAGTAAGAGATACAAACAAAAATACTCTCCAAAAATGTGGATGATGTATTCCAGGTTTCTATAGGAATGATGTGGATGATGTATTCCAGGTTTCTATAGGAATGCAAAGTAAAGCTCAGAAGTCATTTTCTGTTTTGACAAAAGGTTGCATTTGTCTTCATTTTATCTTGCCTTCTATGCAACAAGGCAGTTTTCAGTAATACTCCATCCCCAAAATGACAGCTTCAATGTTTGCATGACTGGAATTCAAGGAACAACATTGACTGGTTGGATCATAAGCTCTCCTTGGTAAAGGCGTAGCACTGGCAGGGAATGTGAGGAAAACACTGATCAATTGCTCCCCAAACGCTCACTAAAAGGAATCCATAGACTTAATTATAGCATACGAGGATCAATGAACCCCATAATTAAGTCAGGTAGAATGCCTTGGCATCCTGCAGAATGAAACAGAAGCAAATTTGAAGAAATAGAGCTCAACTCTTTCAGAAAGACTCAGTGCTATGGGATGGGAAACCCCAGCCCTGATTGCACCCCATCCACCTTACCAGCCTGGTGCAAGCTGAGCAACACCACATGCAAGAGATCTAGCTCCTGTGGCGGTTCTAGGGGCTTTATTCCAAATTGCAGTAGCTAGAGAGATATTCTACCCTGTGGTCCTCTGTCAACATGTAGTGCCTTGTGGAGACTGAGCCAGTGTCAAAATGAGACTGTGCTGGAAATTATCCTGCCCGGTTTGTGGAGTAGCTCATTAAAAACTGCCTCCAGCGAGCTACAGCCCCTGCCCCTGTCTCTGCTACCCAGGCTGTGCGACTTGCACTTAACTTCTGCCATTCCCCTGCCCAGTCAGGCATGGATCTGCCACCGCCCATGAAACTTATTGTCATGAGCTTGACGGGAGGCCTCTGGGCAGAACCATACACTAAACTTCTCCCTCGACCATGGAGTGCTGCAGCAAGGCCTCTTCAGTGCTCTGTTCTTTTTTCTTTTTCACACTTTATTTCCTATGTGACTAACATATAAACTTTAAAAAAAAAAAAAACAAATAGAAAGAAAGAAAGAAAACACACTGGGTTTCTGTGTTAGTTAGACCTAAAATCCAGACATCTACTGATTCCATAAGCTTCTTGTCCACAGAAACTCTGTTGGAGTTGGAGAGATTCTTTGCACCTGAATGATGGCACTTGTAACTTACCCCATTGCTAAATAGTGTTCCCAGAGAATGATCCTTTAACCTTCCTATTCCCCAGACATGCATTCCAGTGCTTTGTGTACTCGGAATGAGCACGCTGCAGCAAGGGTGGAATAGCCAGCCAAACATAAGGAAACACTTCTTCAGCATGAGAGTGGTTGGCCATTGGAGCGGGTTGCCCAAACACATTGTGGAGTCTGCAACTTGGAGATACTCAAAATGTGACTGGGCAAACTGCTCAAGGAGGGTCAGCTAGATCTGGGTAGGACCAGATCATCTGCCAAGGTCCCTTCCAAACCCAACTGCTCTGCGATTCCATGAATCCACAGCAGTAACAAAGTACATTCATTTTTCTGAACACTTACTCAAGAAGAATGTCAAATGGAGCACTTCTTGCTCCATGAATCCACAGCAGTAACAATAAAGTACGTTCATTTTTCTGAACACTTACTCGAGAAGAATGTCAAATGGAGCACTTCTTGATCCGCACAAAGACAGTCCTGCAGCATGGCCCTGATGGCATGCAGAGAAGCTGATTCCTTTTGTGCACCTGGACTGTGCCTCCTAGACCATTGGGGTTCCATAACTACCAACGACTCCCTAATTAATCTGCTTCTTTCTGCAAACACTGCAGACAAAGCTTCCTACTGCACATGCATCCGAAGAAAAAAGGGCAGATGAGGGGACTACAGTCAAATATCTTCCAGAAATTTATGTTAGAGATCCAAAGTACATTAAAATTAAGTTTTGTATACCATTTCTTCCAAAGTCTTTCTGCTAATTAAAAAAACGATGATTATGCCACTAGCCAGTCAAGGGAATAGATCACACCCCCCGTGACACAGTGCATTTTCAGTACTGGCACATGCGGACAGGCACTTGACACAACTCACTGCTGACCCAGCACTTCAGCCTCTGCTCAGGCACTGTCTGCAGTGGAAACCCACAGCACGCTGCATGGCTGGCAGCACCCTGGCAGGCATCACACACACTGGGCAGCGTTGAGAGCAGAGCTCCTCCCATGCTTTCCTGCAGCCTTACTTACACATGTATACAACCAAAACGGCTCAGGTTTTGCTTTAGGCTTCACAGACTAAATGTACTGGTGTATATATATGTGCCTGTGTGTGCTTATAACCTTTATATATCTGCATGTATATACCATTTTTAAAAGGACATTTAAATACATGGTCATACAAATACCTGTTCAATAAATCACTGTTCAGGAAAGAGTAAAATGATCATGGCAAAATAGCTACCGAGCAGAGTACCCAACCCTACGTTCCCCTGGAAAGAGCAGCTATTCTCCTTGATTTCAGTGGGAGAAACTCCATTCTATGAAGAAACCTACTGCAACTGTGTTGTCCTGTCAATATTTTGCAGTTAAGAAAAAAAAAGCATACAAAAAAAAACTTTTACAGGCACTTCTCTGCTTTTCTTATCACTCCACATTGTTTTCTGAGACTTTACTATAAGAATAAATAAGTTTTTAAAGCTGGTAGCCATGTGTTGATTTTTGTGCCACTTTTACCAAAGACAAATACAAATTTGTTTGAAAATTTACTTTAAAAAATGCCTCCAGGTTAAGACCCGGTATGCCAAGTTTCAGCCCAGAGTGAATTTTTATGACCAAGTTATAAACCCTTGAAAATAGGAAACTAATACTGCAAAGATTTAAAATAATAGAAAATGTTTCACATAATATAAATCTATAAGCAGTGTATTATATTTAAGTCTTAATATCTACATACTTGGATTATCTTATATCTTGACAATCATACTAAGTAATCTTGCCTCCTTTCCCCTTCCTTTGATTCAGTGTTTCATTCTTATGCATTAACAATGCTCTGGGCCATAAAATACTGTATTAATATTAGTTTGTCACAGTAGACTAAATTTAGAACAACTCATTAATATGGGAGAGTAAAAGGCATTCTGCCAGGAGTGTGAGTGACTCCGTAAGCTCTTAAGGCTATAAGTTATGCAGATATGCCACTTGAACTAGAGAGCTAGCAATTCCTTTTGTTACTAATAAGAGATTCTATTAGTGGAAGCTGATTCTATTTCTAATTAAGAAATGTGGAAAAAAGCAATTTTACCATTGGACGTATCTCTGATGTGTAACTGGAATAAGCCATATACCATCTTTCTCTGCTTTCTGGTCAGATAGGATTAGTGGCACATGCACAGAATGAATTTTCCCCTGCAGTATGTAAGAAAAAAATCAACTCTACTATAGTATTTTCTTTGGTATAGTCATAATGTGTTTATCCAGTAGAAAGTCCAGCAATCAGAACCATTTCAAAACAAGCCTAGCAATGTTTAGAATTGCCCCAGTGAAGAAAGTTTTCATTTTTCACAAATACAGTCTTTCATATGTATAGTTTCATGCCAGTAATGCCTTCTCAAAGGTTGTCAAATATTAATTTTTTTAAATTTAGTCCCTTGCTAAGCTACAAATATTCATGTTTAACACCAAGTAGCAGTTCAGGGGCTGACAACAGTATGTACCTTTTGAATGATGCATAGAAAGCAGCAGTTAGCACAAAGACAAAGCCACCAGATTGGTCTCAGGGAAACCCAGTGCCTGAATTTTTCATGATTCCTCTAGCACTTAAAGAATAAGAAACTGGCTACTACTGTTGGGAGATCAGCATTGTGAAGGTCAGAGCCCAAAAACATGCAAGTGAATCAGGTTTTGCCTCAGGAAAGTGAAAAGGGATTTAAGCTGCTTAAGAGAATTATAAAGATTTTTTTTAATGTATTTTACAAACACTGTAGTAGCTAAACAATAGCTATAAAAATGAGGAGAGAATCATATCCACCTTCTATTCATTGCTTGCAAGTCTCAAAAGACAGAGAAAAGACCTTTTCTTTATGTCCGAAGGCTTACAGTTAAACTTCCAGACATCATTCTTTTTCTTATAGACTTTCCATTACCCTTCTTTTGCCTTTTAAGAACTGGAACTACTTTAGAAGAAAATTGATAAATGGGAAATGTAAAATAAATTCAATAATTTCTTCTCTATGCTTACAAAAATACAACCGGAGGGAAAGTGATGTCTTAATTATTCCATAGCCCAATGGCTTGCGTATGTGTTTATTTTCCACAGCAGACAAACTTTACTTGATCTCATAATGATTTCTAGAAAGTATAAATTGATTTTAGGAAAAAAAAAAAACATTAACTGCTTAGAAAAACATTACAGTGTTTAAGCAACTGACGACTTCACCTGTCATCATCTAGTTAAGCTCTTAATGAGTTATTTTCTATTCTTGGTCACATCTAATTTTTTTTTAATATGAGTCCCTTTGAACAGCTGGGAGTTAGAGCATCCTTTGATCACAGTATTCTGAATTTTCAGTCAAAATGAGGACATTTTTGTCCTTACTTGGGCTATTTTTACAAGCACATTTCCTCAAGAATGTTTTTGGGCATTACTTTGCAGGCATACAAGGAACCTGAACAATTAACGTATACATTTTTACATAAATGTTTATAAATTTAGTAAAGGGAGAAAGCTTTGCCACAAGAAACCTCAGCTCTTTTGAAGGCAGTTTTCTAATGATGACCCTTGGCATGCTGGCCCACATGGGATTCCTCTGAGAAGAGTCTGATGAAAATTAGTCTATTCTCATTTCAAACAGAATTTTGCTGAAGTCCTGATCAGAGCATCAGCATGGAGTCCAGGGAGACAACACACACTACTTGATTCACTCTGCAGCCTCCCTCTCCTGGTAATTGTTGCAGGAACACATAGTGACAAGACTATAGGATGTGAGGGGTCTGGATGTACTCAGGCTGTTACTCTCTGTTTAAAGATTTAAACCATCAGGGTATGATAAGGCTTTTTGATGTTCATTGAACATGGAGCTTGGGTACAGAAGAAGGGGAAAGGGCTTCACCGGAAGGCAATCATCTTTCAGAGCCACAGTAAGACTGAGAGAGGTGGGAAAATCTCAGTCTCAGCATAGACATGGAACAAAGGGAGATGAAAGGGCTAGGGTGAAGAAGGGGCCAGATCTGGCTGTGAGGCAGAACTTGCACTAAAAGATAGTTCGATGCCTTAAAAAGCAGAAAAACACATTTAGTGCTCTTGCTCCATTAACATATACTTATTGGCTAAAATTTAACTACTCTGCACTTTTTTTTTTTTAAGAGTTTATGTTGACACTAGGTTTAAACAATGCCTCTGGCTTATTTTGAAATTATTTAAAGAATGTACTTTGTCATATGAACATCATTTCCTAATTATACAGAAAAAAATTAAATGATGAGCTATTTTAAAGAATGCATAGAATCTCTTCTTACCTAAGGGACTGAAAACATAGGCCAGTGCTTTACATTGCTTTATAATGTACACTGGGGGTGTCAGCGGAGAGACAGGGAGGTCCTTGTCTTGACAATGCACTTTGAGACCCATAGCTGGAAGTCCTATATAAACTTGAAGTGTTATTAGCACGACCAGGTAAGGCTGATAAGCCACTGTTTCATCACCCAGAACAGAATGACTATTCCCAAGCATAATTAAGGGCCTAATCCTGCTCCATGAATGGTGATGAGGAATTTGACTCTCATAAGCTTTAAAGAGAGATAAGAGGAATCAGTGGGTCACAGGATCAGGCTCTAAAAGGAGACAGAGATTTGGAGGAGACGTCTGCACTATTTCATACACACACCAGAAGGAAGAGAAAGACAGTTTGATCTGTGCATCACTTCTATGCTCCGGGAGTTTCACAGCACCTCTACTGTACTGCATTGTAATTTTGTAGGTCCAATAGGCATTTGCTAGCATTAGCTGCTCTGAAATAAGAGAGAAAGTAAAGGATTCACACAGAAAGCTGAGTGTTAAGCTGATCAAAGTTAGAGTTACAGGGATTTATATGCACCTTTCTAGCTAAGAAACACTGTCTGCTTTTTGCACTAATCTCAGTGGGCCAAATTTATCCTGAAATAACTCCAAGGATATCAGAAGAATTACTGCAGAGATGAAGCAGACCCAGTCTCCCTGTGATGTTATTTATAATCTGTATGTTTTGCTCTGTAATAGTATATATAGTTAGAGGGTTGCCTGACTGCAGTCACTTACAAGGGCGCAAAGTCTATTGACTTCTGCAAAGTTAATTCTGAGTTTGATGAAGGAGATCTACATCAAAGCAGTAACAAGAGCTGTTCCTAAAAATCATTCCTATATATTCACTGATGCTCTTGACTTGGCATTAAAAGCTGTACTAACACCCACATTAAGATCTGTAACACATTCTTCTTTAAATCTAAAGTTTGACATCCCTTTTCTAACAGCTAAACACCTTCTATGGATCTGTTACGAAATAACTAGGTCCTACACCACATATGCAGAAGACACAGTCAGCTTCCGTGAAAGCATTCAGCACGTATGTTTGGAATCCAAGGCTGGCTTTCAAGTCCAAGGTTGGCATTTTCAAGAGCATTTAAGAGATTTAAGAATATAAATCCTACAGAAAGTCAATGAGACTTGTCTTCCTAAATCAGTTAAGTTTTCTGAATACTAGATCCTATTGCACTTCAGTGAGACTTAGCTGCCTCCCAGATAAGCCTTTGCAAATTTAACCAAAAAGATAACACAGCCATAAAATTAACACAAACAACAAGCAAGTTCAATAAATAAGGTCTTCCTGCAAGCAGCTCACTTGAAAAAAATCGTAGGATCTCTAAAGAGCGATGGCTTCCTATCCTGGGCCCTCCCTAGAGTTCATGAGGAAAGAGGAACTCTAAGCTAACACACAGATGCTACGCGACAGCTTAAAGAGTGTCGATTTCATCTCCCACGGCATTGGCCAACTTCAAATCAGAAAGAAATGGGACTTTCTTTTACTGTCGCTTATGCAAGAGGTATGTGCCCAAACTTGTCCCATCATTTCTAGAGACTTGGTATGAAAAAATCAATTTATTCTGAAACCTGAAAAAACTATTTTCCTCTTTCCTCTTTATTTTGAACGGTGTGAATTAAACAATAAACCTAAGTAGCTTATAAGAAGCTATAGATAAAATCAGAAGATGCCACCATGCCATCCAAATCCCATAGGCAGATTTGATACGGTGTTTGCATAGCAGTTGCAGGAAGCAGAAGTCGAAGAACAATTTTTCTTTTATGGAAAATATATTCTCTTTCTTCCATTTCCTTTAGTTGTTGTGACACAAGATATTCATCTGGAACCATCAAAGAAATCATGCATGGAGCAGTAGCTCACCCAACCCCCTGTGGCTTCAGCCGACACTTTAGAAGCCAGGATCCAAAACAGAGTCCCAAACCATCGATGTCCTAGTTTTTCCATACTCCTTCCTCAAATAACTTAAAAATGCAAATTTGAATGAACTGACAACCAACAGCATTGAAAAAGGTCCAGAGTTCGCATCATACATTGCAGTCACCACAAGTACACAATTTAAAGGAACCAAAAAAAGAGTCACAGTGGAATTGACCATGTCAGCCCACAGCTGAAGGAAGCAAGTTCTCAAGAACAAGCTGATTGGAAACACAAATTTAATCTGATTTCCTGTGACACAGTCAATTGTGGAATAAGTGCTATAACACATACTGCAGCAAGAACAAAAATTGCACCAGTTGCTTTTATGTTATTATACTTCTGGGTGCTCTCACAAAAACTCTCCCCAGAAAATCAATAAAGCGGATTGTGCCCAGCAGTCACCCATTACAGAATTAAATCCATATGCCAACACAAAACAATGAAGAAAACAAGACTAGCAAGGGATCCATTTGGCTTTGTTTGACTTTGCTTGCCAGAGAATGAGAATGCAAGGCTGGGTGTAATTTAATGCAAACCTTGGCCTATCCTGGTCATGCATATGACTGACCCTCAGGGCAAGACCATCAATTTTCTATTAAAGATCAGAGAGTTGACATATCAAAGTCAACATCTAGCTGAATAACTGCAGTAACTTGATAATAATTCTTTTGTGGATTTCAGAGTGGCTTTTCGGTAAAGTATCAGAAAGGTAGCAGTTTTCAATCCTGACCCAACAAGATCTGAATATGAAATAAAGGATTTGAGCTTGATCTCCCCATGATGTGAGGATGAATGTTCTGGTAAATGTTAACTTAGTGCTCTGAATAGCTCAGTAATAGATGGGTTTAGACAGTAATAGGTTTAAAATGTCAACTTATTGAATAATAATTTCATGTTGTACAAATACTACGTGTAAGAAGGGATTTGTTTTGCAAATTATGAAATAAATGAATGGATTTGTGGTGTCCTTCAGTGTTCTGGTCAGAATTGTATAAGAGAAGATAAATTGGTTTTGCTTTATTAACATCCCTCATTGGTTCCATAAATTATTCTAAACATATGTTGTAAGTTATGAATTTTGTTTATTCTTTCCCTCATGTAGCTTCACGTATGTTTTAGTCTCCATGAAATAAATGATAATTATAGCATAAAAATCATTTTTTTCCTCATAATTATGATACCAAACTCAAAAGAACAGTGTTAAAATATCATGCTATCATTTACGTCCACACAATTCTTACTGAAGCAAAATCCAACATAACCTACCTGATTCTGAAGTAATGGCAATCCGATGCCACCTGGTTGCTAGCACCTGGACTGAGACATTCAATCTGGGGCGTTTTTCACAGGACACTATTTGAGCTAGTGCCTCCTGCCTGAGCACTGATGCTAGGTGGCCTGTAAGAGCATTGCCAGCAGATTCAGAAAGGTGATGCCAAACGACTGACCATATGGCAATTCAGAGCATAAAGGCACACTTACTGCATTTTTTTAAATAATATTTTTCTTGTTCACAGACTACTTCCATACAAATCTTGCTTTGAATTGTTATCTATGTGCACATTCACATTGTATTTAAAAAAGATTTGCATTGTAGCTTGTGTAGGTTTTAATATGGTATACTTAAATTAATACAAAATTACCTGTGGTTCAATCCTAGCAGTTTCTTTCTTTTGACTGGCCCTGAATCAGTTGGTCTTTAACTTTGTAATCAAGGACAATGACAAGCTGCACCAGAACCGTTTAAAAACTCATTCTTTATGATTGAGGAAGACACTGGATAACAAAGAGGGTTAGGCAAGCTTAGTTATTCATTTCATTTCCTCTTAATGAGTGGCAGTAGTTGGGTGGTTTGTTCCTCAGTAAGAACCCAGGCAGCAAACTGTCCTGTCTTGGGTTTGCACCAGTTGTGGCCATCCCATTGCCTATTTTGAACAAATAGCTTCATGCATTCAGATTTCTTTAAATCTCCCAAAGAAGCAGGAGGCTTTATATCACTGGGCAAATATTAGTCCCAGTATTAGATAGTGAACAATCAGACAATCAAGAGTTTAGGGCACAATTCAGGTAAGTATGATGCTTTGTTTCTTGATCCCAAATTGTTGGCTAATGTTGCTGCAAGGCTAAATAACAGCCACGCATTTTAGCCCAGCTGCATCCATGGGCAAAACGATTCTATCCCATCCTCCTATGCTGACAGGAAGAACTTAACTTCCTGAGGTGACATTCCTCAACCACTTCTCAACCACTTGAATTTTAACCTCAACCACTTACTCTGAAAGGAAGATCCTGACAGGATAGAGAGGTTTTGAGTATCCGGTCATTTCTATGGGAACTGGCTGTGATATAAAATAAAAGCTGCCAACTGCAGTACAAAATCAAGCACAAAGAGGAAGGAAGACACTGGGCTGTAGAAGGCAGTACTTCACTCTCATACAAATATTTAAGAGAACAAGCTAGGGATTACAGGAAATCATAAGCCAAGTAAACTGCTTTTTGGACAAGTGTTTTCCGCTTACAAGGTTGCCCCAAGGCAAAAGTTGCTCTTTAAACAGATTTTTATTTTAAGGGCAAATTTACAATTATAATCAGTTGCAAAGATCAGCCAAACCCAGAGGGAGGGCTGGATTCAGGTCCTCAGCACAGTCCCTCATGGTCTGGCAGCAACACAAGTTCCTGCCTCCCCCAGACATCACCCTCCAGACAGCTCGTGGGTCCTGCTGACAGAGAGACTGCCGCCCTCCTAGATGGAGGAGCAAGATGAGCAGGGGACACTGGCTGAAAACAAATATATAGACAAAGCATTTTAAAGCTGATTATGAAGGTGAATGAGCTTTCAAAGAAATTAGCAGCATAGAGCAAATTGAAACAGTATATTTTCTCAAATCCTGCTTCAGTTTTGTCTTTAAAGTGTCTTTAAATCTATACTTTTCAAATCGAAAAATAAGACAAAACAACAGGGAAAAAAAATGGAACAGGGCAGGCCTGAGAGAGTCATGGAGGAGGCAATTCTGAGAAGACAGTTTTAGCCCAAGCTGTGCCAACCTTGACATTACTGGAGACCAAACTGATGATAAAGGAGCTCAGTACGATCAACAGGAAACAAAAAAAAAAAATGAAGAAGTTTGAACGATTAGTGCCACTGGCACCAGGAACTTCTGGGCAAGAAAAGTTAAAGGAAGATGCACGCATTGCTGTAAACAGGGTTTTTTTCTCCGTTTCATTTTGGTATCACCCCTTCTCACTGCTCCTTTCTATTTCTTGGTTTTATTAAATGCTAAAACTCGAGCCAGTAAAATCCAAGCTACAAGTTTGCCAGTAGGCCACAAAATTGATCATTATTTAGGGTTGCGGCATGGTAACATGGTAAATTGAACAGCTTACCACATCCCACAGTCAGCCTTACCACTTGGATGTGGTTAAGTCTTATGCCACAACACTTTGCATCACATGAACAGTGTGTTAAATTCAGATTAGGAGGTATTACATCTGAGTCCAGCCACTGTAATGGCCAAAGCAAATTTTAACAGTACACAGTGACCCAGAATGGCAGACAGGCAAGGGAAAACAATCTGTGCTAACAGCAGTGGGGACGCTGCTCATCCCTGGCTACCCATATAATGTCATAATCTGTTATGAACACAAGTGGTCTTAACTTTTTTCTGAAATAAATGTAGATACAGTTGAAACTCATAAATGGATGATGAAAAAAGGAAAATTGGGCCTTCTTGAAGAATTCAGGAACAAAATGACCTCTCTCAAAATTTATGTCTTACTAATTTCACATCCTCAGGTGGGTGTTTTGTAACCCATATCACCCAAAGATAGTGTTCTGGAGTTACTGTACTTCCATGATTATTTACTCTTTCTGCCTTGGAATCCAGCAAGAATACAATTTTAGGGCTTAGACATTTGTCTTCATCACAGATATTCCACCAAGCAGCAGAGCAGCAAGATGTGTCGGACCGACCGCACAGGCGCTGCAGACCTGTGTGAACGCACCCAAAATAGTGGGAGCAGGAATTCTGACGTGCTCCGGGCTGCACCAAGGCAGCACAGACCTTAAGGTGCAGTGATACCTAGGAGTTTGCAGGCAGAAATATGAAGCACTAATAAAAGTTCTCTCCTAACAGCAATGAAACCTCTCCCTGCAGACTCTCTGCTTGCTTCAGCACAGCAGAGTGGCCAGATATCATAAGTTGGCTCCTTGCAGCCATTTACATCTCCCATGTAAAAACATAACTTCTAAGAGCACATAGCTATCCTCAATAACTGACCTACCAGCAAAGGCAAATACTGCTGCGTATTTGGGCTAAAGTCTCTCTCCTCACACCATTGAAAAAAAAAAAAAAAAAGTCCAGATTAAAAGAGACAGTTAAACTATCATTACTGGTGAAAATGAAATAAAAGCTTCTCCCTGTTTCCTAGAAGATATGAAGGGTAAACACTGAGACAGGTACTATTATTAAAGACCAGGCTAGTGGTTATCCTACACCACAAGAAGCTGAATAGCTTAACCTGAACCAGGTGATGAGCAAGCCCCGGGGCATGGACAGCAGACAGACATGACCAACATTTTCTGGGGCAGTCACACTAACCCCTGAAAATGCCCTAGCAGGTCCCAAATTCCAAAAGAGCGCAGGCTCTACCCAGTGCTTTCTGAGACCAACACACAGGGATAAACGCAGTTAACTCAAGAACAAAGACTAAATGATCTGAAGCTTCCCATATTAAGATGAAAATAGGGATAAATAGATGTTCCATCTCAAAGCATGGCTGCTAGAACACACCCTGCAGGCTCTGCAGGGATACCTGCCCTGGGGGTCAAGGCAACTGCTCTTGGCAGCAATTCTACAGCTGGCACCACCTGCAGAAGAGGTGGTCTTAAGGTATGTCTACAGTCACAACCCAGACACCAATACTGCCCAAATACCAGCCAAAATTAGGAAAACGCATCCTTCCACTGTCAGGAAAATCTGGTCAGTGGGCTGCTTCCTCAGAAATCAGGAGCATGGTCTTTCATATGACAATTCAGCTGGGCTACATGAAATGGAGAAGGGGGGTCACTGAATTCAATCATCATGAAGCCACAGCATTAGCTCCTCTCTGGGAGACATTTTGTTTTCATTTTTATGCATGGTTTTCATTTTCATGGTTTCTCTTGTTAACAGATAAACACTTTTCCAAATGACACTCGCCATGTTAGAAGATTGAAGACAAAACCTTTCCTAAAAGCAAAGGAGAAGCTATGCTTGTAATGCAGCCAGTCCCAGCTGCTCTCTCATGCAGATGATATTCTGACAACACAGGATTTACTGGGGCCAAGAAATCCTGCCTAGCCATATCCTCTAAGGTCTCTGTTCTGTAACAGAACAGCCTGACACTCAGAGATAATTTATCAGAATCCAGAGCCTTCCTCTATTGTTCACATTACATATGCAAGTCTCGTCCTTTGGCAGAATCTAACCTTTAATTTTACATTCTTGAAAATAAAGCTTACATCAAGGGGCAAAGCCTGTGGTGTCATCTCCCTCCTCTCTCCCCACCACATGCAGCTCCTAGGGCAGCACTCGGGAGTCACGAATCCTGCCCGTACCGTGAGAAGCAGCAGAACAGCTCTAAGGGTAGCCCCAAGGATGGGAATGTTGTCGTGAGTGCAGGTTTGGGTACACCTACCTGGGCTTTAGGTTGGTGAAGCTACAAGGCTGGGATTTGGCCTGCTTTTTAAAACAAGCCATAGACATTAAACAGCATCCTCAATGGCTGTGAAAAGCAGCTATTTTTTAAATCAAGTTTGAGAAATATGCAGTATTTATACAAGAATGCTACACAGCAACCAAAAGCAACATTCAAGATAGAGGAACATAAATTGCACAGCTGAAATCAAACCATATTTTTAGCTGAAAACTTGTTAAACCCACATTCATTTGCCTCCACCAAAATATTTCATTCTCTTTGATTAACAAATCTTTCTTAAATGAGGTTCAGTCCCACACAAATGTAAAATGGATGTGTGTTTTTTTAAAGCACTGCAACTGATTTGCATTTCAGCACATCAAAATGTCTATAGGAAAACTTTAATGAAAAAGGCTCAGAGCTTCTAGAATATTTGGTCTCTGTTGGTTTTGTTGGTGCGTATAAAGTTATCTTAAAAAATGAAGGCAGAACAGGGATCCATAGGTAATCTAAGCAGCACAACATTCATGCTTGTTTATATCAGTATTTTCAGCTAGTACATATCCATGATTTATTTGCAAACAAATTAATTAATGTTTCAGCAGCTGTTTGCAGCCAGTCTGTGATCTAGTTTTAACAGAGATGACACTTTTTTTTTTTTTTTATTCCACAGGGGCAATTTCAAGTACTCATAGATTATATTCTTACTATCAGTCCAAATGATAAAAGAGTAGTGAATCCTGAAACAGCATAGCTGACTTTATAAGATCAGTGGGCTTCCACATATCCAGTTATTCCCTAATGCCATCTTTCCTGTGTTATCTTTTAATTAAGGCTGCATAATGCCAGTTTATAAACAAATCTCAAAGTGAGATCAAAAACTGACATATTTTAAATGTTTCTCATTCTCTAGTTTGTGGTCTCTTGGGGGTGTTATTCTAAAATGTACATCTCTGTATGAAATTACTTTTTTATCGCATTGTGTATAATGAAAAGAAATGTTTGAATATTGTTCTGTAACCTGACAATGAACAAACAAATGAAAGAACAAGTGCTGGGGAGCATAAAAGATAAGCATAGTATACAGTAGGTAGATCACTGCAGAAAACATTAGTAGACTTTGTGATTTTCTTTCCTTAAAAAAAAAAAAAAAAGTAAAGACTTCAAGACAAAATCCCCAAAGCCTTGCTAGGCTAAATTTCCTCCTCCTTCTTTGAACAGACTACACAGATTTTGTTGACTAATTGAGATCAATCCCAGTTGTAAATCGCCTTGCTATCCTAAAGCTTTAATTAGGCAACCAGAGGGAGTTGTTTATCAATTAACACTTGTTACAAATTATTAGTAATTATATGGACTTTGCATATATACTTCAGCCAGTAAAGACCAAGCCATACTTCCCTATGACAGAAATTAATTCGTATATGTATTATTTCTCTTACAAGAAAAGCGCAATCAGCACAAAAATATGGAAATTACATTGGCGTAGAAAGACCTAAAGTAACTTGTGTTTAGTTACTTCTAACTAAACACAAAATTTAGCATATCTTCTGCATACAGACAGTGAGTTATACTATGTGATTGAAATGAGTCAAATTCTTTTTAAACAATGGTAGCTTTCTTTAAAGGGCAGCATGCATTTCCTTTTTCAGTAACAAACATCTTAAATAAGGAACATTAGGTAAAAGTTGATAATGTATTCAAACATTAAAGCTACCTATTGCTCTGCGCAGTACATTCTGTGATAATTTTAATTGGCTTAATTGAGATGCACAAGTCTGATTAATGTTTAATTCCTTTATATTAAAAAAGAGAGAGTCAAGTAGTTCGACATTTCTTCAATTATGTTAGATCTTTCTAGACTTCAAAGGAATGTTACAGTAGACAGCCAGATACTGGATGAACTGATTAAAGAATAAAGACTGCTCATTATAATCTAAGAGTACAAAATTGGTTTGTGTAGCCTTTGAAAGTTGAAATTAAGAGCTGTTGAGCTAAAACTCAAGCTACAGTAATTAACCCAATTTATAGCCATCTTTGCTTACCTGGTTGACTAAGATTCGTAATTCGAAATGATCCACTAGATTCACTAGCTTATTTATAATTCATTCTATGACCAATGACACATTTTTTTTCCATACTAAAATCTTCATTTATGAGACATGAATTTAGTGCCTCTACCTAACTTTTTTTAATTACTTAGGGTAGTACCTTGATAATTCACAGTAATGAGCAAAAAACCTGCTCAAAATCAACCTTTTTTTTAAAATTAGTGAATATATAAGAAAGAAGTAAAAAAAAAAAAAAAAAAACACTTTCAAGCATCACGAGTGTTGTTTTATAAGCATCTTGTAATAAATTTTATATCACTACCATAGCTGCCTGTTGCTAATACATTTCACTGACAAGCCAAAAGGAACAGTCTATTCCTATAGGATGCAAGTGGATAAAATCAAACTACTGGGCAATTAAAGGGATAACTGAACTTCTATTGTAACATTTAAAAAGCAGCTTGTGAAGATTCTTTCTTTAAAACTAGCTGCAGTGACAAGAGTTTTAAAGTTTGTCACCACTAGCAATTAAACACTTAAAGAATTGATTTAAAAGATCATGGCTTTTGACCAGAATAATGACTTGAACCACAAAGATTATGCCTGACTGAAGTCAGACTCGCCTATTTGCTATATGGAAAGCTTCATTAAGAATAGAAAATCTAATAAATTCTATAACGAGTTGCCTTATAAACAGTACTGCAATGCCAAGTTATTCACAGAAAATAAAATCTAAGCACTAAAAAGGAGTCAGAAAAGCAAAGAGACTGACTATTTAGCCAACTGATTACAACTGTTTTAGAGTATTTGATAGTTAGCCTAACAATTTGGTCAAGACTGTCCTACACATACAATTAATGGGAGCCAAAACTAAGCTACATGAAAAACACCCTCGCTAATTGACTTAAAGGTCTATGAAGCAAAGACAATAACAAATGAACAGCAGCTTTTCATAGGTAAGCAGCACAGTGGTGAAGGGCATGCCAGAATACAGCCAAACCTTTGATTACGATTTTTCACAATATTGAACAAACCCGTAAAACGTAATTAATCAACAACAACAACAAAGATACCAATGGCTTATAGTTTTTCATATGATGAAAACTCAAGTTCAACTGACATCAGCTGGAGCAAAGATAATTTTCATACTTCAGAAGATATGCCCAGCTGTTTGTAGCCTCTCACGGGTACTTTGTTATATTAAAGATTTAAGGAAGAGGAATCTTGCTTCTTTCCCCTGTTTCCACATTAAAGCAGAAGCTTACTCAGACACCAAAGTGCAGGCACTTGTAAAGGCCTTGATTTTTCTCTGGATGAGATTTTCTTGATTCAGAAAAGCCAAACCCAAACAAGTTGCAGTGTTGATGCTGTAATATCTACTCTGCCATTACAAATATGTATCTGAATTTGTACGAGTGCAAGTGTCAGCTAATATAACTCTTATAAAAAAAGTTACCTTTGTTTCTGGAAGTAATAAATCAGCACTGAAGCAGACAGTCTCAAACCTTAACTGCCACAACAAAGGGGCTACAGGATTAACAAGCTTAACTACACTACACCAAAAAAATCCTTCTGCCAAGTCGGCTCAGGTAGATCCTTTGTAAACTCTGAAGAAAAATCTGGTGAAAAAAGACTAGAACCCAGTTTTGCCTGCATTAATCTGCCACAGCACCACACACAGAAACAGCCCCTCGGGAGTCGGTGATTTCTGCTGGAACCAGCGCACCCAAGCACTGCAGGTGCCTGGATCCCTCTCTGGAAGGTCTCCGAGAACCGCCCGTTCAAGTGGCCGCTGCTTGTCCCCGCACTAACGAATACCACCTAAGATACACTTCCACCACTATGAAAGCAGCCTCTTTCTCTGGTATTACAGAAAAAATGGGCACATTTTCTCGATATTTAGAGCTCTTCTTACAAGTTACAATAACCTGACATTTCTTGTCCTCTTTCAATAACAGGGCTATTTCCCCACCTCACTTGGGAGAATATCCCCAAGCTCCCTGTATCTACTGATGGCTTTACAGCTATAAAAGCTGTCATTGCATTGTGCTGTGGAGCACATAGACCCGTCTTAGTTACATTTTAACCCTGCACTAGCCATGCTAAAGGTTCTAGTAATAAATTTTAACAAGCTGTTCCTATGACATTAGTAGTAACTTACTGAATTACTTGGCCAGGGTTGGCTTTATAATTTTGCATGACTCCCTTGGACATCCTTTGGATGGACTGTGAAGGTTAGTGAAGTAGGGCAACCGATATCCTGGCCCTGACAAGCTCATCCACTGGACCAGCACCTCTTCCCTTCATGCAATAACTGAAAGAAAATGCCATCAGGCCTTCACCCTAACTCGCTTCAGCTGTCACAAATCAAGCAGAGCAAGGGGAGCAATGTTCACCTCATGCACCAAGAGACAGTGAAAGTAGCATTGATAAATCCACAGAAATCAGTCATCTTTCTGCAACGTCATCACAACTTGCCTTTAAGAAATCTCTCATATTGCAGAAGATATCTTTTGGACATAAACGACAGCAAAGAGGCATAAGGGGTATTTGCCAGCTGCAATTAATTTGTTTTTTCACATTCCTATTCATAAAACCCGAGTGTCCACATAGGCTACTAAAGAGATAACATCTTTGATCCCAGAGGCAGCTACATTTTATTGATGTATATCTCAAAATTTTTAAAGCACTTGGAAACCCTTGGAAGGTAAGACTATTTAGTAAGTTCATCAGCATCCATCCTTATTTTTTCACTGCCCGATCTGCCTAATTACATGTTGCAAGAATGAAAAAAAAATAGCAGTCTACCAATTAAATACCTTCCTGATCTACTGATCTATCCTGTACGTTCAGTACAGATAATGGGAAGTGCTTACAACCATGGGAATATCCACCTGGATATATGGCAGACTGCAGAGAGCCTAAGCTACAAGCTCCGGAAACACCTACCTGCAGCATGGAGCTCTGGCAGATTTCACATCTAATTGCAAAGTTTCCTTATCTGCTCAAAAAATGTTCCTGAACAACACAGCATCTCTGAATTCTCATTGTTGCCTGAATCTGACAAAACTCTCAGTATAATATATCTCCCTCACTCATCTTGAACAGATCTTGTTAGTGCACATTAGAACTTGTTAAAGATTAATTCTTAAAGCATCCTCAAGCTTTTTTTTCCAACAAAGGAAACATCAATTATAGGCTCACACATAAACTTTGCCCCTATCTTGAATACTTGCTGCCCTTTATAAATCTTAGATTTCTTCCCCTTGTGTGTGTTCAAAGGAGAGATTTTATTGCCTCCAGGGGTTGTTAAACTGATTGCAATACCACGTATTTAGAGCAGTTCAGTGGGAATTAAGCTGGTTCAATGCTGTCAGACCTAGAATATAGCTGTCAAATAGCATTACAAGTAAAACACCCTTGATAAGAAATAATGACCAAATGTCAATCTGTTTTTTTTACCAGCAGCACTACAGACTTAGCTTGCCAATGAAAAATGCAATATTTTGCACATTACGGCAGCTATGCTTTTGTGATGCTACATAATTAGGGGTATTCCAGTTTCCATCTTAGCTTATTTCTAGATGATACAATTTGATCATAAATCCGTGTTGCATACCTACCTTGGCTTCAAAGTAGCTGTGCTTAAAATCTTGTTCTAACTGAAACTGCCTGTTCTCTTCTATAAAAGAAACAACAAAAATGCAATTATATTAAAAATTCATTAGTCATTTTCTAAGTGTTAGCCGTGCATAAATTAAAACAGCCTTCCTGACTTGGAGCTCCTTTATGCTACTTCAGTATAAAGGTTCAAATTTGAGAAATCCATAACTTCAGGTTACAATATAACATATTAGGTACAGTTATTTTTCTCGCTCAGAGATTGTTTTTTCAGCTACTATACTATATACAAAATTGCTTTTTTTTTATGGTTTATTTTGTAGATCCAAATATTTGTCAATTGAATGAAGAAGCAACATGCAATAAATATTTTAATGTTTAAATACTTCCTATTCTAACATGTAGATACTAATATGTACCTACTCTAATATGTAAATATGTTTTATTCTAATATTTACATAACAATGTAATGCAGCTTTTATAAATGTGTATTCATTTTTGATAAAGATAAACAACATGATATTGTTCCTATATAGAAATGAACAATGAGATTTTAAAACCTAAGCAAAATAATTTCCTTAATACAAGTTAAAACTTATTTATCAAAGGAGATAAGATTCAGAGTAACATGTCTGAAAACTAGTTAACATAAAACAGGAAGTATTTCAAAATGACTCCCATAATTCAGTGTCAACTGTTTCTGACAGAATATTTATTTCAAGATTCTGTCTAGGAAGGATAGGGGAGGGAAGGACAGTATACAAAAAGGATAAGGAAAATCTAACGTAATATCCTTCAATAAAACATTTTAAATCCCTGGATACGGTATATAGTTTACAGGACCCACTGAAGTCTTCAGAGTGAATGAACAGGGGGAAGAAAAAAGCAAAAACCACAATCCAAATCCTAAAAGTACAGTAAGACTGTGAGCATGGAAGCTGAATTGTGTTCTCCCTGGCATTCAAAGGGAGCCACCTGTTGACAATATGTGCGATATGCCTAAAATATGCATGTTTTGACAAGAACCTATGAAAATACTAACAATATTAGCAGAAGTCTCCCAACTTAAATTTGCAAACTATTTTGTGTCTAAAATACACCAAAGGACAGAGAGAGCCTTTGAGTTTACTGGCTTTTACTAAAGTTGTATGCAAGTTTTGTAAGTCCCCCCCCCTTTTTTTTTTTCTGCTTTTTATTATTAAACCATCATGAGTAAAGAAGCCAAATTTATAACTACTTGACAGAGAACTGAGAGAAACTTGCATGTGGCTGGAAGAGTACGGGTTTCAAGTATGCATACAGACAGCAAAGAGGACAAGACCAAGGACTTTTACACCAACAGCTTTGACCAGATCGTATAAAATCTCAGCATTTTAGACTTGTGGGGCAGCATGAAATTCTCTGTCTTCAGTGCATCTATATGATACAAAAGTTACCTCTAAAGCTGTAGCAGAACATTCGAATGTTTCAGAACATTCTGAAAGCCCCAGCAAAGCGTGACCGTCGCCAACACCAGGTGCTGATCTTCACCGCCAAGCCAGGCCCCGAGTGCAAAGCGCTCTCCACGCTCAGTGTTGTGCAATACTAGCACCAGGCAGCTCCAGCAGAGCTATTTTAATGCTGTTCTTTTAACTGAAGAAGAAAATAGGCGTTCCAATACATTTAATGAAGTAAATATAGCTATCTGCATTAATGATCGCATTCATTATTAATGCCTAAACTATTGCGTGGGGTATTCCCTTTTGGAGAAATTCATAAGAATCATTTTTCCCTTAGAATGGCTTCTTGCTTTAGCACTTCTGTTCCTCTTTTGGATGTTTATAGTCCAGCCACTGACACTGGAGGAATAATAGAGTTTAGGCTGTGCCATTATTTCATAAATCTACACTTAAGGAATGTGAGGGGAATACCATCTCATCACTGAATAATACAAATAATTTCATATTGCAAGATAAATGAAGCTAAGATAGGGCATTTATCCAAAAATCAACTCAGATCTGCAGGCAAAAGTCTTGTTCCTTTTTCCTTCTTTAAATGAAGGAGGAGATATCCCTACATGATTTTATCATTCTGTTTCCCTTTACACAATTCAGTGTGTTGTCAGTCATTATAGATTTTGGCTCAGAAAAAGCCATTCTTTAATTATTTTGCAAATGATTTTTTTTTCTTGCTACTCAACAAACCGCTTACCCTTACTGCAGGAAAAGTTTTTATTTTTAAAGTTATTTGTATCTAATAAAAAATTCTTTATTTTTTTCTTAATCAGCAAGAGCATCAACCAATGCATCAAACTGATATAAGCATCTTTTAGCTTAATAGAAAAAACCTCCCATAGAAAAAAATGGTTTGAGCTATATTTAAAAATAGGACTTTGCCGCCCTCTACCTGTCAATTTCCAGACTACTTTGGGAAACAACTGGAAAAAAAAACTGCAAAAAAATGATTTTTTTCTCAGAACACTAAAAATAACTCCGCATTCACTGCTGATTACACAATCTGCCTTGATCACAGGCAGAAAACAGTCACATTTATTGTCCCCATTTAGTCACTTTAAACAAACTCAGGAATATTACAAAACTCTGGAAAACTTAAAAAAATAGCCAACAAATTCTTTTGCTGGTGATTAAGCAGAGAGGGTGCACACCAGCCATGGGGAGAATGGCTCCTACAAGCTTCTAATCATATTCATCTGGAAGCCACTTCCCCAACGTCATTCACTCATTCATTACTGGGCTTGCCACAGTGGCTTCCACAGGCCAAAGCCACTTCATTTCTTTTTCTATCAAGTGCTGTGCTCACCATGTGCTGGAGAAGATAACAGCCATGCTTCTGTGTGTGCTTTCTTTCACAGGTTACCCTCTTGAGGGCTATATTACTCACAGGTTTAGGGTTTGTTGGCTGTTACAAAAGGCATGATCTGCTAAAGAAGGTAGTAAAAATCAGTGAATTCTGCCTCGGCTGATTTACATGTATGCTAAAAAGTGTGCAACACGTCCAGACTTGTCAACTCCAAAATAAAAGAAAAATTTTTCTTTTACTTATCCATCAGAAACTGAAGTCACGTTGTGCTAAACACCCATGGTCACTAGTCTAGCGAACTCCTACAGCAGAAGCAAGAAGTCAAATACTGTTTGTTAAATAGGATAGAGTTGGAGCCCTCCTGCTTAAGCCTGTTGCTTTCTCTTAACACCCATTTAATTAAAACACAAGAGGAAAAGATCTCTTAGAATCCTCTGCAGCCTATACATCCCTCCTCTGACAGGTGGGAGAGTCTGCTACATCCCCATTTTTTTCTGCAAAAGATGGAAACCCAGACAATGTTTTAATATTTTTACAGTTAAAAACAACTAGGAAGAAACAATTTCTGCTTAAATGCAATGAAAAACTAAGATCACCGATTTTCATTTCCTTCCATCTCACCTATACCCCTTAGCCTGTTTGGTTACTGAAGCTCTTAGCTAAAAGTACGTATACATGAAATAACAGAGGCGCACTGCACTTTAAAGAAGCTCTAAGACGAGAGTCATCACTCACACCACAGCTTACCAGGTCAAGCAGCTAAAGCAAAGGTATTTAAAAGAAAATAATAAAATGTTTGCATCTAGAAGATAAGCAGACAAGGGAAATCCACTGTTATTCTACTCTGGCTTTTAAAATCAGTATCAAGGAAGTCAAGAGAGGATCTACCTTTTTAAATATGGCCTCATTTTACCCTTACTTTGTTAGAAGCCCTTCTCAGAGAGAAACCCCAACAGTGGTTGCTGAAACAGTTTTTTTTTTTTTTTCTCCAGTAAAAACAAGTGTTGAATGCTGTTACTGAAAGAAAAGAATCTCTACAAGAATTAAAAAATATATAGCGTTCATTAGAGTTAGCAGCAGAACTTCTGAGAAACTTGTCAGGAAGATAAACCTTGTGTTTTGAATAGCTTAAAAAGATGCACGAGGTGAATACACTATCCAGAGAGAGGCAGAGCCACGGCTAGGTCATGGTCCAGGTTCTATTTTCTGATAAAGCTAAGAAAACAAGCCATGATCATCTCAGGATTACACCAGGCTCTGTTTCCTACCACCACAGAGGATAAAGAGACTCAAGGAAGTTCACTTGGGATCTCATTTTATTAACCATGGGGCTGCACAGAGACTACAGCACCAGGCTGCAGGATAAAACCTTAAGACACAGCCATAGACTTACCAAGTTGGTCTCTGCTTGCTTATCCCAAGTTTGTGCATTAAAAAACAACAAAAATAAACCTTTTTTTTTTGTGAACTTTGCAGAAAAAAAGGCCTTTCAACGGGAACTGAAAACTAAGCAAGTTATACAAGTCACAAAATACCAGTTTTTGAAAGGAACCTATGGAGAGTCACTTTGGAAACACAGACTCAACTGAACTAGTGCCTCCTGTCCCTAAGGAAAAGGTGGCATCAAGACAGAAGGACTAATTTCAACAAAAGGACACAGATACAAGTAAGCAGTTTATTTAAACAGAGGTCCTGGGTTTATTAAATCATAGTAAGAATCAAAATATTTGATTCTGTTATGGGTTTTCTTGGAACTTCAAAACATTTACAGCTGATTTATAACCATTTATAATTCTTTTAAACAACATAAAAGCATAAACAAACTATTAAATATAGAAAGTCTTTGGAAGAGCTAAATATAGCAAGAGAACCCGTGACCTCCCATTCAGTTACTTTTTAAACATTTCCGTCTCATACAGCCATATATTCAAGCTTTATTTTTCACTCCAAGTGCTCCTGAATAGAGGTCAAATAAATGAAAAAGTAAAGGTTCCACAACAACAAAAAAATATCTTCAGAGCAATCCTTTCTCAACCCACAGAAGGTCGTCAAATTAGGAGGCCAATGCTAAGAACATAATCTCGATTTCAACAAAGTTTTTTATCTCCATTGTCAAAATCTGGGGAAAACTAAAAAATTTCTTCTCCCGAGAAAAGTTTGTGATGCTTTTTGACTCTTTGAGATGAAAGAAACAAATACATGTTTTATGAGCGCAATGAATTTCATAGTAGGATTGTGCTCTGCTGTGAAAGTTCAGCAAAACTGAAAGCAGAGCTGTGAGACTGGTAGGGTGCATAACAGCAGGAGAAGGGAGCTGCAGAAAGAAATCTCTCTCAAGCAATCTGCATTTCGTACCTTTACAGGAATGTTAAAAGAGGCTAACCAGCTTGTCCTTATGACAGCCTGCCAATCAAGTCCAAGAGTTCCATAAAAGGTGGATATTGACTTAACTTTAGGAATAATAATAATAAAAAAAACTCTCCCCACCCTCCCACCCCCCTCAATTAGGATTAATTTTCTTTAAAGAGCTCTGGTAACTCCAGAACAGACTTGGAAAAAACAATCATGACCAGTCTATCTCCACTTGGAAATATAATATTGGGTTCTAGCATCTTAACAGTTAAAACTCTTACATGAAGTAAATAGTGAGCTCTGAAATAAAATGAAAACAGTTCCACAACTTTGCAATCTTGTTTTTCATTTTGAGAAAAGTATGCACAAGTATGTGCATTACTTTAGTAAGTTAACCTCAGGCACTTTAATTTATGTAATATGAAGGATAAAATGAAGTTGCAATTATCTGGACCAAAGAGCTCAAAACTGCAACTGCATCTAGATTGAAATAGTTTCTACATTTTAAAAATGCTGGGAAAAGCATTTAAGAAAATGTTTGGGGAGCTGAAGAATGGATTGGTCCTTTTGTACGTTCTTTTAAAGGTTTATACTTGCCTATGTCCATACTTGAGGTCTCAGTAAAATTTATTATTGATAGAAAGGCTGGAGAAAATAGAGTGAATGAACAGTTTTAAAAAAAAAAAAAAAAAGTCCTGTATAATATGATCTTGTGGGTTAGATGAGAAATTGGAGATAACAAGTGGTTAAACATCATGGCAGAGCGGGAAATCAGAGAGGCAGAAGAGACAAAAAAAATAATTCCTAGCATACTGACATCACCTGAGAATTATTATTTGGTAACATGACTGAGATATAGAAAGAACATTTACTAGGCAGGTGAAATTCCAGCGTTCACAACTCTGGACACACCTGATGGGTGGTAAATCTGGAGACTGCAGCATTAGATAGTTGCTGCTCAAACTGGCTTCACTTGAGTACTCAAGATGGATGGAAAACCTATGAAGGGGCAAGATGAAAGCAGTAACCTAGAGGTATTGCTACAGCCCCTTCAAAGATGATCCTGAACAGAGCCACAAAGAAATGAAAAGTAAATATCCTATCAAAGATAAGATTTAGCTGCCTCTGATTTCACCATGTTGCCTCAGCATATTAACAGGGAAATTATGCAAACACTTATGGCAAGCAGGAGAGGGAAAGTATAGGCAACCAGATAAACATCAGGCAAAATCTATATTACATTTACATTACATTCAGCACACAGTGAGAGTGTTTGTTGGTTTCTGTCAGAAACAAGGCCTCTTTTCAAGAGTAAAGATTTCACATACACTCACACAAAATCTCACAATATTTCAAGTTTCCTCTGTTAACTGGTACCTTTAACACTTTAAACATGTCACTCCAGAATATTTGACTTTTTCCTGAAAACAATTCTGCATAGAGGAAAATGTTTAGAAAGCTTGATAATTTCATAAAGTTCTTGCAAGCATTTTTTGAACGAAGATCAAAAAAAACTTGATTGCTTGAAAACCTGTAGACAAATCTGCTTGCAGAAACTTCCTTACCATTTTGACCAGCTCTAACATCTAAAATCAAAATAGCCATGAATCTCCAGCAAAGATGAACTTCTACAGAGCAGTAAGAATAAAATTAAATTAATTTTGATGCAAAGGTCATTTTAGCTAACCAAGGCTGTATTATTTACACTGCCGTTGCCATGAATTTACATATCATACATTTACAAATCAAGTATTTACAGAAACATCATAAAGCTATTGCAAGAAAAATGTACGAAGGCCATCTCCTTACAAGCACAATGCTTGGCTCTTGCATAAAAATGACTGGCAAGTCTCAGTGCTTTGGGACAAAACTCTGTATGCTCAACCTGCTGTAAATCATCTCCTGCAACCCATTACTTTGTGATCACTGAATTTTGCTACAAGTGATCAACACTAAGACAACAATAAATATTTTAAGTTTATTTTCAGATCCCAAAATAACCTTATCTAGGTCATCTGATGACAAAAAGAAACCTGTAATCCTGTAGGTACCTCCCTTAAGGAACCTACTGAAGTTTTAATAATCCTTAAATATTGCAGTATTTAAGGTTACTGGGGATGGATCTATATGCTTCCATATTCAATTTGTAACTGAATCCTTTGTGTAAAATAAAAGGAGAGTATCTACAGATGCAGATTTACAAGTTTTAAATAGGATCTTCTCTCTTTGCCTTTTTGAACCCTGCATCTGAGGAAGAGCAGATAAAAGGCCATGAATGTAGAGCTGTCTTTACATACTGAAATAAGTCAAATATGACTTTGACTTCCCATTGGTTCATCATCCAGAGTCTGTTTGTTCTGACAGACCAGCCTCCCACTAATGCTGGGGAGGAGTTGGACCAGACCCAAAAGACTCCACCGTTTCTTAAATATATGCACAAAACAGTAATGTGAAGTTATACATGAAAGGTAAAATAACTTTATTTCCTTGAAGCATTATTTTCCTTACGGACTTGCTTCATGGAGCATACATGTAACAGTATTGCTGTATTATCAAATCAAGGATATGTTGCTATGTGTAAGAAGAGCGATGAATGTCAACAATGTATTTTAGGGAAGCAGGCTGGGTGTTGCCCAGGCCACGCTGCAGGGAGCAACAGCTTTGCCATTGACTCCTACATACCAAGCACCTCATGCAGAACATTGTGTCTATCAAACATGAAACACTGATTAGTGTTTTCCAGCAAAAATACTGAATGTGTTTTTCTGGCAAATAATAGATAACTGAAACTGAAGTAGTTAAATCTGCTCTAAATCTGCTGCAGAAAATAAAATTAGTTTGACAATTGTGTCAGCATTACATCTGCCTGGATAAGCCAAGTGTAATGAAAGGCTGCTATCATATGCGTAACACCTTGTGTTTAAAAATAGCCCTTTACACTTGATTAATCCCAAGGTTTAAAACAGATGATAGAGGTTTACATGAACTAGTACTGTTCTTTTAGTAAGACTTTTCTAAATACATTATCATTAAAGATACATGTTCAGTGCTTCTATACAGATAGAAAAGCTGCAAAAAAGATATAGCTGAAATGACTATAGCTAGAAATTAGAAAGACAACAAAGTCTGTAAGGTAGGGATCATGCTCTCCTATCTGTGCTCTGAAATGCCTGCCAGGCTTTTGGGGATGTGAGAAAAAAAGAGCGTCTAAAGTAACATTTTCATGTGTAGCACAAAGGTCAATCAATTACATTTTTCAGACTACATCTCTTCATGTGACATCATGAATATTACTAGCTCACAAGTATTTGGAAAACAGTTGTTATTTTTAAAAGTCAGTGTGGTATTTTAATTGAATTCAATAAAAAGCTAAGAAACCAGTAAAACTAGACAGCCATCCTCTTCACTTCTATCCCTGTGACAAAGAAAAGCAGATTGTGATCGCATTGTGCAGATCTGTGCAGTGAGTGCAGCCTTACAAGGTGCTTGGATTTAGCCTATTTCTTCTCACTTAAAATTACATTATGCTAGACTTAAGGCATGCTTTATTTACATTTGTTCAGTCTCTACTGGGCGTTTGTATACAATGCACTGGATAATTCCCTAAGCGAACAACAGTCCAGCATGGAGAAGAGTTTCCTGCAGAATACAAATAGGAAGCATTAGCCGACTACCTCCTGGGCACGGCGGCCTCGCTGGGCTTGCGTAGGGACGCAGGATTGGTGGCTCTGCTCACCCTCAGGGGCTGTCTGGAATTACAGATCAGGGACCTTATTGTCATATCCCAGCTGCTGCACAAAGCCACTAGAAGAAAGGAGATTTACGAGTATTTCAGCAGCACTGAACCAGGGATACAGAAGCCATACAACTGGGAGTACAGTGGCTCTAAATCTGTAGGCATTATGCAAAAAGAAAACGCAGAGTTTGGTGTCAAGGGAGCTCTCCCAGAGCAATAGGACATCTTTGTAAATTCTCTAAAGAATAAATTTAACAGTTATTAAAGAACAACACCCTGTTATTGCAGTCACTGAACTTTACATCACAAGGAAAAATGCAAGGGATTTTCAGAAAGACATCTGTCATTTAACAGTGAGAGTGACCTCAGCACTGACAGCCAATTCAACCCCGCAGTGATAGAAACAAATTAACCCCTTGGTACATGGTAGGTTGAGAACTCCAGCACTAGACCTGCTGTGCACTGTAAAAGAACATTTTGCTGAGGGATTTTGCTTTGCACAAGCGGTAGATAGAACACGGTATATCTTCAAAGCTAAAATTACTGTACATAAAATCCCTCTTGCAAAACAATTTAGCACGATGGACAACTATGACTATGTCAACACTATGGTCAGTTTTCAAAAAATACAAAGGAATTTTAGGGGCAGAAATAAATCCTCCACTGAAAAATATTCATGAAGTCATGCTCAAGGGCTGAGCAGACAAGTAGGGAGATAAGAATCCTATACACACACATTTCACAAATAATAATCATGTGTTTACCAAGAGGTAATTCAATCAATTGTATTCAGAATGAGGGCTACAGGCATCTCACATAGTTACTTCATTAGTAATAGCTACTAGCCTGGCCTGCAATCTGATCTGATCTTCATATAATCCTAACGAAATTCACAGAGAAATACAGTCTTTCCATATGTGCTAGACACTCAGCAAATGTTTGCAGGGAGAGGAGGAGGGCTGTCCATAGAGACTACTCCATCACAGCGACAACAGCAGTCCCTGTAACTCCCCTGGAGAACAGGACTGGACAGGAAGGCCTAAGGAGTAACAGTGAGAGTTTCAGCCCTGCTTCTCCCACCTCACTGTTTCTGTGTATTTCCACAAAGGTAATCAGCAAAAGACCGAGTATCTCCACCTTGAGAGTCATTGCATTTGCTCCTAAGCAAACCCTCCTAACTAAGGCAGACAACTACATTTGTCCTTTGCTGAACTCCACAGTAATCAAAACCACCCATAACCAAACTGATGAGCTCCTGCCCTCCAGGGAGGGAACCACATTCCCTAAACACTGACTGCACTTTCAGTGCTCCCCCAAAAAGACTAATCACTGCCTTGCTTTCTTGTTTGACAAAACTGGTTGAATCAGCCAGGACTCAAATCTTGTAACTATTCATAGTATCTGTCAAGGAAGATGCCTATTTAATGGCACAGAATGTAGTTAAAGTAAAGCAACAGGAGTGTTCTTTTTTAAAGTACACGTGCAGCATTTCACAAGATAATTGTTTATGTCTAAGAGTACAATGCTCTACAGTCATTTTAACTTCCAGGCTAGAGGGATAAATTCAAAGGATGAACATAAATACCATACGGAGCTTCTCACAATATCCTTAGAATTGGTTTGGGTCTTTGAAAATAAAACATGCCAAAAACTGAGTAAGATTCACCATTGCTTAGAGAGGAGAAAAAAAAAAGTCAAAAGAAACTAGTTATCTGAAATGCATACGCTAGTCTAACCAAGAGATGCTTGATGCAGGTATCAGCAAAACAATCCACGTTAGGTATGATGACTGAAGAACAGCGATCCTTTGCAGCCTTTTATAACAGATGCATGCCACCATACTACAGTTAACAGTAGTATTTAATTTTCAATATATTTTCTTATTGTTTCCTTTGCAGAGCACATGCTAAACTATTTGTTGATCTGGTCATCATGTTCCCACCCACAAAGCAATTAGCCTCCAAATGGATGTCTGCAACAAAATATTTCAAACTGATAAAAAGGACAGTGAGACCTTGAAACAAAGCTGATTCAAAAACACTGCCACATATGCATTAACCACACACTCAGCTACGTTCTGGGAAAGTCACACAGGCTCCAGCACATTTCACCTTCACCACAGAATGAAGGGAGGCTGTTAGGGGAACTTCTTGCCATGTGAATAAACCCAGCTACCTACAGATTAGTAGCATAAGAAAACAAATGGTTCTTCACCAGCCATTAGCTGGTAATGAACAACATCTATCTTGTGACCTTTCTGGTACACCAGGACTGCATATTGACCAAGATGTTCTCCTTAAATGGGACATGTCAACAGTCCCAGATCTTTCTCTGCCTGGGCCAGTGGATTTGTTGAGAATAATATGCAAAAAACACTTCACTTTGATATACAGGACCCTGTGTTTAACTACAACATACACATTCTTTCTAGTATTACATTACCCATCCTTAGCTTCTTTGGTACGCTCCCAATAATTCCCAATGCTCACAACTTACCTCCATAGCTCCAGATATCACAGAGAAAATCTTACTAACACACATAAATAGGTTGTTTGGAATATGCATGATCCAGAGTCCATAAGGAAGAGGTATGGGGGGGGGGGGCACAGGGAAAAAGATGGTAATTCTCTAGGACAGGACCTATACCTATCAGCTGTCCAAATTGCATCCAGTTGTTTTTCTGAGAATCAATCACACCCTAAGAATCACTAATAGTAGTAAGCCACCAGCTGACAAACCATCAAGGACAGCTGTACTTCAAAGCCCAGTGAACCCACTAGATTTCTCACCCATCTTCCCTTACAATGGAGGATTGCTATGTTCCCAAATCATTTGTAGCTTTATGAATAATATCACTTTGGGTAGGCAATATTTCAAAAAGGTTTTCTTAGAAACTGATCCAGGGAAACCATTAATCATGACAACGTATACTTGCAAACAGCGAGGCAATTGGCAACAGCACATCCTTGGTAAATACAAAGGAAAAAGGAAAGGTGTCTCAGCAATATGTAAATACACCTGTATGCTCTAGCAGGCACCTACCATCAGAACTGCCTAATACTGAGTTTATTGCTGAGATTCCAAAACACACACAAGTGTCTCCACTCAGATTTGAATAATTGGGCAGGTGCAGTCTGCCTTCAAGACTTCCCACATCAGTTATTTCCATACTTTTTCCTGATAAAAGATTTTAATTAATTTGACCATTAAAAGAAACTCAAGGCTCCATTAAAAGCTTATTGTAATCCTAAAGAAAATAGCCTTTTTCTGTCTCAAAATCAGTAATTGCTTCAATTTTCTCACCTATGTTTAGTGTATCACTTAACATTTCACAGATAAGAACAGTCCGTTAATATATAGGGCAGGGGAGGGAGAAAAGAGAGAGAACTCAGGTAGAAGGACTTATCTTAGGAGTTTAGAGACAACTTAATTTTCTTCAAGTGGAAAAGGAGACACTGGCATAAACAAAAAAAATAAACAACACTTACAGAAATTTGGGCAGCATCTCAGCTCTTAGCTATCTCAAAACAAGTCCTAGCATGCTACTAAACTCTTGCCAGTTTCTAGAACACTGCTACAGCTCCTGTTAAGCTTCTTCCTCTTGTAGGGCAAGAGATCTACAAACAAAACAGAGTTGAGTGACTAGGTTGTAAGGCAGAAGGGAAATTATACCTAAAAATTAATGTAAATACTATCTTAATCTTTAAAATGGAGAAGAGGAAAGTGAACGTTTAGACCTCTAAAAAATACTTTTTAAACTTATACATCCAAATAGCGTTTAGTTGGCTACAGGTTTCATACATTTAAGCCAACCCCTGCTATTTTTATGTTCAAATCTAAACCACTTACAGGCTAACAGCTCAGTCTAGATCATGCTACTTTTTTAAAATAGGAAAGTAATAGGCAAACCATGCAGGTAACAAGAGGACAAGACACCAAACCCAGTTTCCTCTCTCCTTCCTTCTCATTGTAGTTGCAGCTCTCCCAGCTGCACTAAAAGGCAACAGCAAAACAATTACAACAGACAACACCCTCCAGAGCCTACAGCCACTGGTGTTTTTGATGGTCTAATATGTAAACCAAGTATTTCCCCACAATACCCCAGTTCTACAATGGATCATCCAAAAGCAAATTACTTCCTTTGAGGTGAGAAGTCTTAATCTCTCTAACCTGTCTCCAGTCTGTTTATATCATCTGCATACAGTTCTGGCTGTAAATTAACAAAAGGCCCTCCAGGGAAAAGGTGTAAAAATTACATATGAGACATTTTGAAACAGACTGGCTTTAATGATTGCAAAGGATTGGTGTGAATAGTTATGTGTACTGGAAAGAGAAGAAAAAAAAAAAAAAACACCTAAACATTTTGGTGAAAAATGAAGCTGCTTAGCTATACTTTAAAAAAACATTAAACTAGACCTTCCGATTCTCACCAGTCAAAAATCTAGATTAGAAGGGACTTTGACAGAAAAATGGTGCACTGACACAATTTCTAATACAGCCAACTGTAAACAGCATCTAAACATGCTGAAAGCATCCTTCCCTTAAACACACTATAGCAAACTATAGCAAAAGTGTGTCTTGGTAGATGGAAGGTGAATACATTGCAACTCAGCAATAAATAATATTCATTGCTAGATTAAATAATTGTTTTAAATAATAAGTACTTTTAAGTCATCATTGTATCAAGATAAATATTGGAAATCAAATTGTAGTCAGTGTGGGGAAATACTTGTAACACTTTACTATAAACACTTTAAACAGTAACATTTCTTAAGTATTTTATTGCTACAAACTGGTACATCTTATCACAAAAAGCTACAAGGCATATTATAACACATACTCTATTATACAGAGTGCAACGCAGTCCCAAGAACAGCCACACTCACAGCACAATTTTTGAAGTATACTTATTCTGTATTAAGAGGTAAATATTATAAGCTTATGCCACAAAGCATTTAAAATATTTACCCCACATTCTTTTTTTTAAAGTGATTAGACCAAAAATTCTTATTATACCCAACTTTCAATACACACACCAAAAAATAGGATGCTTAAAAAAATATACAACACGATGTTTCAATAGCCTCTAACAGTCAGTTTGCTATAAAAAGCTCAACTAAAATAATCTTAATTTCATTTTAAACAAAACCAGAAACACATAGGAATTATATAAACAAGTTCTCCACAGAATGGAATGCATGCATAAGGTGGGGAATCTTACACAACTCTCATCTGAGACTATTAAAAAGTCTTAGCCACTTTAGAACAGAAATAAAAAGCTGTTTCTCCCCGCCGAATGTCTTCATTTTCTTGCATTTAGTTATCTTCAGTGTGGTCTAAAGTGAAATCTGTTTGTTCTTCAGTTTCTTCTTCCTCTTCCTCCTCCTCCTCTTCCTCTCCCTCAGCTGGTTCATCAGCCTTGTCTTCTTCCTCTGTCTGCTGCTCCTGAGCCTGATCATTAATTTCAAAAGGATTTTCACCCTGAAACAGAAAACAAAAAAATGCTGTTTCAAGCATAAAATGAAATAACACTTATTTCAATGAATGAGAAGGCAAGCACTGAGAAATACTCCTGAAATTAACACAATTTGATTTAAAATTGGCAACATCTCATTTTTATGCACACACAAGCCATTTTTTTTTAAAAAAGCATACAGAACTGAAGAAGTTTTCCTGATTTTTTTATTCAGAAATCAGTCTGCCAATTCTGGATAATTCTGCCAAAAGAACTCCCCAGTAAATTAAAAAGCAAATAAACTTGAAATTCAACTAACTAGCTTGAAATTCATTCCACTGGTGATTGAGAAACACATCAAACATTTATCAGAACATTTTAAGTACATTCACACTGTAGCTGAATGGTTTCTCAAATCATTTCATAAGATAATTCAGTACAAAACATACGTCAGTATTCAGTTTGTCTTTATTTAAGAACTATGAATAACCTTAATAAGCAATACACAGTAAAATGACCTATTAAGAGCTTCTTTCCCAAAACCTTTCACATTCAAACACCTGATGAAGTAAGCCTGACCTCAACATACAACACTAATGATTAACTAAAGACTGGGTTTCCAAGAAAATTATTTAAAAGATAACATAGACAACATATAAACTCCCATGAATTTAGTAGTAGCTTAACCATAAATACTATATTTGGCTTTTTAAAAATAGATCCTCATACATAAGGATGGAGTATTTGAAGAGGCAGTAATATAGCAACTTATTTGGGTCCTGTGTAAACAAGCAAGCCCCAAAGGTCCCAGTTAAGTGCATGCCATCTTAGGCAAGTGCTGTTGCTGCCAGGTTCCCAGGAGGTACCATGGGGCTCCAAACACCAAACAGTGCTTTGCTGAATTAGTAACTGTCTGGTAATGCTAATAATAAAATAGCAAGAGTACCTATTAGCTCAGTTAAGTGGTTAATGAAAAACATGCACTGTGAGTGAGTGCCCATGAGCCACGTTCCACCTTCAGTTAGGCATCAGCCAGATCCTTCCATGTGGCAGCTTTGCCAAGGGCAGCAGGCAGCAAATACCCGCCAGGCTGAGCATCTGTCAGCCAGTCAATCCCCCCAGGCACATTCATTGTCTTCCTCCAAGCACTCACTGTCTCCACAACGCAAGCAAAACGGCTTGTGCAGAATTTCTCACAAAACACAGCAAGGAGGAGGGTCAGTCCCAAATTCTGGTTATGCAGCTAAGGAGAGCATGACTTCAACTGCATGAATAGAGACTGCTAAAATGCACAAGTTGGTGACTTGCAGTTTTGTTCTCCCTCTGTCAAAGAGTTTTGATGCTGACATCCTGCCTTGCAACTGGGAACAAACTGCCACAAGGGCCGCCCAGGACTTCCCCTGCTCTGATGTCCTGGTGCCACACAGCACGTGACGATGCTTTCAAAACAATCCACTCTCCCCTATCAAATCCAGTCTGTGCATCAACTCAAACCAAGTTTTTTTTTCCAGCAACCAGGATCATCATCTCTCCTGCAAGACTGCAGTAAACAAACATAACTGTCACATGCACTGGTTCACCAGATGTGTGAAACTATTGGATTCCTTCAGTCTAGTCACAGCACATCATTACTTGCAGTTAATTATTCAGATAAGGACTAGAGTATTTATATGGCCAGAAGCCAAATACATCTCACTGACCAGGTGCTACCAAAAACCTATTTCAGGTGGTCTGAAAACAGCAGTAGTATCCTTGACAAGACTGTCTTCCAAATTCAATCTTCTTCAGTTTCCAACTGATCAACAACATGTTTTTGAGTCCCTTTTTTTCCAGTCACCCACTAGGGGGCTATCCTGGACAACAAATTTGACAAGCAAGTCATGAGCAATACCAGGAGAGATAACCAAAAATATGTGCTAATTTTTGTAGTTGGTCATTTGCCATCTTCTGTAAACACATAAGGAAAGGTATCTGAACCCAATTCAAGCACCAAGCCATATGTAGCTTTGCATGACACCACTAATTTGACATTTTAGATCGCAGATAATGCCTACAGCAGCTCATATCTTGCCATAGTCAAATAACACAATGTTGCTATATATTAATAGCTTGTTTTGACATTAGGCACAGGAAAGCTATCCACTAAGTGAAGGTAACTACCCAAAGAAGGTCAGGAACAATACTAGAAAAAAGACCTTTTTCTTTAACTGGGGCCAAAGGAAAAAAAATGCGAGAAAACAGAGATATCAGAGAAAACACAGATGTCAATATTCCATTTTTACCATGACCACCTTACCTTCACATATAGTTCGTATCGTGCCTTCACTATTGGATTATTCAGAATACTGGTAGCTGTAAGAACACTTTCCCTTTTTATTTGCTCTCTGTAGGCCTAGGAAACAGATTTTATAGTGAATAGCTACTATAAACATATTTCATTTGTCCCACAAATTTGAGTTCATGATGTACTCATGACTAAGTTTATGGTCAATCAGATTCTCTAAGACAAATTATCAAGAAATTCATGCCACACTAGTCATATTCATTTTTGACATTTAAGTTCAAAACACATAATGAACTCAGTTAAGCCACAGTTTATAGGTTGCTTTAGTTTGACCAAAAGATATATCTGGGTCTCACTCCTATAATGAAGTAGGACTATGAATCTTTCTCTCACACCTGCACTGAAATACACAGTAGCATTCAAATTATACACACAGTTCCTTGTTCTCATCCACACAGAAAACATCTTTCCCCCCATCAAAGTCTAATATACCCCACAATTATAATAAAGGTTTGATATATAAATAAAACCATATTTTGGACATCTTTCATATTTTGACAGTTGGATTTTTTATTAATCCTCCTTTTTTCTAAACTGCTCTTCACTTGTCTTCAAACTAACAATGCAATAAATGCCATAAGGTTTTTACTTACTACCAGTCTATACCTTTAGCACTTAATACAACCAACTGATCATGATGTGGGTTCTTTTGTTTTGTTTTTTTAAAGTAACACACGCCATCTTACCTGTTTTCCTTTTGTATGATCAGGAGATTTTAAGTGCTGCTGAACAGAACTGTGTAATGCAGGAACATACACACTGCAAGCACTGCAGTGAACAGTCTCAACTTTCATCATATGGTCATCAGCAGTAACCCCTGCCAACAAAGATGACACACAATTAACACAGAATGTGCTTGGGTGGGAGGGTGAGGTTGTTTTGTTTGGGGGTTTGGGCAGGAAGGGTGAGCAGGGAGAGATTGCAGACTTAAGTACTAGCTTGCCAACAGAGCACACTGATCATAAGTGCAAACATAGCTTCCAATACTTCAGAAAAACATGAAAAGAATTAAGGAGTTTAACAAAATTGTGGCTGAACTTGTTTTCAAGTAGTTTTTACTATTTAAATTCAGATGAAGGCAACATTTAAAGACCATTATTGCACTATCTCTATGATAAAAGGTGCCCCTTCCAGCACTCTAGTGCATCTTCTGAAAGCTCCAAAAGAAATGACAAAGTAGAGGTGGTGCGGCAAGACAAGCACACACAAAATGCTGTAGCAAACTGCCTGCAGGACTGCCAAAGAGAAGAAATTCCGGCCTAGCTGCAGGGTAGCCAAGGACCATAAAGTGCTCAAAACCTTCATTTTGACACAATGTCCCCAAAACACAGCACGTATCCTCCTGATACATATAGATTGTTGCCATCATCATCCCAACACAAAATGGCAGAAGTTGGAAGGGACCTTTAGAGACCACCCAGTCCCCCCTGCTCAAGCAGGATCATCCTGAGCACTTGGCCCAGAATTGCATCCAGACAGCATTTGAGCATCTGCAAGGATGAGGCCTCCAAGTCACGCCGGGCAACCTGCTCCTGTGCTCAGTCACCCTCACAGTAAAGTAGTTCTGGGCACCACTGTAGAGAGTCTGTCCTACTGTTTTTAGGCCCTCCCTTCGGAGGCTTTGTGCACTGATAAGTTAAATGGAACTGAACCCTCTATAGAGCCCTGGAGCACACCCCTAGCTTCTGGTCTCTACCTAGACTTTTTGTCACTGATCACAAGCCTCTGAGTTTTGCCATTCAGAGGCTTTCAATTCACCTCACTGATGAAGCACAGAATCCCAGTCAGGTAGGAGAAAGGTGAAGAAATTAATGATTTTAAGGCAAACATTATTAAATTTGAATAAGAATGGTGAAAAGGAGCAGAGCTCCAGCATTCACACAAAGCACATACCTTCCATTATATCTTTTTCAGCAGCCTGTGCATTTTCTGTTTGGCTACTTGTCTGTTGCTTACGCATAGCTGTCTTCTTGAATTTATTCACCATACACTCCTACAAAGGATCAAGAAAAAAATTACAACCCATCTTTGATGGACAATTGTTTGTATTCAGATATTTACCTACAGATAAATAGTGGAAAACAAAAATACACACCAGTTAATTGCAGTTATTTAAAGCATTTAAAAGAGAATATTTTAAGTAAGTAAATTCTGAATTTGCTTCAACTTCTAACAGGATATACTAGGCCAAAAGATTTTCTTTTCCTGAAAGGAATACCAAATGGTACACTAAATTCCACTGTAGAATATATAGATAAATAATAAAAAAAGGCTGGCTTACATGAAGAAACTCCATCACCACTTTGTCAAACTTGGTTTGTTTTTGGATATGATCCAGTGTTTCCTGGTGAGCTGCACTTTCCAGATGCGATTCAATTTCTTTTTCTTCAAATGTTCGAAATTTGCAAAATGAGCAAGTAAATGCCATTCTAGCAAAAGAAATACACTATATATTACCACTTAAACATTCCTCCCTTTCCCCTCAAAATTAAGACTTAGTAAACCTAATCAGAATCAGAATAGGAAAAGATTTCCTTAAAACCACCTAAAGTTGCTTCCAATATTTTACCATTATGAATGATAACATGAGCTGTCACATGAGCCAAGCATAAAACAATCCAGTCTCAGCCTAAGTATCTGTGCAGAATAATTGCTAACATGAAGAGTCAGGCATTTCAAAACCATAGAATATACTTTGAGCATATCCCTCACAGTGCTCTAGTTCGGGCCATCTTTCTTTAGTTCTCTTTAGAATCAAGACAATCCATGATTTCCTAATTAGAGAAGAATATATAAGCAGCAAGATGTCACTCTAAATTAGTTGTTACACACAAAACAACCACCCCCACACCCCCTTGTAAAAAAAATACTGGCCTCTCAGCAGCTGTTGAGCAGACATTTGTGCTACGATCATATACTGTACTGACCTAAGATAACAGTCCCGTTTAGTGCTGGCCATTGCTCTGCTTGGCTGTGACAAGACTAGTAAAATTACACATCTATCTACTTCTTGCCACAAAATCACTCATCATACCTATAAAACCAGAATAAGGTCAATTACCTAGCAGTTTATTAAAACAGCATGAACATAAATCTGTTCAGCCAAAACACACACTTCCAAGGCAACATTATCCTAAAGCTCCTTCTCAGTTGTGCACTGATGCACTTTCAGGGGAGAAGGGCAGAGGAAACTGTACATTTTCTGATACGGCAAGGAACCAGTGAAACATCCAATCTTTGAGTCACATGAGGGTTGCTTTGTTTTGAGGCTCTTGGATTTTATTTTTCAAAATCTGTCCATAGAGGTTTTCAGCAAATACATTTATGCAAAGGTTGGGGGGGCGGGGAGGAGAGCAAGGAGAGAAAAAAGAAGGGGAGGTGGCACTCAGCACATAAGACAACAGTTATAGCACAAACCTGTAGCCATCACCATATTTTTCACTGTTTTTCTCCCTTCTGCGCCTTTGCTTTTCTCTTCTGGCTTCAATTCGTCGCTTTTCTTCTTCTTCACTTTTGACTTCTCCTTTACCATCTTAACATATAAGAAAAGGATGTTCAAATATTACTCTCCAAAAAAATCCATTATGACAGAAGGAATTTCTTTGCTTCTCTCTTCCAAAAACACATTTTATAGTGTTTCAAAATGCAAAGAAAAAAAAGGTATCAAAATGGTTTAACAGCAGCAGGAAGTTTTGAAGTTTTTCTCTCCATTAAAGGTGGCAGACTTAAATACTGGTTTCAAGCATTGCAGATCTGGTACTTAAGAGATCTGTGATGCACTCATAAATGTGAGACAATGAAGAGGTAGAGCAACACCAGCCCTACCAGGCCTAGTTATTAAATACTTTCTACTAAGTGGCCAGGAAAGGCGCTAGAGGAAAACAAAACACTATCTATTTATCTCTCTCCAGTTTTGGAGCACTGCTACCACAATCCTACTCAGAAAGCAGCTTTCTAAAGTCAGGTATTTTTTCTGCTGTGAGCATAGTTTTCAAGCCAGAAGTTACTATAAATGTTTTCACAGGGAGATAAGGCAGTGGCTGATTAAGGGAACTTGAGCTTGAAATTCTTTTCCCCACCCCAGCTTTACTTTGCTTAATTCAACACACACACAAAACACACACACACTTAGAATTAAAATTTCACTTAGTATGCTACCTCCAAACCCAGAGGGGGCAACAGGTCCCTAGTTTTACTGCCGAAAAAAAATCATTCTGTAGGGCAAAATGGCCTGTACTTCAAATGACACATTTTATTGCCCATTCTCTTACAAACTGGGCGATGGAAGTCCAAGTCGACATATAAACTGGGACTCTGCAACAAGCCTTTCCTTCAGAGTATTTATGCAAATGTCTATGCAAATACAGTTTTAGCTATTATTTATTAAATTGGTGCTACAGATGGATCCAAACATCTGCAACCTTTCACACAAACCTCCCCAATAACACACAACTGCAAAACAGATCAACTCGCAATCTATTCTTTACAGTACACTTGAACCAAGTTAAAAATTCATTACATTTATCCTCAGTTTCAAATGGAAGTCTCAAAGTTCAGCAACTTCAGTTAGCTTTGTAAGCTGAGTAACAGCACTAAGGGTGTTTAAATCAGTTCAACAGAAAGGTCTTCACTCAAAGCAAAGTGTGTGCCCAGTATTTCAGTAAAAGAAATTCATTATAAAAAAAAACATATAAACAACAGCAAAGCACATGAGAAAAAAAGTCACTTTAAAAAATGACTCACCTAGTTATCCCACTAACTTTGCTCTAAGTGAGATAGCTAGTGGGATAACTAAGATAAGAGTAAGTGAGCACTGCAACTGGCGTGACAAACGACATTTAATTGATGAAAAGGTACCAAGGATAGAAAACCATTTACATCAATCTCACAAAAATCAAAACAAGCCCAAAAATGCAACATGGAGATGATCAGGATGCACAGACCTGACAGCATGTCGAGCAGAAAACAAGGAACAGTGCTCGTTATAGACAACCTTCTTCCTCATGTCCTACATTTTTAAATTCTTCAAAAATGATACCATATGATGCAATTAGTATCAGATGTCACACATACAGGCTTCCTAAATCTATTCTCTCAAAAAAATCACAAGTACAGTTTCCACAAAGTTTTATCTAACAAAGCAAACCACCTTACCTCCAAAAGTCTGATACCCAAGATCACAAGCATCTCTTGTAAAGTCTTCATATATAACAACAGCACCACTTGTGTCCACCTCAATTTCCTAAAAGTCAAACACATATATTTTGTATGAAAATACAATACTGCTCTAAATCTAGTAATAGACAGTGTCAATTACTCCATTTCAAAGTTTGTTACTTATTTTATTAAATATGACTATGGCAGAAAGTTAATTAAGTATCTAGTTAAGGCTCCCTGTATAAAACACTTCAAATTATGCAGTTTCCCTCCAATGCCTCCAAGTCTTTGCAAATTAACTTCATCAGCAAAATTCTAATTGGCTTCTACATGAACAATCTGTCTTTCAATTCAGACTTCTAAATGTTTATTTGTGAATCTAGTAACACCTCCACCCAGGAAGTAAAATAACATTTTATCCTCTCAACACAGAACCAAGATTTGTATACTTAGCTTAACAGCTACATTTTTCACATATTGTTTGCAAGTGGTGTTTGTAAATGATCATTCTGTAGGTGAGAATTAACCTTTGTATCATGCCAGAAAACATCTGTTAACACCATTTCTTTCATTTACTCTCTTGTTAATGCCTCCCTTCTCCGCTGCTCTCCCTCATCGCTTTTTCATCATCTCCCTCTCATTCTGTACTTAATTTCTCAACCCACACAAGTAATGGATTGATGAAATCAAGCTGACTGCCTGTGACAACACAAAAAGTGCTCAGATGACAGCTCTACTACCAAAACAGCTGGTAGGTCTACACTTTTGAAATTAATTAAACTAAGCACAAATTTTTATAGCATTTCTAAGCAATAAGAAAAGGGTATTTAACTGGAAAAAAAACAGCTTCACAAAATTTCATCAATGCATTTACATATATTCTTCAATTGCATACTGAACTACAAAATTAAGTTCTAGAAATGAGGAAGATGAATAAAACAAGTTGGCCTCCTTCACAGCACCAAAGCACGAGGGTTTGCTATTCACATACCAAAAAAAAAAAAAAAAAAAAAAAATCATACAACACACACACACACACCCCCTTCATTGCTGTTCAAGTTCTAACAAAGGCTACATGGGGGCCAGGAAAAAAAAGCAGAAAATAAAATTGAGCTATACTACTTAATTAAGCCATATTAAATGAAGGAAACCTGTCATCTTTAGAATTCAGACCAATGGTTCCCAGACCACTTCCCCAAAGATAAACTATTTTAGGATATAATCCAAGCTCTGAAAAAAATCAGAACTCTTGACTTTGGCCAAGTGCAGGTTTGAAAATGCAAATTATATAACAAATTATGTAGAAGTTTTACATAAAGCTTACAACTGCATAGGGCAAATTTGCAAGCCAAGTAAGAAACACGGATTATTAAGCAAACTAATAGTCAAAGTCAAAAGTCTGGTCTCATCAGTAAGACCACTTCCCATTTCATATCAGCAAGGATTTCAGACTGCCATTAAAATAATAGCTTTAGACAAAAATGAATATTTATAATTTCACATTCTCCATATTATTTAAGTCTTTAGTTTTTACAACTCTACCTTAATGACCAAGAAGATTACTTGAAAACTAATCAGTTTAATATACATTGTATGAACTTGTTCTGAAACAATGAAAAGGTACCCTGAAACCTTTACCTCAATAGTAGACTCCGGGAAAGATGACTTCATGTCTAAAAGCATAGAAAAGGGAAGAAATTAAAATACAATACTGCTAATATCAGTGTCAATTCATTTTAAAGGCAAAGGATTTTAAAGTCAAAATACATATGAGAAAAACTCAAAACTGAGAGGGAATTATCATTTAGAGATATATAGTCATAAATATGATACTCTGGTACACAGTTTCGCTAGTTACTTTTGGGTAAGGTTTTAGTTTTCAACAGTGTGACACTGCTTACAGCCTCTTTCATTACAAATCAGAAAATTGTAGTAAACCACTCAGTTTTTCTCTCCCCTGCTTTCATAGTCGCAGGATGGACTGACTTGCAGTGCATTCTGGCAGGCACTATCTGCTCCACTGCTTGAGGACACTTCAGCATTTGATACCTCAGCCACCGAACTGTGACGATCAGTGAAAAGGATCAGATATTAACTTAAAAATGTTCCATCTAAAGATAGTTTAGAAAAGGGTAAACCAAGTAATACCAAGAAAAGCCACTGCCTTCAGGAAACATTACTGTATAGGAAAAGGGTTCTTCACTTCTTAGTGGTCACTACTTTATTATTCAGATCTTGCTAAAACTGAAAAGACCTTTGGGGTGAGAACTGCAAGGGCTGGCACAGAGTTGGAAACCGTGTTGCCTTGGAACTTTGGAAATTTTGCACCTTCTTAAAGCATTCACAGGGAAATGGATCTGGCAAGGAAAATACTACAAAAAGCCCTCCCCAAAAAGTAAATCACTTTGCAGGTGGCTCTTGTTTTCTCCGAAAAGAGTAATAAAGGAAAACAGAAGATCCTTCACAGAAGAATCACCTTTGGGTCACTGGCTTGACTAGTTTCACTAACCTCATCTTTAAACATCAGTTGTACATCTTTCTATAGCCTAATTTGAGTAATTCAGCTGCAAAAGTCTTCCTGTTACAGAAGCTGACAATGCAACTGTCAGAAAACAGCACCAGAAGTGAGTTTATAGAGACACCAAACATCAATCCCAGTATCTCAAGCTGGTCATAGTCAAAGTATGCCCCCTAGAAATTCCTGCTAGGAGTTGGCTAGTTTTCCAACTATCATTTGCAACTACTTTATATTACACCTCCTCATCATGTCATTGTTCACTTTAAAAACAAACCAAAAAAAACCTTATTTCTACAATACCACTTATCGAAGAGCATATGTTGTTTGAATTTCCAACAGGAAATTGCCTCCACAAGTGTCAGTTCATCACAAGTACGCAGCACAGCAAAACAGAAGATCCTTCAGATGCAAGTCTTTCATATACCTACATGTGTATTTTACATACCTGCTTCATAACATCAGAGCTGGTTAGTACTAAATTTGTAAATAAAAAAGCCTCTGCTTTGTACACAGATGGTAAGCCTTGTCCACAATCAGTGCCTGAAATTTTTACAGTACACTTGAAGCGAAAGTTAAGGAACAGTAGCATAACTAAGATCACAAGGTTACCTGAGAGAAGCTAAGAGACACCTTAATACCTTGGAAGAACAACTTAAGAATGTAATTCCCCAAAACAAACCTTTATAACTTGACTACATCTATTATGAATTTCCCCATTATTGATCCATAGAGCTAAGTTTCCATTGCTCAGGCCTATCAAGACATCTTCAGCAATACATATTTAAAAACCTCAGTATTTTCAAATTTAGCAAGTTATCCTTGAAATGAAGGAGGTGTAACAGCCCAAATAGCATACACACCCTTCTTTCTGAAGATTAAAATTAAATAACTCCTAATAAATATATTTTTAAAAATAACAACTAACTAAATCGCACTAATAGCAGAATTTACTTACTAGGTGGTTTTTTCTGGGTCAGCTTCAAGATGGGTTTTGTGAGTTTGGGTTTCTTGATAAATGTCCCACCCGGTTTGTTATAGGGCTGTGGCATCATTTTTCTCTTTATTCCTCTTGCAGCAACTGCTGCAGGACTGGGTTTGTTATGATAGTCAACAACAATTCCAGGTCTGTGCATTCCTCCAAAATCTCCCATATGCTAGAAATTTGTGAAATCAAGAAAAAAAATATTAGTATATGAAATCAATGGAAGTAAAACAATTACACTTTAGTAGACATTTTTAAATATTTCATAGTAAAATGGTAAGCTGAGCAAAAATCTGCATTCTGAAGCAAAACAGGAAATTTGAGCTTCCATTTTTATGCTGTTTTGTGTAATGGCTTTGTCGAGTAGAATGAACATATACACACAAACTGTGTTTCTGCTTATTCAGAACCATTGTCCAGACGATGAACATTCCCAAAGTTCACACCTCACCCTAACATCTTGGCTCCTCTCTTCAGATTCTCTACAAGAATGACATTTTTTCCTCTTTGGAGGAATACTGCTAACCAACCAAGCTCTCTAAACTTAGGGAAGCAGCCATTCAAACAAACAAAAAAAATACCACTACCACCCCCAGCGAAAACTAGTGATTTTAAAGTAAAGAAGGTTGTCCGGTGTGGAGCAGAAATTAAAGGAAGGTGTGTCTCTTTCAGTTAATTCTAAAAATGTAGGATGTGACAGGGAATTCAATAAATTCAGAATCTAAAAATTAACAGTTGATCTGGGTGAGGGGAGAGTGATACAAAAACACACCAGCAATAGGGATGAAAAATATTGCTGAAAATTTAATCTTTTCTTTCCATTATTTCTGGAACACTATACAGACATCTATGGACATCTATTTACGCAGGTTGCCCTTCTAGAGGCATGCACTGAATGAGGAATCTGAAGAGGGAGAAGTTAAGTAGCCATAACTTTCAAAAGCACTCACTCATTTCTTCATATTGACTTATATGATTAATAAAGGAAAGAAAAGAGCCCATTGACTGGATGGGTGAATTGGATAAGCAGAAATATTTGTACTGCCATGAAAACAGAATTAGTGTCACATTATTAAAAGTACATGAAAACAACTTAAGTGTATTGTGTGAAATGTAAAAACATTTTATTAGAAAGTTTTAAATAATCCCGAACTAGAACATACTAATGGGCACATTTTCATATTAGAAGTCCATGCACAAGATCTCCATGTTAATTCACCCGGTTGAGATACAGAACTACCTAGCATGTACATTTACACTGTATGTATATAAACATGACATGAACTATACGCAATTGAAACTTAAGTGTTTCGAGTACTACTTCTTTAAACAGTCACTATCTCCATTATCTATCTATTAAAGGTGCAATGCATTTTAAATATGGTAATTAGTTTAGCTTTTATGTTGTCCACTACTACATAAAAAGACTAAAGATTTTCAAAGGGAAAAGAGGATATCCAGGTGTACTTCTTCACTGAACTTTCAGATCTAAATAAGTTCTGAAAGGAAGGCATCCTAACGCTTCCATCCTAAGAATCTAACAGTTCCTGCTAGATGAGCAGAGAAATATAAAGATTAGAATTTATTTCTAAATACCATTCTACATACTAGCTAGCAGCCATGTGCAAATTTATGCTGAACTTGAATATGGCAACTACATTATACAAGAATGCTGCGAAGTAAACCTTATGAAACAAAACGACCACACAATTAGGCATTTAAAAAGATCCAGAAAAAGTAATCTTCATCTAACTTCAAGATACAAAGAAGTTATATAGATTAATATTAAATAACTCCTTCCCAACATAATATGGCACATTAAATTTAAGAAGATGACTTGTATTTAGAGGCACAGGTAAAAAATTATTGACTGAACTCTGCATGCTTAAAAAAAATTAAGAGCTGGGATTATTTAACCAAGATAAAGGATCACCATCAACTTAAAGTTAGTGCTTTTTGTTGTCAGGATTTCCTTATTCTCTTCTGATGGCTTCCCCCCACCCGCCCTAGTACTTCTCCAAACTACGTGATCCCCTGTTCTCATGTACAGCTATTTTTGTACTTTCTTGTGAGGTTTTTAGATCTTACACTGGAGAGGAAACCATTGAAAAGGAGTTAGAACACATTTTCAAAACAAAATGATCAAAAATAACAGGACTACACACACTGCCTGAAATTAATCTCAGTTCCGAGAAAGGACCTGATTTCAAGTTGATGATGCGCCTTTAGTCATGCTTTAAATCAAAGTAACTGCAAGTGCCAGGAACCTACCTTTGCCATTTCCTTCCCAACACCCTTCCATACACAAGTCAATAAAAATTAAGCTTAAAAGGAGACTTGATGTTTAATAAAGCACGTTTAACATATTGAAGATTCAGCTAGAAGTTTTTACCTGTCCATATGTAGAAAAACAAAAGAAAAACTACTCTGGCATTCGCAACCTGTATTTTATTTTTACTTATACATTGCACCTTTAACCTACTCAAAACTTAAAAACGGTTGGAATTAAACTTTTACAGCATTCAAAAATTTCTCCACCAGCAGCAAAGATGCTAGTGTTTGCAAGGAGAAATGCAAGTCCTTTTAATCCCTTTTAGACCAAACCTAGTAACTTTTATGTTCACCTTTCAAACAAAAGGAGAGATTTAACAAACCTTAACAACTAGTCTTCTATTACTCATTACTTACAACAAAAACAGGACGGGGTACTACTTGAAGGCAGCTTCAAGGGGATAAACAGCATTGTCAACCATGGTAGTTTGCTTGGACAAAGGAAAACACACTGCATTGAACAGTGCATCTATTTTAAAGCAGTGGTCTTGAAAGGGTTTAAAAGAGTGTCTAGTGAAAAGAATCTGAAAAGATTCTGTACTTACTCCTCGGCCTCGGCCTCTGCCTGATGATGGTCCTCCAAAAGCATCATAGTTTCTGCTTCCAAATCCACTTTCAGGATAAGCAGGCGTTCCTCTCCCCCGAGAGCCTACAGGTGCAGGCTTCATATGGGGTGAAGAAAAACTGCTGTAGGAAGAGTAACTCTCTCTTCCTCTGTCCTCCATAAACCCAGGCCTCAATTTTGAACGGGAGTAAGGTGCTTCCCAGCTAGACCCGCCCTGGTTTCTACCTCCGAAAGAGTCAAGGCTATTCCGGTAGGAGTTGTCAAATCGACCACCATAACTACCTCCGAAGCGGCTTTGTTCGGGCTCATTATAACCATAGCCAGATCTGTACAGATCTCGCCCACCCAGAGAAGACCCGGAGTCGTAAGACTCATAAGGTCCAAACCTGGAAGAGTTGCACAGTGAGGAGAAAAAAAAGTAAGCTTACTAGTGTTATACATTTCAAAAGACAAGTTATCAGTTGACATTTATCACCTAAAATCAATTTATTACTATACTAGTCCGTACAGTTGTTTTATTGTTTATCTTGATTAGGGCTGGGCAAGTCACACTATGGCCAGATAGAAAACTATCTGAGCCATTTTTGCTACAAACAATTCTAAAGTTCAGTATGTCTGAACTTTGTTTACTTAAATTTTTAGCAACATTTACTAAATATTAGAGCCCAGCCCTAGTCTCAGGAAAATAATCACCTGCAGACATTCACAGGCTAGTCAAACTGTCCTTTCTTCAAAATCAAGTCCTCATACTTTTACATTTAAATAGCAGTTAAAAGGCGGCTTAAACATCCCACAATTCTAATTTTAATGGAAAACATAAGTACTCTACCATTCATATTTACACTTCGAGAATTTTTCTCCCTGTAAGTCTGTGTCTCAATCAGACAAAATGTTCACAATCTGCAAGGCATCTTTCACTTACAGTCCAGCAGCTCAGAATTTTGAAAATCTAACCCAATTAGCGCACAGTGCATAAGAAAGCAGTCTATCAAATTTCACAATAGGGTAACAAGGAACTGAAATATTCAGTTATTTATTAAGAGTATGCTCTGTGTTGGAGGGTGAGACTAGATATCAATGCAACTGCTTGGAAGGGAAACACATTAGTGTCCCTAAAGGGTTAAAATAGGCTGAGTCAGCAGGAGTTGGGAAGGACAACCCCTTGACTGGTAAAATACAACCTTGAGCAGACCTGTATCTATAGGAATCAGAAAGCCTTCATTTTAAAAGAGATTACTTTCAGAAGACCCAAAACTACAGAGAAAAATGACACTATCTGCAGAAAGAGTCCATGCACAATATTAACGTAACATGGCAAGAAACATTTCAGTGTTCAAGTAGACATTCAACCTCAATCATATGCAGATTACTATATGGTAGGTACAGCTCATTCCTGAATCTCTGCACAGACTTTTAAGTCAATCTTAATGTTCATCATTGACTAAATTATACTTTGCTAGATGTTAGAACCGTGCAGCAAAACACAACATATTCTCCAGCCTCCCAACTTAGCACTGTCCTTGTCCAGCAGCACTACAGTGGCTGCAAATAATAATCATACAGCAGTCTGGCTACAGCCAGACAGGAATTCGAGGGCGCAAACAAGAAAACCAACATATTAACTAAGTTTTCTTCACATTTAATTTCCTCCAAGATAGAATCACTACTCTGAAAAGTATGCTACTTTGAATATAATATTAAGGCCTAAATCAAATCAGTTGTTCCCTACTGTTTTTTCGTTTTCTTTTATTTTTTTTTTAAAGCTGAAAGAGCACCAGGAATAATATCCTAGCAGTAAATACACAACTTTAAGACTTTAAGACCACTGCATCAAAAAAATTTAATTTTAAACCAATCCTTCTGACAAAGTAGCCCAGAACATGCACACAATTTTGAGTGTAATCAGTACCTGCCAATGAAATAATCTGGACATGACTTTCAGATTCAATATCCAGAATCATTTGAGCATTGCACATTCAAACCAACGAACACATGCCCTAAATGTTCCTTGAAAACGGAATGTTGATAGATTCAGTCTAAAATACTAAACCAGTTAGGTCTAGTCTGCTATACGAAGAACAATGTCAGGCCAATCAGCTACAAATTCACAACCATTACCAAAAAAGAAAACTTTTTCCATTTTCATTCAAAGACACACAGTTTCACTGTCAAACGTTTCTACAAAAAAATGCTCATTATAATCTAGCTCTTACAGTTTAATATTTGCCAGTCTTACTGCACAGGAAGACTCAGAACAAAAATGTTCATACAAAATCGTAACAACATGCCTCAGGAACACTTAAGTTAGAAAAGAGACTATTTTAAACTTAAATCAGATGTCATCAATTCTTGGGACAACTGAAGGATTATTTTACCTGTTACCACCACCACCACCTCCTCCGCCTCCACCTCCATGACTCTCCATCCCATAGGATTGGTTAAGGTAAGAGTCCATGGATCGTGGGCCACCATAGCCTCCATGTCCATAATCACGGTCCATGTCTAAAAGAGAGCAGAAAAATGTTTATAAAGAAAGAAAGCAAGAAGTAATCTATCTTAAATTCTTAACTTAAAACTTACTCTTTGCCACAAAACTTACAAACAGGACAATTCTCAGCTGCCAACCAATTTGTCATTGCACTTAGGGAAGCGGTGCATCTTTGACATCAGCTGAGCACTTCTTAATCGAAATCAAACTCATATTACTTTCCAGGATTTTCCCAATGATTGGAATTCAGAATCAACTTAAATTAAGAGAACTAATGGAAGAGTCCTACACAGAACATGCCAGAAATTAGTAGACAATGACAACCACTTGCCTCCCTTTAATAACTCACACGGCTCACAGACATCCTCTTTGTGCACCCAATGCCACAAGAAATCTTAACACATTGATAGACACACTGTTTCAACCTTAAAACCTATGTCACATCACAACACACACACTCTATGTAGATTCCAATCAAACATAAGTATTTTTCTACTGTAATACCAACAAATATCAATGCAAATCAATATTGGGTTGTACCTTATTGCACTAGAATCATGGTATTTTAGAGAGGAATTGATAATTTTAGGATATTTTGGTGTCTTATAATGAGGTCTGAAAAAAGAATCAAGCTTTTCCTCAATATTGAAAATTTTAGGTTAAAGTTTTGGTTAAATAAGCTCTCTCAACTTCAAAGCACTGAAACAATACATCAGATTTTCTTAACAAATATGATCCACGGCCTTCCTGCAATACACAGTCCACACTCAACTGCATGCTAGTGACCAAAATTGTTCTCCCAGCATTAACTTTTGGGCAGTACAAAGCCTGGCAGGTCAAACCTCAGAAAAGTAAAATGGAAAAACAAAATGAACATTGCAAGGATAAACAACTAACCAAATATTTGATCACTATTTAATAAAGCTCAGAATTTCCCAATTTGAACCACTGACTTTCTCAAGAGGTAACAGGAAAATAAGCCCCTTTAAAGTCATAAAAGATTTGCCTGCATAAAAACATTGTAATTCTGTGTGTACATTAAACACATGAAAATAACTGTAGTAGGTGAAACTAAGCATATACACCATTTCCTGTTTGTAACTGCTTATTAGAGCAGCCAGAGAACCAGCAATTTACATTCTTGTGTCTGTCAACAATAGCAAAAACTTTCTGTCCAGTAATTCACCCTAATCTCCTATATCTCCTATTACCTATAGACACAGTGATGGTACAAAAGCAGTTAGGTTGAACAGGTGAGTCATACCACTCAACAGGCAGTAATGCAACACACTGACAAAAATCACCATCACTGCAAATTTATTCTACTAGAGCATAGTAAGTAGCAGCCAGGGTCCTTTAAATAGTGTAAGTTTGTTGTTTAAAAACAACAAAAAAAAAGCCCTTTTACATTTACAAGCCAAAGAACTCTTACAAAAATGTTCAGAAGCATATTTTTGAAATAAGCTTTAGACATACATTCTTAGAATGAAACCAAATACTAGATGTTCCCACTCCCAGAATAACTGGTATCCACACCTGTTCAATATACTCCTTACACACCCAAGGTTTGTTAGGTAACATCTGTAGTGTTGCAGTAGGGCTACCTCAGTCCCTAAATCCTCAAGTCACTGCCTTTAAGAAAGCTCCTCCTGTTCCATAAAAGCAAACAACTTATTCCTCTCCAAGCCCACTGCACTACCTATATTATAATACCTTTCTATTGGAAAGGGTTCAACAGAGGAGACAAGGGGAGGGGGAGACATAAGTCATAAAAAAAGATGAACAGGGATGATCACTCACATAGTTTTCTAACACAGGAAATAGGAGGTAGCAAATGAAACTAGGAAGTAACAAAATAAAAAAAGTGAATCAGATGCTTTTTCACAAAAGACACTTATGCCATAGAACCTTACTGTGACAAGTTATCTCTCAGGAACTGGTGTAGTGCACTGATGAGAAATTCAAAGGACGCTGAACACAAGCATTATCTTTGGTTCAGAAAGTCCCCAGGCTGCAAATCAATGAAGGCATACAAAAGTACCAAAGGACTCTCAGTTTTCTCTACTTTGTTTTTTCTCCCACATCCCCAAATGAACAGAGCAGCATACAGGATACTGGAGAGGTGAGAAAGAAACTGCTTTTATCTGACCTAATACAGGTGATCTTACACTCTCCTTCTGACTATTTCTTTAACTGCTCTAGATTGCTGAGCAGTAACCTATTATCCTAATTCTCCAACTCCCTTTCAGTCACTTTGTCAGCTCCAAATTTTACCAGACAGATTTGACACTCATGCCCAGAGCTTGACAAAGATATTTCATGCAAATAAATTCTTCAAGTTACTGAACTTTTCTTTACTTCAGAAGTTGATTTGCCAGATAGGCTTTATCCTTAAAAAATGGATAACTGAGTAACTGATATAACTAATCACTGAATAACTAATAACCACCTGCATGGATATAATTACTTCAGACTCAAGATAGCCTACTAGCTCACAACCACAGATATGTTTACACTGTGCTCTGAAAAAAATGAAAATTAAACTTTCTTCTACTTATTAGAGGAAGACAGAGTATAAAAGACAGCAGTAGACACCCAGAACAGTTTACTCAGCCTACAACCTGCTCCCTGTCCAGTATTATGTTAGCTCTGGCAATAGCCACTGGTGGAGATGTACAGAGCTTACATCTCAGCATAAACTAGCCACACTGAATACAAAAGACCCTTCATGCTAAAAGCATATGTACTTAAAAACCGTAAAACAGCCAGAAATTACACTAAGGTCTCAATCTGAAAGCAATGTAATAGTTTGGACACATCACTTTCTTTTAAATTTACATAAAAACTGAGCTGATTTTTCATCCTAACACTGGCCAAAATTATAAGATCTTATGAGATTTTAGTGCTCAAAGTATCAATAGCATCTAGAAGTAAAATTAAAAGTTTATATAAGTTTTTCAACTTTCCATCCAAAATATTTATCTAATTATACAATTAGAATAGGTCTTTTTTAAAAAGCTATTACCTGACTTCTAAAGACTTAAAACTTGAACATTTCACTTACAAGAGGACACCACCGATTCTCCTTCATGTAAACACAATTTATAAATAGCAATAAAAGACCTGTCACCTTTTACATCATAAGAGAAATGAATCATTTGTGTCAACACAGATTCTGCTCATTTTGAACCTCCTCTTTGGATAACAGGCACTTTACAAGACATGAACACAGAGACACATTCTAATCTCATGTTGCTGCCAGATTATTTCTCTTAAACAGACCAAAACACCTATAAATTTCAGATTGAATAAGCAAGACTTGCTCAAACTTCTTTCCTACAATCAAGAACAGTTCTTGCTACATGTGGAAAGGGTTCAGATTAGAAAGGACAGGCAGGAAAAAGAAGGATACAGGTGTACAACGACCAGTGCCCCCACAAGATAATATGCAAAGGTTTGATTATACTATTAGTAAACTCAGAAAGACTTGCTGTTAGAGTAATAGTAGTAAACATAGGTATGATTTAAAATAAATAAATTATTTATCACTCTTCACTAATAAATACTGAAATAAAACAAAACAATTGCTTGCATTTGCTCCTAAAGTCTTTAAAATAAATAAATAAGTCTCTGAATTTCTGGAAGTCTCCCAGAATGGAGGAATAAACCAGTTTTAGGCATCTATAGTATCCTGCATGAATTAGAGTGAATGAATTAGTTGTCCAATTAAAGTACAGAAATGAAATAGCAAAGAAATATAAAGAATTTCCAATTTCCAATCCATAGGGACTGTTGGGGAACAGGGGAAAAAGTTACAAAACAGGAAAAATATATTATTTCTAAAAGCTAAAAGAATGAGTCTCCACCAGACAGATTCATTAACATTTTAATTTGTAATAACTGAATATACATCCTTTCAGTTTAAAGCTGAAAAGGCCATATTTAGCAGAGATATTTACAATGGCTGCAAAATGACACCTCATTATCCAGCAATTAAAAAAAAAAAAAAAGTTCTTTAGTTAGAGAATTGGAGAGTTAAACATGTAGCAGATAAAAAAAAAAAACACCTTCCCTTTATGCAGAGGAGTCTGAGTGCAACAGATGTGTTTAAAGAAAAAACTCAAGAGTAAAGAACATTGGAAACACATTCACAGCACAAAGAAATAAAATCTCTTCCAATAACATTATCTATGTGGAATACACTGAAAAAGCACGAGTATGAGGAAAGCAAAAAATATCTGGCAGTAATGAGCAATTGAATAAAACTTGAGTAAATTAAAGAAAAGCTTTAAACAAAGAGAAGTACAGGCTTGGAGCCTGCTAAGTTTCTCCACAATATTTTTATTCAGCAATGATTATAGAAAGCTTAAGGATTCATTGTGCAACAGTAAGCATCATTTTTTCCCAGGCAGACTACATTTGCCATAATATCCACACCTACCTCAAGCCCACAGCATTGTTACTAGATGCAGAAGACTTAGCCCATTACTCAGTCCCTGGCAACACAAGGCAGCAATACAAAAATGTAGATGAATTTTAGCAATTTCAGCAAAAGTCACTTCACTTCCAGACTAAAAGTACAATAGTTAGAGTAATCAAAATATTGACATGAGTATATTGTCACAGAATTTAGTGATGACACAGCATGCAGAATGTCTCAATCCAAGTCATCAGCTACCCAATAAAAACTACACTTCAAAATGGTTAAGAGAAAATTCAATAGGGAGAACCTCGGGAGAACTCAAAAGAAAACACTCAACATTCATGCTCCATTGCCATCTACTGGACACTTGCAAAGTAACATTTAGCCTGCCATATGGGATCAGGCTAAGAGTAAGGAAGCTTCATTCATTCCGACTAACACACATACAATGCACAAACATTAAAGTCAAATGCCTCTAACTATGCACATCTGACAAGCTTGTTTAATAACTATGAAAAGTAGCAAGTATAGTTATCAAACAGGAAAAGAGGCTTAGAGAAGCATAGGAAAATGACAATTTAATTATGTAATATACATTATGCCAGTTACTCTCCATAGAACGAGCTTGGATTCACTGCACTCCTGTTATCAGTGGATTTCAAAAAGCAGATTTTGGTTAATGGCTATAGGGAACATTCCAATAAGATACTTAAAATTTCCACTTAAGAACCTTCTCTAATGCAAGTCTGGGGATGTTTAACTAAGAATCAATACAGAAAACTATAAAAGAGGGACAATTTATTTATTTAGCTAGGAAGTAAAAAGGTATCTAAAGTATTATTACTGGTGAAATAGCTATAGACTCAAGTTAAAAAAAATACCATACTGCAATCAAAGATGTATCTGTAATCCAACACGTTACTTCCGTATAATGGCCAACAAGCACATCAAGAGATCCTACAGTTACGACTTACTAAAAACATCTTTAAATAAAGCTCATGAACAGTTTATATGCTGAAATAGTATTTTATATTACTGTATTAGCCCTCCTTTATATTACTATATTAGCATCCCTTTAGTACTTGCCTGCATGCCAGCAATGCATATAGATGACAAATAATTTCTCGAGTCTCACTAAACTTACAAAAATTAGTTATGCATCTTAAAAACATGTATTCCTTACTAGTTACATCTGTGTGATACTTGTGACAGAATTAAAAACAAGACCTAGCTTTTGCTCTATCACATGTATCTCATACGGTATCTAAATCCTTTCCCAAATCCTTCTTTAAAGTATCTCAAATAGGTCGGGATGGGGGTGGTCCAGGGGAGAGGAAGGGAAGGCAAAAATAAAAACACAGCACAGTCCAAGTTCTGGTTTTCCCATGCCTGTATAAAAAGGGAAAACATCAAACCTTATTTCTACAACGTTCTTTTTCAAGTAACAAGAAAAAATACAGCAATACATATGAATAGTGATTTATACACACTGTATAGGTATATAAAAAAAGGCTATATTACCCCCATCCCCACTCCTCAATCATCATATAATTCCACTTTCTTTGGAACTAACAGGAGTTCATGATGACATGCCCAAGCTGAAAATCAAGTCTCACTCCCATCACTCCCAACCAGTTACAGCTCCTCCAGAAAACATGTGCAGTCAAACCATGTTATGTATTTTTAAAAAACCTTTTTTTCTTTTTTTTTAATTATTTTTTAAATTTGCCAATACTGACTGTCCATCCCCAACGCTTTTTACAGGTTAGATGTATTTATAGCTCATACCTGAGACTGACCCACTGGGCATGTTCACACCACAATGCATGGGGGTATCTGGGAATCTCCAATCTCTGTCTTCAGCTGGAGAGGATGGGTCAGTGAGAATGACTTAGTGCTTAGCAAGAGCCGGAGGGGAGAGCGCGGGAGCCGCGGCCAGAAGCGGCTCTCTCTCC
>NW_010589577.1:75209-116808 GCF_000705375.1 Tinamus guttatus
TCGCTCGGAGGGGACCTGCGAGCGTGCGGGCAAGACAGGCGAGGCGCTCCCCAGAGTCCTGCTTTTACAAGCAGGAACCACAGCCAACCTTTCATCCCTTCCTCTGCTCCGGGGGTCCCGGCCTAGGCGGACGGAGGGCATGCCCCATCTTCGGCTCATGGGGGCTCAAGTTACTTGCTGGGACATCTGGCTCCTATTAACCAGAACGGGGAGGCAAACTGGGGAGCCACATGTGGAAAAGAGAGCGGGAAAGGCCGCGTTTCCCGAGGCGGTCAGCCGGCAAGCAGCAAGGCACTGGCTGGGGAGGCCGGGAGAACGTGAGGCAGAGAAGGACAGGGAAATTAGCTTTTTGATCACAGAAAGTTGTCACAAGCAGCCTGTAGTAAAGCTGTCAGGATCGGGAGCCTAAATCACGTCCACGGCTGGCAACTGCACGCTGTGAGCGCTGCGGGGCACGGCCGCTGCCGAGTTGGCAGAGCTTGCCAAGGAGAGCGAGGGCGCCTACGCAGCGCCCAGCAGCCGCGAACTCTCCACAAGGGCAGTTTGTCCACACGCCTCGAGGTTCTGGCAGCAGCCAAAGGAGATGCTTCAGAAAATACGAAACCCAGCAGAAGAGAGGGCTGTGCTGCACCAGAGGTGGTTTCGATGCATCCATCCCATGTTTCTCTGACATGAATCTCCCCAGCACCTCCTTGAAGCTAGAAAGCAACGGCAATCCCCACTATCCTGCAGCAAGAAGTTTTACACCTGCAGACCTCCAAAATGACCACACCAAAACCCATTCCTCTTGTGCTAAACCAAGTGTTAGAGGGTCTGTGTTTGTTTTCCAAGACACATAGTTCACGTCTACCAGCAGCAGCAGAGCCAGTCCTGTAGGTAGTGGGGATGAGGGTAAATGGCCATGGGGCTTGAGGCTTTCATACCCCGCTCCTCACAAACCTGCTCCAGGGAGCTCCCACCGCCCGCTGGTGTCCCCAGCCTTGGTGCACAACAACTGCAGAAACCACCCCACCTCACCGTCCTGACTCCCCCAACAGTGCATTAGCAGATGACGTGCTATGGCCAGGAGAAGGGCATCTGCAGAGCCAGTGCCCGAGCACTATTTCTCCCAGCACAAAGGGCTGCTGCAGTTCTCTAATATGCAGTGCCCAAATCTATTCTGCATCTCCCAGCTCATCCTTTAGGCTTCTTTGAACTTAAGCCTTGCACAGTGCTAATCACATTGCCAACATGTCTCTAATAACAGCAGCAGCTGTTGAGGCTTTCAGCAGTGCTGCTCTACAAACTAACAAAACTGCAGGGCTTCCTGGACCTCCGAACCCTCTTCCAGGCCAGCCCTGTTTGAGGCTGGCTAGGGGAGAGGGCGGCAGGTCGCGTGGTTGAAACCCTCTGTTGAGGCACCCCTGGCTGCTCCGCGGCGGAAGGCCGGGCAGCTCAGAGCTCCCCACACTCGCCTCGCCCGCTGCAGAGCTCCTCAGGGCGAGTCAGCAATTAGCAGCCCAGTAATGGATGCTAAAAACATTTAATTAAACAAATGTATTTGGAGTTAAACATGTTGCTGAGGTTGATCAACACAAGCAGAAAGATAAACAAAGCCCCAGAGGCACAAGGACTTTTCTACAAGCACATGTTGTCTGAATACCATTGAATACACACATTCTTTGACTTCAAGTGTGTGTCTTCTGTAGGGCAGCTCCTGCGGAAATACCCTGGCTGGGAACATGCTCCTCTACCAGGGTAAGAGATGGCCAACCCCAGCCTGCCCCACGCTGCCCAGCTCTGCTCCCAGCTACTCTTGCAATTTCTCCTTACCTCAGGTCCCAACCAGACTGGTTTAGTTTTCAATTTAGCCTCCAGCTAGGAGAGACTGAGCAACCTTCCCAGCCTCCCTAAGAAATGTGTCCGCCAGGGGATTTCAGAGGGAAGAGACACCACCCATAAAGCCACAACCTGTTTTGTTTCAGACTAGCTTGTCTGCACTGAGTAGAAAGGGAGGTTTCGAACAGTGGTGAGCAGGGTTGTCTGCATGATAATTCTGCAACCTTTTAATTACTTTAGAAAATGATTTAATTAATTCCCCTTCTGCACAGTTCTAGTTCAAAACTGCATCATGTTAGCTGAACTGAATGAGAGGCAGTCACTGAGAGAGTGCGTGCACTAGGGCTACTCACACGATGCCTGCGTGGGCTGTGGTACGTGCACCTCTGCCTGGCAGCACAGGCAACACACGCTGCGGTTCGAGACCGCCAGCACATGGGCAAAACAGTCCTGCTCTGTGTGACAGGTCAAACTCGCAGTGACACACACAGACTCAGCCATTACATGAGCAAAAATAGCTTTGAAAACTTGAGGAACTTGTGCAGGTAGGAAACGTGTGAACTCTCCATTCGCACTAGTGCTGTCTATCAGAGGACAGCAGGAACTTGCACCGATCTAACAAACTCATTTTTAAATCCTAGTTACTTAACCAGATTTTAGTAGAAGAAAGCTTAGGAAAGCACTCCATTCTCCTGGGGCCAATCATGCTGGTATTTTCTCAGGTCTCAATTACATTAAAATCTATAATGCTAGGGATCAATTCACAGCACACATTGCTTTTTTGCACTCAGTAAAGCACATTCCCCAATTTTTGTAGGTTAAAACCTGAAGTCCTTAAAGGTATTCTGTTTTCCAGTTGTCTTGTGCTCCACGAATCTAGGTATATACCCAGGGCCTCTGCTTGCCCAGCATTCCATATCCATAGCACATTTTTGCAGCTACAGAACTCCATAAAACTGTTATGACAGACAAGAGCTAGGACAGCTTGGAGATCACCAGGTTCAGGTATCTCCCTTGCACTCCAGAGGAGCGGATAGGGAAACAAGCAGCATCGTCCCGGAGGGGACATGCTGAGGCTGCGTGAGAGCCTGGCTCTCCTCCCTGGTCAGCCTCCCGCTGAGGTTGGCGGGGTTGAGCGGGGTTTGGGCAGGCTGTGCTGCAGGGCGCAGGTGGGCCAGCGGGGCCCTGCTCACAGATGGCGATTCGATGCAGGCCCTGTAGAGCGCTCCGCGGTGCAGCCACTGCTAGTGCCCAGGCGGGAGCAGCTGTAACCTCCGATACCAATTTTCATACCCTCACTCCAAAACAACTGAAATTTCAGGGAGGGGGACCTCCACCTCCCCCCTTATCCTGCACTTCCTCCCATTCTAGCCTCACCCCTCACAGGTATCACTTGACAACACGTGTATTCAACAGCATTCTCGACCATTCTGGTGGTAAGGACAGACACTGGCTCTGGTGGCATCTCCCACAGATGCTGCCTTAGGAGAAGCCAGACAAATCTAGTAGCCACCAGCAGCGGGGAGCCTTGGCAGAGGACATGGCCCCCGGCCCCTCTGCCACCCCAGCTCTGCCCCAGCAGCACCACTGGGGACCAGCCACCCACCCCACGCCAGCAGCGCTCGCTCAAGAGACACTGCAGGGTAGCGTTAGGGAAAAGGCCTTAAAAAAGGATTTTAAAAAGCCACCTGAAACAGCCAAGCTCCCCAGAACTGGTTATGAGAACAGCATGTTCATGCATTTACTTCTAATGTCTATGCAACCCAAACCCCATTCCAGTTTTTGTTTATGGGCACAACGTGTCTTCGGTTTATGAGAACAGACCTGCTCTATGCTGCAGGACTTGCCTCAGGAGCCTGTGGTGCTAATTTAGAGGATGGCATTCTTCCCAAGCAGTCATTATTAAGCCAATAACCCTACGTTACCTCCAGCACCAAAGGGCAACGTGATGTTGGAGGCAAGACAGAACAAAGGTCCTGGCTCTGGTAACTGTAAAAGGGCTTAGGGGCTGCTCTCTTGAGGCAGGGAGATGCAGCTGGCCCCGCTCCCGCTCGTGTGGTTTTCGGGATCCTCACTTTGGCCACATTGTGTTGACGTGCGCCACGAGGGAGCTGCCACTGCTGCACCCGGGCCCCACTGAATTACAGCAATTATTTTCACTGCCTCTCTGCCAAAAAGACAACTTCCATGACTTTTATCATGGAACGGGTGCATGCTTGCAAGTCGGTCTGGAAAATCTACTCCTGAGCTTGATTTTAAAGCTCCATCTTTGCCACGGCAACAACTGTACACGGTAATGCAGCCTTCCCTCCCTTGGACAGCCCAGAGACTGATCCGCTGTCCTGGGAAAGGGGCCACAGCACAAGCCCTCAGGGGGTTACAACATCAGTGTTTGGATGACTTGAGCTTAAGAGCTGAACACACTGTACGAGCTCAAGCAGGCAGGCCGGACTGGGAACTCTCTGGCAGTGCTGGAATAACTGATCGCTCAGGGATCCGTGTGCAACCTCATCCCCAGCTCCTGCAGACATTTTAACCACCACAGTGATAGGAAAGGGATTACAACCAAGGTTAAAAACAGAAAAGAATCTCTCTAGATTCTCCCAGAACGAGTAATCTTAAGGATCATCTTTTAACGTGATTCTACAACAAACTTGCCTGAGAACCATTTTATTTAAATGCCATCACAAATTTCTTCATGAGCAGACAGACCACCCAGGCTCTGCTCGGCCATGCAAGGGCAAGAACATCAACCCTTAGCCTAAGACAAGGCACAGCAGCCACAGAAACATCACACCGTGGCCACGACGGGCTGCTCAGCTGTCATCAGATGATGCAACTTCTTGCACTACATCTATAACAAAAACTCTGACACTAACAGTCCTTGACAGCTCCTTCAAAAGGCTCCCAAACTTCAGTCTCAAACAGCTGCTTGGGAGGCAATTCTCATTGTGTGTTTCTGCAAATGGTTGTAAATATGATCAGTTCAGTCTGAGCAGAGCATCAGCAGCTGCTGGCCGGCTGCATCCTGTACCTATAGGATTTATTAGGAACATCTCCTCATACTTCCTCCTCCTTAAATTCATAGGCACCAGGGACTAAGTCCACATACGATATTTGAAATCAGAGATTTTACTTATGCAAATGCTTTTTCCCAATAAAAAATAGATATAGACAGAGGAAGAAAAAAAGAGAGAAAGGTATAGACATCTAATTTATTAAATCCACTATATATGCAAAAATATGTTTCACATGCCTTCCATGGCAGAGGTGAATTTTCCAAGACTTCAAAGCTGGACTTTGTCAGATGCCACACAGGGAACAGGAGCACTACGACAGCCACGAGGAGGAGGAAGGGCTGCGAAGGGAGGCGGCATGGGGAGGATGAGCAGTTCCCACCACCACTCTCAAAAACTTCTCCTAAAATCAGGAATGGAGTTTATGCCGAGTAAACATCACAAGCCTGAGATAACTTTCAAATGCCCTTGTCTCAGAGGAAGGTGACTAACGCAGTATAGCTGGCTAAGAACTAGTCAAAGCAGTGGTCCAAAAGTTGCATTTCATAATCATACTAACTGAACATGATTTGCTTTTGAACTGTAAATTGGAATAGTAGGAGCATCAGAAACGCAAGGAAAAAGCTTTTAAAAACAGGATCAATCTATGCCTGCAATTCTGTGCAACTCACTATTAAAAGAAGGGGAAAAAAAAAAAGTAAAGAACACTGTTTTTCTAAATACTTTAATTACTTTGTCTTTCTCCAAGTCTTCCTCCCGCCTACACACAGTTTCTTGGAAGCTGAAATGACGTTCAACAGCAAATACAGAGAACACACGAAGAGTGTGTTCTACAGTTTTTCTAAGAGTCAATAGTCTAGGCATTTTAAAGTGAACTATGTGCAAAAGTTTAAACACATGAAAGAGTTTCTCTAAAAAAAAATACAGTCTTAAGTCTTTACTTATTAAAAGAAAAGAAAAAAAAAAAAAAAAAGATTTTGACAAAGTTTCCCAGGAGATAACAGGTCAGGAGCTGCAACTACTCTACCGAGCTTCTTTGGTGTTGCCAAAGGGCAATCACGTCGCTGTTACTACCTGCTGGCAAGTGCAGCAAATACAGAGCTGCGTCCCCAAACAAACGGGAAAACCACTAGTTGTAAACTGCTCTTCTGATACACACAGACATATGGAGCAGGTACGTGTTTGCAGGTTGCTACCTACAGCTGAGAATACTCCTCCCAGCACGATTAACAGTAAATGATTAACAACAAAATGTGCAACATTCATAAGAGCAGCATTTGAAACGCGCCCGAGCGCTCGGTGCCCGTCGGCCTAACCTGCCCCGTTACCGGTGCGCGGGCCAGGGCAGCGCCGGGGGCTGCAGTAGCAACCCCTGCGCACGAGGATCGCACAGGCCCGCCAACGACAGACGAGTTCGGTCCTGACCACACCACAATAGGGAATTGTCTTTAAACCATGAGTAATCACGTAATCATCTCTCCACATCGCACTTCTTTTCCACACGCATGAAATGTAAATGGCCAAGATTTACAACTGATGATTTTGCAGATTTAATGGATTATACTTCTCTAATAGTCCTGGCTGTACAAGCTCAGTTTAAAAAAAAAATCCCATGCTCACTGCTGTCTGCTTTTTTCTTTATTTGATGATTTATCTGGCACACATTTAGGGTTTTGTAACAGCGCATAAATGATCAAAGACATTGTATTATTGGAGCTTGGGGGAAGAGGAGGATCTTACTATTAAGAGTCCAGGTGTGGATGACACACTGCAATAGGTGATAAAGCCAAATCACTTTTGGGTAAATCATAACTTTTATGTCTCTGCCACTAGTCTAGGAAATAGAGCAGATATCCCCGTTCCTAAGCAAAAGCTGCAAAACAAAACACACACTGACTCTCATAAAACAGCTCAAGTCTCCCAGATGGAAACTCTGAAGAGAAGCAAACCATCAGCAGTAGCGCACTTCGTGTTTGCCTGATGGCCTTTCAAAATCACCTTGCAAAACAGTTCAAATGCCAAGACTGTCACCATCTGAAAGCCCATGGCAGCACTCTCCCTTCTACCACCCATCGCTGCTTGAGACAGAGGAGCATTGTGGAAGCCGGGGGAGAGAGCTGTGGAAAAGGGATGAGTCTTCACGTGGCCGGAGGAGCAGCACACTGGATCGCAGAGCGAATCTCATCCAAAACCAGGAGGCTTTGGGGACGAGGGATGAGAGCAAACACACTTATGCACTTATGCCTTATGCAAACTACATACCTTTGTGCAGGAAAGAGGGGTTTACTGCAGTTCAAAGCACAGCCAAACTGGTTGCATTTGCTGAGAATGGCTAAACACTAACAACGCACATCAACATGTGTTTCAAAGGCTGTTAGAACACACCGTATACAACATTTATCCTTGGTTCTCCCCCATAATGCACTAAAGTAAATCCAGACCTTAAAGAACAACTTGCATAGTAAGAAAAGGTCATCAATTTAATCATTTACTTTAAGCGGGCAAGCAAATTTGTAAACATTCAAAAGCGGCAGCATCCAAGTTACAAACAATTCAGGGAAAAAAAGAATTGAGATTATTAAGGTTCTTTATCCTTTCAAAAAAATCATGAAATAATCTTTTAAAACACTGCAAACACTGAACACTCAGTTACATCTTTTATAATCCTGCTAATAAGTCCTGCCTTCCAAGGAATTCCTGTTTCTAAAACGCATGATCTTACAATACCCCTACTTTTTAGCATTTGCTGTTCCCAAGTCAGTAACTCGAGCATTTCACTTCCGCTCAAATCCCGTTAGCAAAGGGAATGCTCGTGTCTTGATTCAGCACCTCTTTAACTTCCGAGGGCAGCGTGTCAAAGAGGTGATCCTCCACCACCAGCCCGCTTTTCCTGAGAAGCCGACACTGCCCCAGCGTGGCTGGCAGACGGTCCAAGCAGTTTCCCTTCAGTTCCAGGTGAGTTAGCTGCAGCAGCTGACCGACCTTCTCTGGGATTGAGGTAATGCAGTTTTGTCCCAGACTCAAAGTCCTCAATTTAACACACTTAAACAACTGTTTTGGCAAAATATCGACTTTGTTTCCTGTGATGTGAAAATGCTGCAGATTTTGAAGCAAACCTATCTCTATTGGAATCACTGCAATGGAGTTGTAGCTTACATCTAAGCATCTAAGTTTCTGTAAACTGAACACTGCGGCTGGTAAGGATTCGAGTTTATTGTTGGAGAGATAAAGTGACTCCAAGTTCTTTACGTGGGTAATGGAGGAAGGAATGTTGACTATTTTATTGTGCCACAGCTTTAAACAAGTCAACCTCTTCAAGTGCTGGAAACTGATGATTTCTTCAATTGTGCGTATGCTATTTGACTTTAAATCCAGTTCCTGTAAGTTGGAGAGACTGAAGATGGCATGGGGAATTCGCTCCAGTTCACAGTTCTGTAGTTCCAGCTCAGCAACATTCATCATCTTCTTAAGGCTATTCAGTACCACAAGCTTAGTGCCATCATTATGAATAACTAGCTTTGTTAGATGTGGTGCCACATCCGTGATATTGGAGGGAATTTTGGTCAAGTTGCTCTTCACATTGAGAATTTTAAGATGCCTCAGCTCTCTAAGAGATTCAAGCCCTATCATTTTATTGTTCTCAGAGTTCAAGTTGCCTATCAAGTACAATTCACGGAGGTTTTTGAGCAAATACACCCACGCAGGAATTTCTCCAACATCTGTGAATTTCACATGAAGGCATCTCAAGTGGTCCCGGAGGAAGCTGAAGGCAGTCTGCTCCACCTTTGCAGGGCAGTGGCACAGATGAAGCTCCTGAAGATTTGTCATCTGGGAGATTTTTGCTGGGATTTTTGCTTCAGGAATCAGCTCCAGTTTCAAGACATCCAGATCAGTGAGATCAAACACTGCATCAGGGACCCCTGAGAGCATGAAGAGGTGCAGCTCTTGCTTGTCCTGGGCGTTACGGGAAACATGCTGCCGCAGCTTCTCAAAAGTCCACTCATGGTTTAAGCTGATTTCCCGTAGCTTGTTCTCACTTACCTCCGACAAAAAGACACCGAACCGCTTAGAATACAGCTGGTCATACTGATCTACCATGTGCAGAAGAAATGCAAAATCGTTTTTGACATCGGGAATGTCACTGAAGCTACTCTCTTCCCTGACCTTTTCAAATGAATATTCTTTTAAAGGTATTCGAAAGAGCCAGAAGAGGGTGTAGAGACAGATAAAACCATAGACACAAATGAGAGAAATGTAGCTGATAAGCAGCTTCTTTAGCATGTAAGCCATATTGTGCGTACACTCAAACTGTGTGTAGCCAATCAGGTGTTCCACTTTTGGGTTGCAGATGTGCTCAAAACTGATGGCATTGACAAAGTTTGCAGTATAGCAGAGAATAAAGATGAACTTGACGGTCTTGATGACAGTCTGGACAACATAGAGCTTGTAAATCAAGTCGCTGTCCTCCACGTGGGCACGGAACTTGCGGACCTTCTCAAAGAGCGCTTTGGCTTGCTCTCCATCTTTCTTGTCCAAAATAGTCACACTGGGAACCTCGATCACCGGCTTTTCAGCCGAAAACTTGAAGCCAGTTTTTGTTATCATGGGAGTGCTGGCACTTGGGCTGCCTTCATCACTGCTAGTGGAAACGTGCTTGGGCAGGGACTGGGCACCAGTTAACCTCTGCTTGTTCTCCTCAGAGTCCTCACACGCTGTTTCAGACAACGCCTTGGTAGTCCACGGGGACTCGAAGCACTTACCCAGTATGGACACAAAATGCTCTATTTTGGAGCAGGTCTTGGGATACTTGAACCAAAAATTGCTACTGACTATTAAAATAATAGTGTGGATGAGGGCAAGATAGGGAAAATATTTTGAATACCAAGGAAGAGCCAAATGATAGCACATTTGGTTAATAAATACATATTGCTGGAAATCCAAATTGGTTTTACGGCCTGAAGAATCTTTCTGCTCCTTCTTCAGTGCCTGACCCGATTCAGTGGGTTGGTACTGAGAAGAGGTAGCTCTGCTCAGAGGTACATCAGGTGTGACAGTAGGGGCACTTCCAGAGGAAACCGTTCTCATTGATGCAGCTTCTGCTTGACCAGTGGTTGTCTCAACAGTGGTAACGTCAGCCTTCCCTGATGTGCCGGCTTGTGCTTTTGAATTTACAGTAGACTGCAAAACTGGCAAGCAGACCACCTGATCTTTGGTCAGCTGCATGGTTCCAGCAAAAATGGCAACCATTAACATAACAACAGCTAGATAATCCATAAATACATCCCACCATGGTTTCAGGATACGATAGGTTGGCTGAATGTCATTAAGCGATGCAACTTCTGCAAGGGTAAACATTCCTACAAGAAAAGAAAAACAAAATCAGCATTGTTGCCTGGTGAGCAGGTTATTTACTATTTAACAACACTCGCACCATGACATGGAGACCACCAAAGGATTGCCATGTTCGTTATATTTTGTGGCATGCCTCACACTGCCCATCATTCCACTCAGGAGGGTTGTTTCAATGGTTATATACTGAAATGACGCATTTCATTCTCAAAACCAAAAGCTGTTCATTTCAGGTCAGATGATATTCAAAAACCTTTACCACTTCATAGTACCAAGGCCTACTCTGCTCAACTGAAATATCTTAAAGATAAAATGCTGCACCTGATGTGTCTTAAGAACCCAAACAGCAACAACTGACTGCAACGTAAAAAGTCAGAGTCTCTAAAAAATAACTGCCCGAGTCTTTTGACATGTGTAACCCAGCATTAATACCATTTTTAAAAGGTATTTTGCATTTAAACAAAATGAACATTTGTTAAATGCTCTGCATATTGCTCATGATCTGCACGGCACATCTTAGGTTGCCTGCTACATTACAAGAAAAACCTCTCATTTCTTTTTATTTAACAACACCTCTACTCCTTGCTATGCTGCGTCCGTGTGGACCACCGGGCTCACTGGCTCCCTTCCCTTAAGTGCCACTGCACAAGTGGATGCCTTGTAGCCACTACACAAAATTTCTGCACAAGATTTTTTTTTTCCATTTATGTATTCACATGTTTTACAGTGAGATACAAATATAACCTATTTACTGGACCAAATGATACCAAAGAAATTCTTTTCTAATTCATGGAAAATAATCTTATCTCAGAGAAACACAACCCAACTATCCAAGTAAAAACAAAGGTCTATCTCCATAGCACAGCGGGGAATATTTTTCAGGCCGTTCTCACAGCCTGGTGATTGCAGGAAGCTGATGAGCACAGGAGCAAGTTACAAGGCTCTAACTTGAGTTTCAAACTCTGTGACACCAAACTGTCAAACGAGTTTGGAAATCCAAGCCTCTCTTTGGCTTTAAATAGCTTGCTCTGACAAAGTCTGGAGAATTCAACTTATCAGCTATTTTGGAGAAAGAAAGAAAAAACAAAAACAAAACACATAAGCTTCCTGTGTAAGCAGGATGTGGTAAAATCATCATTTTAACTGCTGAACTCATGACCCAGATCTGGTGCTTCCGAAGCGAAGCCTGCGTGCGCACGTGGCCAGAGGACGGGGCAAGAAGGCGCTGGGGAGCACGCGGGGCCCCGAGCCGAGCAGCCCCACACTGCGCGTCGCGGGCCGCCCCGCTCACAGGCAGCGGCACCACGACACACAGAGCCCGAACGGCCTCCAGCGAACGCGCGGCACCGTCAGTCCCATCTCCCCAGCCGGACCGTTAGCAGAGGTGTCCGCACGCAGCGCTCCCTGCCCCGCTGCTCCACACGCCTCATGCGACGCGACGCCTGCGGGGCAGCGCCCATCTTGCTGCCACAGCACTGAGCCGCGAACCAGCTCCCCAGGGGATGGGCGCGTGCCACTGGCGGATCTCCCTCCGCATCCCCGCCGAGAGACGTCCTATGGCCCTGCGCATGGCGAGGTCGCCGCGGCCTTCTGCTCGCCCAGCTGAGTCACGGCACTGCTGCCAGGCTCAGGGCTCTGCTGCTGACGTTTGAGCACCCAGGGCGTGCAGAGGAGGAGTGTTCGTCAGCGACACTCACGTAAACAGATGGGGGAAATGACCCCCGTGATTCCCTGGCGCCGTCACTACCTGCCAGGGAGCCGCTGCTGCATGGCAACAGGAAGCAGGGCTGCTGCGGGCAGCGGCTTTCCTGGAAGCCACTTCTACGCCACCACGGTCTCATGTGGCTCGGCAGTCAGCAGCAATGCCCCTCGCAGAGGCGCCGTCCCCTCATCCCCTGGGCTCATGAGCAACAGCGAGCGAGAAGAGGGTCCAGAGGTCTGCTGCAAAGAGCAGGGACAGCTGCTGCCGCCCGTTTCCCTGCCCGGGTCGTCTCCTTCGCATGGAGCCTTGTGGTGCCACGCAGGAAGCCATCTCGTGACGGTGGGGGTACTGCCTGCAAAGACGCCCTTCATGGAATAGCCACGCGCTCTTGGTCTTGCCATGAGGACCTGGGGGTGAAGGGCTGAAAGCCAAGCCCTGCTAGCTGGGCTGCGCTACGCGGCTAACGCAGCGGGAACGATACGGGAGAGCACGCGGCAGCCCTACTGACAGCCTTAGGACAATAAACTGCTTTAAAAAGAAGAGAAAACAAAGAAAGCACACATCTCCACCAGACTTCTGCCCTGCACACACAAAAAGGATTTCAAAAGAGGGTAGGAAACCCGATAGAGCCGGTGTAATCCTCTTAGCCAGCGCGATGCAACAGGAGCTTTGCACCTCGGCGCACCATGGCCAACGCCACGAACGTGCCCTGTCCCTCCAGCCACTGCTACTCACAGGAGAGCCGCTGTTCTGGTGGGGATTAGCAGTTATGAAACAAAGAAGTCCCAGCGTGGGATTACCGTCAAAAACGGTGCGTGTCACAGGAGTGAGGCAGACCTGCTTCAAGTCAGCAAAACCACTTCCAGGAACTGCAGACCAGCTTCCCTCCCCACACACATAAAATAGTTACATGCTTTGAGATGGAAAAAAAAAATCAAAAATCAAAATGAAGACCTAAAGCCTACATAGAGTGCAAGACACACTCTGACTGACAAGCTATAAATGTATTTATGCGTTCTCCATTAACTCCATTATTCAGTTTAATAAGCATTGACTTTGCTTACTTATTAACTATGAAAGTTAACTTTTATTTTGGTAGTTAGGCTGTAACTTACCTAGAGAATGCCTAGGAAAACTCAAAATATAAAGAATTACTAAAAGTAGTCAGAACTATACGTCTAATACAGTGATTTCCTTCTTCCTTTCTTCCTTTTTCTTCCAAGGTCAAATTTAACTATCAACAACACTTAAAACCTGCTTTTAAATTCAACTTCCTGGAAGACTATTTAGATTAAATTTAAGGTATTTTCACCACTAATTTTTGTCTTCCTTTAAAAGTGCCAGATTGAGGTTGCGGTTTCATGGTAAACACTAATGATGATTTGATAATAAGAGAAAAAATGTATTTACATTTTAGAACACCAGAATCACTAATATCCAACTTTTCCCATCAACATCAATGGGGTTTTTATTTGGTAAAATGATGCACGTAGCTTTTAGACAGACACCTGAAGAACATAAAATGCTATGCAGCTGAAAAGCCAAAACAGCAGATTTTTCAAGGTAAAAACAGGCACTTTTTTAGCCCTCACGGTTCAAAAGGCGCCGCAAGGAAGCTGCAGCTCAGTAGAACATAGCGTCTAGGTCTCAGTGTACCAATATCCAGAGCAGGGAGTGGTGGCCCTGGAAGAGAAGTAATTTGCAGTACCCAGTACAGAATTCAGGGGACAGATTCTCCTTTTAAAGATTGCATACTTTAGTGCAGGTTTAATAAGCACAGACCTTAATTTGAGCCTATTGGAGTATGATGCGTGAGGCTGCGTAACTGCACAGAATAAGGAATTTCTTTGCTTTCACCAAATAGCCCTTACATTCCCAGCACTTTTGGCTCCAGTTGTGTCCCTTGGACGACTCCCCAGGATAACACTGGCCTCTCCTCGCTCCAGACACATTACCCACAGCTATTGCCTGGGTGGATTCTCTCTCCTGGAAATAAATTCTTGGGCCAAACAAAGCAACTGTTTTGAAGTGCCATTTTGTTCTTGCTACCTCCCAAGATCTTCAGAAGAAAAGCAGTTAAATCCTGAAAGCACAGAAGTACTACTTCCCTTTTCATTGCTGATGTGATAGAAAAGTCTAGAACCAAAATGCTTTATTTTTTCAGGTATATAAAGTAGGTCTTAATGTTTCCTAGCAAGGGTCCTTTTAACACAAATATGTGCACATCTGCTGAAAAAGGTACGGTATTTTAAGGCACGCTTCCCTTAGATTTGAGTTCAAAAACTGAAATGTACTACAGTGAAAACAATATAGAAACTACTGCAGCTGCAATGAGCACTGACAAAGACAACATCACATTTGCTCTAAGTTAACAGCAAAGGCAAACACCATTACTATCATAAATCATGCTGTTTACCAATTATAACCCTTTCGTTAGTCTTAAAAAGCTGTAATACGAAGACCTCAATGTCATTAACCTAGTTATTTTTTTCTGACATACTTCAGATTACAAATGCTGAAATAAAAAGTGGACATATCCAGGTATTTCCTAAAAATTAGCTTAAATACAGAAATTAGAGGAAGAGGAATCAGCAGATTGGTATGTCACTCTGATGTTTATTTACATCCTACTTCTTCCTGCACTCACTGATAAAAACTTCATCTGTCTTCCCCTGTAAATCACTGGCCCTCCTATTTTAAGAACATATTTAAAGCAAATTCAAAGTTAAAACAAACAAACAAAAACAGGATCACAGCACACGAATCTCTCATTTTATTTTCAGGTTCCCAGGACTCCAAACAAGCCCACTTTGTCTCAGAAAACAAAAAGATTCTTGAGTTAGCCTTGCCACTGCAACCGCTCAAGAATTTTCCCCAAAAACAACAAAAAACATTTGTAGTCAAAAGAAAAAGTGCTGTTATGCACAAAATTAGTTTTCCCCTTCCCACAGGAAATTAAGAAGAAAGAAGTTTTCCCATAACCAAAAGGCTTTGCTTGCATGCGTTTGATCGAGTCATCATAGGTTTAAATCTATTTCCTCTGTATATTTTCTCTTTCCACTAACAATTTTAATTCCTTTGTTTTTCTACTTCTGCAATATCCCATTAAGATAGACAATTAGACCTCAATCTGATAAGATTATGAGATTCGTCCTGTACAGGATGCACTTAATGTCAATAGCTTCACTGACAACCTGCAAAGATCAAAAACATGGCACTATTTTTTGTTTTTTTTTTAATTCTCACAGAATCTAACACAAGAAGAGACCTAGAGCCTTTGTAAAATAATGTACATAGTCATTCAGAAAAGAGATTAAATCAATGTATGCATCCTGAAACAGACAGATGAATTCATCACCTGCACTGGTTATTAAGTATCTGAGATTAATAAAGGTTTAAAACAAACTGGAAGAGGTTTAACCAAGGCACCAATAGGTTTGGGAACCTAATAGAGGCAAAGTGCCCCTGCAACCATAACTGGGAACGCAGCAACATTTCCCAGGCTGTGGCCAGCGAGGGAGAAGCAGCACACTGCTTCAAAACAAGAAGTCAACTCTCTGCTGCATGAATCCACAGGGACTACAGGGCTCTGCTCCACCTGGCAGGACTCCGGTGAGCAGAGCAGCTTTAGGCACAACTGAGGCTACAGCAGACTGCAAAGCAAAACCCCAAACTGCACTAACCATGGATATATGTGCCGAGCGCCCCTGTTCCCTCAAAAGCCCAGGTAACATTTCACAAAAAAAAAAAAAAACACGCAAACACTACCTCAGAGAGGAACTAACACCAGAGAGGGAGAACAGCACAGAGATTTAGGGAATCAGATCCTTCCTGATCACTGCTTTTGTCTCGGGAAGATCCCACACAAAGCACCAGAAGGAAGACGACTTCCTTCTCTCTTTTTCCCCCCTATCCAAACAAGAACAATTAGAATTTCTACTCACTGTTTCTTCCTTAAGGCCACTGTCCAAAACACTTGATCGCAGCCAGTTCCATTAGTCTTAGATCAATCTGCCAGACGTGGGTAGTTTTACTTCTCTTCAGCTACCCCCAAATGAGCACAGTGTTATTGCTTTGGCTTATTAGATATTGTAGGCTAAATACATTTCTGAAGGGCGGGATATTTATTCCTATGATTTCATTTTCTCAAAATTAATTGCATGGCAACACGCAGGTACTATTTCAGGGATGTTTTTATCACAAGATGCACTGTTGACATAACGGTGCTAACTGAATGAGGAGAAAACTGGTACAACAAAGCTGAAGGGGGATTTTGCATAGAGGAAAAACACTCCGACTTGGGAACTGGAGATCTGCAATAGTTTGCGTGTGCGTATAGAAAGATGATGCTGTTATTTGATAACATACAGGATTAAGGAGGAAGATTAATTGCCACCATTCACAAATTCATTATTTAAAACAGTAAGAATAAAAAACACCAGCCAACCTCTTATAAACAACCCCCCTCCTACTCCCAGTCCCAAATTGCACAACTACAACTTTGGACTTTCCCCGAAAGGTAATATATAATCTCTCCAAGACAGACTGTAAATAAGTTCTCCAAACTGGGGGATGTACCCCCCCCCCCCCCCTTTTTTTTTAAATGAACAAAATGACCAAAACTTAAAGCAATTCAGTAACTGGCAAATGATCAAAACCTAGTATCTCAAGCTGCAGAGAAATGTTAGGCTTTAGTAAATTTGGAGTCAAAAATATTCTTGTTTCACATAAGCAAAGTCAGGTCAGTATCCTTTTACACAAATTAGTTGCATTAAAAAAAAAGCCATTTTTTACCTTTGAAAATTCTGTCCTTCAAAGTTGGGACTTTTTCAGGTTGTATAATCCTCTAACCCACTTTTGGATCCTGCTATTTTAGTGTTTATCCTGAATCTTCCTTGTTTACCAGCGCTTTGAAGGTCTAGTGCTATACATCACTCCTACACAGGTGGTTTTGTAATCAGGGAGACGATATTTAAAAAACGGTATTAGTGGCCACAATTCCCCTAACAATAAACTCTCCAGTCGGACCTCATTCTTCTCTTGCTCTAAATCGCCCTTGCAGAGGTCTGCTTAAGGATGGTTTTTACACTAACAGCCCAGAGCTGTGCTTCTCACTATCACGAGCCCCTGAAAACTAGTCATGGCTGTAGGTCACTGCTCCCCATGCTCCGGGTCAGCATCATTTTATAATTACAAAACAAACCACCTAGTGCAGCAACACGCAGGAAACCAGCAGTGACGACTAATGAGGCTGGACCCCGCAGGAATAAATCCTGAAGCAACTTTTCCTAGCAGCAAGGATGGTTCCCTGCGGGCACAGAAACTCCACGGCAGTTTCTCCTCTCGGGAAAACGCTGCGGAGCGCAGCCGCCTGAACCAAGGGCCTTGGCAGCGTAATGAGTGGGTCTTGCACGGTCTGTGTGAGCACGCGTGGACGCGCACACGCACGTGCTCCAGACCACAGGCTGCCCTTGGAGCCACCCCTACCTGCACGATCGCGAATGGGGTCCTTCCTGGCAAGAGGTGCCACCAGAGAGGGCAACAGCGGCGCTAGGGCTGAGAGATCACATCCCAAACAAGAGACTTGCTGTTTCATCTAACCAGAGTGAAGCGAAAACAGAGAGCAGACACTTTGTATCTTCTTCCACAGAATTCCTAAAACACACTCGAAGCAGTAACACTGAAAAGACAGAGTTTAATTAGTACTGCTCAACACCAAGCACAGACACAACTGGATGCTTCTGAGTTGTTCTAACCTGTGCCAACACGGACGCACGCTGGAACGGGAAGGCACAACGAGCCAAGAAACTACAATAGCTGCTCGCTGTCAAGCACGAAACAGTTAATCCCTCTGCCATTTCCAAACTTGCTGCTGTTCCGCTGTCTTTCTGACAGGGATATTTCGGCAGTGTTTTCATCACTACTATCACAAGTGCATGGACACACAGTGAACATCTGGTGCTTCTCCAGACCACAGCACTTGGGGAATTTATGAAGATGCAAAGTAAGCAGCACCAGAATAAAAGCACATGGGCTAAGTCTGTTCCCCAGAGGTTGCTTTTTTATCACTGAGAAACAGAGACACAATTAAAAACAGCCTTTATAAAGATTAGTAGAAGAAAAAAAAAGCTGTAACAAAATTATATATTTTTAATTTAAAAATCTGAGAAACAGAACAATTCAAAAATGGTTTAGACCCTAAACCGTTATCAACATTTGCTTTGACTGAAGCCCACATGGCTCTGAAGCTTGTGGCACGAAGCCGGCTCCGCTCGCGTGCACAGGGTGCTGGTGACTCGCGTGGCTCCTCGGCAAACGCCTCGGGCTGACCCACAGCCCCGCGTGCTGCCTCGCCGCGTCCGGGATTCGTGTGGAAGCGGGGCACCTTCGGAGGCTGCGTGAAGGGGAACTTGGCACTGAGCGGCTGGCTTGGGGATTTTAAGCCATGGCCTGTAAGTTTACAAACATTAGCACCAGACACCAGCACCTTTAACTGCGCCTGAAGCTCCACCATGAACGGCAGTGCCTGCGACCTTGCACTGGGACACTTGGCACATCCTCCTACAACTTCCCACATCTGAACCTCTGCTGGGTTCACGCCAGGGAAACGCCAGCAGCTGAAGCCTTTATCCTCAAAAGGATTTAGCGAAGTTCACTCTATTTCTTTTCCCTCCTCTCAACCTAAGCAGCATTCTTAGGAGGCAAGCTATTTGCTTAAGTCCTCCTAGTCCCATAATTGCTCGGGGCAGGGTGTGTACCTCAATCTGGTGCTTACGCAGAAAAAGGAATTACATTACCATGCATTTTCAAATTCTGAGATTTTGCCGATGGGCTCAGATCACCTCCCTCCTTTTTATGATGTATTTTTTTTTCAAAATCTCATTCAGAACATTGCATTAAAACCTGTTCTGAGACTTGTCTTTCCTCACCCAGCAGCCTTCCTGCTCTGACAAGCAGACTTGCAACTTGGCAAAAAAGGGTCAGGTGAGGCTCAGCTGTGTTGCTTGCTGCCATTGCACCAACATTTCCAGACAGCCTCCAATCTGAATTTAGCAATAGTAAATATTTAAGTTATGATTTGACCCCAGTGTTCCAGACGGAATTGCAACCTCTGCTCCGAGTGCTGTGTGGTGGAACGGGCAGCCAACCCTTGTCCCATCCAGCTACTGGTGGAAGCCAGCTCTTGGTTAGGCAATGGCAAGTGTCCATGGCCGTAAAATGCAGAGCAAGAAAACAAAAATCATCAGGCCTCCAGAAAGAAGATAGAAGTGGAGTAATAGCAAGATTAAGAGTATAATCAAACTTAACCTTTTTATGCACTGTTATCTTTGAAACGGCTTAACAGTACGTCCAGATAAATCCATCTGTATTTACAACATTCCTGTATATTTAGCCATGCTCCTTCCCACGGCTTTGAGATTGACACTATCTCAAAAATAAGACACTAAATAAGCAGCTCTTGAAACCTACCTTTTCCAGTCAAATCTGTTTTAACAGAGGCAAGGCAGCTTTCTTAGTAGGCGCTTCAGTTCAGCTCAAAGCAGCAAAACAAAACCGTGGAAAGGCAGAACTGTATTTAATCTTATCTATAGAGAGATCTCATTCCCGCACCGGCTTTATGCTCTGCCCGGCAGCAAGTGAAGCACCACGTAGGTGTCTCCTGGAGGAAGATGCCCCAGCGGAACTGCTGATTCTTTCCCGGCCTTCTCGCCTCGCACAGCCGCCTGCACAGGCCCCGGTACCGCCGCCCGCTGCCGCCTGTGACACCGGGACGCTCAGGAGCCGTGAGCAGCCTGCCTAGCCCGCGGAGGCAGCTCCTCGTGTCCCTGCAGGCACCGCATCTACCCCCTCACCCCACCCGCTTGCCGTGCGGGCCTGTTCTGGCAACTTACTCATCATTTAAAGCAGCTGCCCAGCAGCAAAGGTGTCCAGAGAGACTCTGGAGGAAGACAAAGCAGCCTGGTGTTCCTTGCTACCATTGCCTCACTATGCAACCTAATACTATGAATTTCATATACTGAGCAAAGCTGAGTCAGATCCACAAAAAGGTTCTGGACAAGCTCAGATAACGAGCAGGACGAGACCAGAAGGCACCTTTAGCATCATGTTGACCAGGGTGATGAAGGGTCCTTTCAAATGACCTTCTACCTCTTCTACCAGCGTGCCAAAAGATTTTCCATACATGAACAACATAGGGTAAATGGAAAGCCTGAGCTCGGTGTGAGCCCCTCACCACTGATGGCAGAGCCCTGGTTCTGATTGTGCTGTCAGCTGCAGGTAACACAAGGGCCACAGAGAGGGGTGCAGTCTGGCCCCTTGTTGTCCCGGGCAGAACAGGGCAAAGACTCAGGATTTTTCTGAAGGCAAACTGTTCTTTCATGTCACTTCCAGCAGTATTTCTATATCATGGGGTAGGGCATTGCCTACTCACATACACAAAGTGGGGAGAAGGGAGCAAGTGATGTTCCCTTTACCTCGGAACAGCCACCGTGCTCCTCTCCCACGAGCACGAAGAGCCACCCGTGCTCCCAGCCAGCCCGGCCCCCTCGCCAGGGAGCTGGGAAGCCCGGGGTTGCTTGAACACCCAGCTCTCCCTTCAAACTCTTGACCCAAGGCAAAACAAAGCCATCAAATGGCCAGAAAGCGCCCAGAGAGTGACCCATGTCACATCACAGCTTAATGCGAGTCATCTTTGATTAGTCGTAAGTCTGGCACTATTTTATCAAGGATCTAGTCAAGAAATTGCATTAAAGACAACTGGCTAACTGCTTTATTTATGTTTCTGCTATCTCATCTGCACACTTGGATTCCTGCCTCCGAATGTGGGTGTACAGCAATAATATACATATGACTACATTCCCATAAACCTTCCGTTAAAAGTTTAGGATTTGTCATGGCCAGACCAAAACATGAACGAAACCATCAATTTCATTTATTATAAAATTTTGCAACAGCCTGTCTTTGACCAAGGCTTTTGTATGTCAGATTACGCCTCAAGTATGTTTTTTTTTTCAGTAAGAAAAATGTTATCCAAAGGCAGAAAAACAGTTTTGTGGGTTTTTTTTTCCTCTCCATGCTAAATAGCAATTCTGATCTTTGTCTCATGTTCCTTAAAGGCTAACAGTATAAAATCTCTCTCTTAGTTATTTATATTAAAAAACATAAAAAAAAACATAAAAAAAAAAGATTAACAAAACCTAATTAGATTATTCTTTCTATCCCCTGTCCCAAGAAAGACTTGGCTCAGGAAGTCAGAAGGGCTGTTCTTGACACCTGTCACCAAGCCTGGCACATCCACACACAGCAACGGGTGACTTCCCAGGACAGATCCAAACAGCGATGTGAAGGAGACAGGAGATGTCCCACTGCTGTGGGCTGACAGTTTTGCACATGGACACAGCCATGTCCACGTTCGCAGCGAAACGCTTCTGCATCACAAGGTCTTTGCAGGAACATCTCAGTTGGAATCTACTTTGCCACACCTAGGCAGACACAATTTGGACATTATTTTTGTTTCCAAGTCAAGAAAAGAAAGAGCCAGTGCAGCAGGAGCCGGCGGCGAAGGCCATCCTTTGCCAGGCTCGATGGGCAGCTGCTGTCTTGCTCGTGGCTCACCAGCATCATGCTCCTCCGCCTCCTCGTGCTGCGTCTCAGGGGGCTCCCCCTTCCCACAGCACTTAAGCTGCACGCTCTGTGCTTGCTTGGTCCAGCACCAGCCTTTGGCCTCTTGATCAGAGTTCCCTGGTACTCTTAAAAAGTGACTCTAAGACCAACAGCTAGACTCTGCTAGCACTTAATTTTTGTATTACATAAAGGGTTCAATATCCTATTCTATGTCAAGGCCTCATTGCATTATGCATTGTGTAATCCATGTATCCAGTCTTAAAGACTACAACCCCAAAATTCAGTTGAATTGCATAGATTTCATCTTGTATAACATGGCACAGTGTTTGAAAAAGGCAACAGTTTCAAGCTTGACCAGTTTTAGGAGGAAGAATCTGTGAGCCTATGCTAGTGGCAAGAACAAAACCCCTTGATTTCCTACGTCAGCAACATTTTCAGCACAAGAAAATCACAAATTAAAGACATCCTAAACCAGCTCACAAGTATTAGCAGTACGTTGGAACAGCCTCCGTTATTGCTTAGTACGCAACTCTATTCTGAAAAGCAATTTAGTACGGATATCAGAGCAGAATATAAATTAGTAGGAAACGTTGCTATATTTGTCTCCAGTTATTAGAGCTCCTCCTCAACCCTGTGAGCTCCCAGTGCCTCCAACACAAGCCTGCAACCAGGCAGCTGCCCCACATGAGATGTTGCCCATATTCCCACACAGAGTGTGGGGCTCAGAGGCTACGGCCGCGCTTCCCACCCCGGAGAGCGGCTGAGGTTCCCATGTGGAGTTCAGTTCAACCAGGGACGAGGCTCCTTTGCCTCACACAAGCCACCGGCTTCCAACCCTTCCCCTGCCCCAGCCCAGACTTACTTGCTGGAGGTGGCTGTTCCCACCAGCACTTTGTTAGGCTGACAGAAGTGAATTGCAATGAAGTTGTGCTTCCATCTCTAACAGGAAAGGATACAACTGGCTGTACAAATGAAATGAGTAATCATGAAGTGTCTTTAAAACAAAAACGAAATCCTCACCAAAAATCAAAACACCCCTGGAGGTAAAGGCCAACAGGCTTAGACTACAGGATCTCACTCATATAAATAAGATCAACAATAAGAGCAACTGTGACTCACCGATTAAGAAATCTTTACTGTCTTCAGTTAACAACAACAACAAAAAAGTTGTGTGATGATGGCACATCATCAGTATGTATCCAGTTACATAAAATGCTTCTTATAGGCTGTGAGGGATTGCAGTTTGAACAGAGATTGGAACAAAGATCCTTGCAGCACTTCTCAGCGTAACGGAGAATCAAAATTAAAATTTATTAGTGTTATGGGAAGCCCACCGGCAAAAGCATAAACAAACTAATACAAAACATTCTATTTGCCAAGCCTAGACTTGCATTTCTTTCTTTAGTTTTCAATTTTTAATTAGCAGCTCTACACCTCCATATTCTGAGGCAAAGATGAGCAAGTGGTAGACCAATGGAAACTGAGAATCGCCTTTTAAAACTGGGTTATGTTGCTGAAAGTAGCTGCTATATTTTTTTCAGCCTTTCTCTGAGACAGTTGGCACTGTCAAAGCCACAACAGACCACAGGTCTGATCCAGCAGCTCCTAAACAAGGTCCCCCTGCCAACTGCAACACATGCTTACCAATCACCACAAGACAAACTACTTTTTCTTAGTAATTTAAGTGACTGAGACCCAAAGGATATAAAATTATGAATTACCACAACCATATGCCAAAAACCAAAATGGTCAAAACATGGTTGCAAAGTGCAGTTCTTTCTCTGTAAATCAAAGCTAAGGGGACTCCTAGTGTTTTCTTTTCTTTTTTTTTTTTAAATGCACAAAACCAGAATGCCAGCAACATGTTCCTTGATAGAAGGCCAAAGACCACTTAAAAATCTAAGACATCTTGAATATTGAGAGTACATAACTTCTTTCATTATTTCCCCACTCCAGTGAAGTACAAAAGTGGCTTCAGTTTCCTCTATGATCTCCTTTGATTCTTGGAGCTCCTGTGGGCGGACAAGAACACCAAGAGCTATGAATACAGCTTGTATTTGGCATTAACTGAACTTTCCTAATTTTTGATTTGCAATTACATTGTAAAACACATGTGTGCACACAGAATTGTCTCTTACAGATCAAGCCATCTTTCCACAGTTAGCAAATGGTGCCATTTGTGCAGTCATCACAGCCCAGATCAGGCCAGAAGCACAGTAAGACACCACGCAAGTAGTACAATAGCATGTACTGAGGAACTACTGAAAACTCAGCAAATTAAATCCCTCTCATTTAAAAAAAAAAAAAGAACCTCAGAAGAGTCTTTTGCTGCAGTATATCATTCATGTTTCCAACACATTTAGCATCTTCTGCAAAAAGAAAAATGTACTAGGGTGACCGTTTGCAGGAAAAAAATGCTGCATTCCCGCAAGAGCCACAGCATCCCACACTTGCACAGTGCACTTCCCGATGCAGCTCTTCTGAGAGAGCAGAGCTCATCAACGCTTCATTGCAGCCATGGCCCTAACACAGCCTTTTCCTCTGTTTGAAGCTCCAGTACTCCTGCCTGCTGCTCTGCCAGGCTGGTGCTAGGCTAAACTAGATAGGCAGCCCAGGGCAGCAGGACCAAGCTGTGCTGGAATCCTAAAAACTTCTCTTGCATTAGTCTCACTTGAGGACTGTAATTCAGCAGCCTCCTTTTCACCAGGACTCTCGGGCAGAGCAAAGAGGCGGCTCACAAGAGCCACGCGGGAGCTGCGGGGTGTCCTTGAGCAGACACAGGCGCTTCCGTGCGGACACCAGCTCGGAGCAGCACAGAAGGGCTCCCTGGCACGCGAGGCAGGCGCTGCCGGCGCGGGCACTGCCCGGCCTCGGAGCCACGCGAGGGAAGCGGCAGCGGAACGGCCGCACGGCACCGACGATGCTGGCACACTCACTGCTCGTCAAAGCCCCACGGTCAGACCTTCTTCCCCCAACATGTGAAATTTCCGTGGCCCGCTCTCATCGCTCTCTCCACATCTAAAGACACCAGTCCTCAAACTTTTTTATCTGCAATTACTTTGCATACTGTCACTCTACCGTGTTGAACGGGATTCCCGAGAAGCCAAACCCTTGAGGCCAGCTTGCTGCCCGACGTGCACGTGCCGTTTGGGTATCAGCGCCTCCGCTCTGTAATCAAGGCAGGGCCACATTTCAGAGCGCAGGGAGCCTTTATCACCACCTCCCCTCCCAACACACACCCTCAACGTTGCTTCAGCAGGGGCCACGTTAAATATAGAAGCGGTCTCTGAATCACCAGTTCCTGTTGTGGAAAGCAGCTAGAACCAGATGTTTCTGTGAAAGAAGCTCCCTCCCAAACAATTGGATAACAAGCTGCCCACCAGGTTAGCTCCCCTTCGGTACAAAAGGCTTTTAAACCCCAGAACACTACTTTAAATGTTAAACCAAATACTCTCATTCCCTGAGGTTCCTAATCCTTCCTAGAAAGTACCTAATTCTCACCCCGCGGCTGCCGCGATGGGGGAGGTCCAGGGCTAACTGCTCCTAACTAACTAACTAACTAACTGGCTAACTAACTCCCTGCCAGCCCTGCCGCAGCGGCGCTCGCTGCCCCGGCTCCCCGGCATGCAGGGCTCCCTTCCGCTCGTCCCGCCGCGTCCTCACACGTGTGGGGTGAGGAAGCCACGAGGAGCCGCGCTGCCTGCTGAGGAACTCCACAGGGAGCCTCAGGCGGACTCCCAATTTCCTCCGCATCTCTCCAAATATGTAACAGAATAACTAGGTGTTCCAATCAGGAGGCACCATCCAGATATAAGTTCCATACAGAGATGGATACACACACATACATATATACATATACACATATGCATGTATATGCACATACACAATCTATACTGTCCATCAGAGAGGCCAGCTAGTGCTCCATTATTCAGCACGGTGCATGTGAGGAACATTTTACTTTGCATGTCAGGACAGTCCATCCATGAACTACAGATGCCACAGGGACACCACAAACCTCTATACTCAGTTTTACCTGTGTTTGGCCCAGTAAAGTTCACACAGCTGAAAGCCAAACCTTTGCTTGCCTAACACAGCACTTCCAGAAAGGCCTCCAGCCTCAGGAACAATCTGGGGGAAATCCACCTCTTTCCTTGGTCATTTATTTGTTACTCCCTGACCCTTACAAACACACGCCTGGTTTCCAGCCTAACATGGCCTCCCTCAGCTCTAGCCAGGCGCCTCGTGCCCATGGCGGCTCCCCTCGGAAGCGCTGCTCTCCAGCCCCCACGTCATCCCACTGGCTGATCCTGGTGGAGCTTCTCAGGCTCCCCCAGCAGACCCTGGCACCATGCAGCCCTCCCGCACCTCCTCCAACTCCTTCCCAACTCGATCCTCCTTCTGGCAGGCTCCTCCAGACGTGTCAGGCATGTCAAGCTGTTGACTCCCTGTACCCTGAAGGATGCTACTCCTCAGGCTCTTATCCTGTCACTGTGCTGTGTCACCTGCAGGCCCTGTGATCTTGCTTCTATTAAAATGCATTTTCGTTCAATACAGCTCACCAAAAGCTGCTCAAAGACACCCAATTACTCTGTATAACCGCCTTGTCCTCACTTACCACCCTGCCTGCGTGGCACGGCCTGCCAATTTTATCAGTAGCGATGCTGCATTCGCTACCAGATGCGTGATGAAAAGGTCTAATGGAAACCCGCCTCCTTAAAACAGATTTCTAGAAGCGTTTCCATTTGACAATGATTCACCACCGATGACTAATTTTTATAAAACAGTTAGTCAGTTCTTAACGCATCACCACCTGGAAGCAACGTGTCAGGACAGGGGGACAGATTCGCCGAAGCCCTGGCTGGCCCTGGCTATCCCAATGCTCCCGAGGCAGCGGGAGCCAGGGAAAACGGAGGACTGGAGGGCTGGGCTGTCCCCCACACGGAGCCATCCAGAGACGCAGCGCTGCTACATCCACACAGCTCTCCCAAGTCACACCTATGAGTTCCTAGAGCACTGCCATGTTCCTAGGGCATTCCCACAAAGCGATACAGGCTGGCATTCGTTGGTCTGGTCTTTTAAATCAATTTAATATTGAATTATTTTTTCCAATACCATGATGAGGATGAATGCCAGGCAAGCTGGAATACGCTCAAATGAGTCACCCACCCTTCCTTCCTCTTGCTAACACCAGTATCTGAGTTCCCCTATAGCAGCAGTTATTAAAAATTGTTGCCTGCAGACCTGCAGCCTTTTCAGAAAATTCTTTAAAACAGCTGTGTTATAGTGCTGCAGATTTACATGTGCCTATCCCTACAAGTTATTAAATTTTCATTTACTAGAAACAGATTTACAAAATGTATCACTCTCTTGGTGTGACTTTATCATTGCACCTTCCCAAACACAGTACTAAGAACTACTACTACTACCACCTCTTTTTTTTTTTTTTTTTTTTTTTTCAAATCAACGATTACCTCCACCCAGTAACTTGAGTTATTTGACTCCTAACACATTTAAGCTATAGGAAATATGGGGAGTTTATTCTCCTAAATTTACTTCCTAACTTTTTAGCATAAAGGTACGCTGATCCCCATGCATCCATTTCCCTCCTCATTTCTGCATTTTGCTCTCAAATTTGTAGATGCATTGTGAAGTCAAAGAGGGCTGTTAGCCTTATTGTTGTCTTAGAAAAATAAAATAAAATTTCAACTTCTTGGCTATTCACTTTTTTCTTATCAAGATTTAACTCTTTCAAAGCCCCGCTTACAATGCCATTAACTAAATTCTCCTCAGTGATGCCAGACGTGCTCTGTTAAGCATGTATTTCCTTCAGGTTGCTCTCCATTTCCCTGTGTTACACACAGCAGGGTCACGCTCAGCCATCCTGTGGCAACTGCCATCTTCCAGTCGTGTGATAACAAGGTCCCCAACAGCTGCAAGTCCAGCTGGAGCTGAACTTCCGAGGCACCGAGCACCTTTCCATGACGCCAACAGATGTCCAGCACCTTGGCAGACACAAAGCAGAGTGGAGCCTGTGGAGGGAGGCTAATGCTAGGTTTGCTGACTGGCCATTTCACACATTCACCAAGAATTCTGCACATGCAAAACGTGTACTGGCTTCTCCTGCCCCTCGCGAGCGCCCGCGCTCTGCCCGGCCTCGCGCATGCGGCGCAGGAATCTCGGCACACAAGCAACCTTTAGCCTCCAGGACCAAGTCTTCCAAAAGGCAATAAATCTTCAAAGTGCTCAGCAAGAAAAACACAAATTTGGCTGTGCAGTTGCCATAGAAGCAGGAAAAGCATTCAGATCCTACCAATATCGAGTATAATTTGACTTAAACAAACCTGCTAACTATTAATGGATAGTGATCTGTTAATTGCCTGGGAGGCACAGTGGGGAGCACAGGACAGACGCAGCTCAGCGGACCCTTCTGCATCGTCGCAAGTCCCACGCAGCTCCTGAAGCACCTGCTTGCACACACTGAGTGACAGCAGAAATATGGAGAGTCTAAAATCAGCAGCTGAACATGAGATGACTGGGTGCTTGCTGCACATCAGATACTGCAATGCTTTTTTCCTTTCTTCCCCACAACTTAAAATGACTAAAAGAGAACACAGAGAGTATTTTAGTCTTCTCTTCCTTTTCAAATGGCAAAATGGGAGGGAAGGTGGAGGAGGGAAAAAAAAGACTGTAGCAATACATTAAAGAGCAAAATTAGAGCCCTACCCATGCCTTCTGCAACAAATTGCCCCTAAATTAGGCTGCAAGTATTAAAAACCATCGATCTGGACAGACAGTCTGTGACGTGTGCGCTGCCTGTGCTAGGATTGCTGTTCCCAGCTCCAGCCTCGAGGGCAAATATAACCATGTGGGTTGCCAAAAGCTTCAGACACTAAAACCTTCAACCTTTTCCTACTACCTGGATTTTGCAGAAGTGCATGTTCCTCTTTGCATGGAAATATACAAAGGGATGGGAAGAATTTTGGTTGGGCCAGAAGTCCAAGATGTCCTAGAGTGCTCATACTCTTATTAAACTCCTTTCACATTCCTCTCCACCAGCTTGGAAAAAACTTAAACGAAACCAACTGGCAGGCTCTACACATCTAAAATGTGCATTACATTCACTATCATCGATAAAATATGTTAACTAATAAATTTCTACAAAAAAAATCAGTAATGACATGGTTAATGACAAGTTTAAGATGCCATAACAACGTTTCAGAAGTGCATTGTGAGGAGTAAAGTCAGTTCACATTCCTTTCATAATTTCTGTTTAAGGTTAGCTGGGTCTGAAGGAATCTGTGTTTGAAAATCAAATTCAGATGAAAGTACAGAGCAACTTAAACACACAAGTGCTGTTCCTGACTAGCAATACATCTCGTGTCCGCATAAATGTGCCCACTTTCTTAAGAGCAGCCTTTCTATTTAGCATAATCTGCTTTAAAGCTTTGTCCACACAAGGCACTTTGGATTACTTCCAAGAAGACTAAAAGGATAAAAATTTAAAAATGAATTGATTAACTGCTTTACGGCCCTCTTTGTCTCCTGTTCTCGGAATCCGAGTGCCTCTGCACTGCTCTGCCCCAGCGACACAGGGCTGTCTAAGCAGGACACTTGGACTTCATACCTCCAGCTGCTTCGAATCATTTCTGCCCGGCGTGTGAAGACCGGCCCTCAGCTCCAGAACCACATACGGGATGCAGGCAGGAGTAACTGCTCAGCATAGTTTGTCGGGACCACAAATCCAAGCAACCCCACGCAGCAGGAGGCTGGTTCAAGGCCAGACCAGAAGAATGTGAGAAACCGCACAATCATGAAAGCTCAAATTCTGGTAAATGACCTCATGACTGTCTATTTACCAGGTCTGCTTTAGGAAAGCGTTTCCATAGGGCACCTTGCCTTCGTTTCAAATGCTTCTTATCCTGCCAAGAGCGTCCCGGACTCCCCTGCATCCCTCGGGGCGCCTCTCGCCTGCCTGCAGCCCAGCCCGCAGCTGCACAGCCACCGCCACCACGCGAGGACACAGCGCGAGGCTCAACTTAAGCCCCTCGTTGGGAGACTTTAAGCCTCGCCTGGAACACAACACCAAACAGAGCAGGAACTCTGGGTTTAGACCCACAAGATGTGGCGTCGCTGAATGCTCCCCGTCCTCGGGCAGAGCCTTCTCTGGGGATGAGTTTTGCAGATCACAGTAACTGTCTCGGCTGCAGGTCCAAACCAGCTCATCCCGTGATTGTTTGTCACTGACAAAAAAGCAGCTCTGGAGGGAAAGGAGGAGGTTTTCGGCTTCTTCACTCCTCTCTGGCTATATTCACCTGGCTGCTTCATCTGTCTTCATCCTCTCCTTCGGCTTTTACGCCTGGTGATCAGAGACAAGCCATTTTCTCATGTTCATAGCTTGCTGTCACTGCAACTGCTTTTCTTAGTTCGTGGAGCCTGTAAATCCCCACATCTGCCTTTAAAACTAGATTTATGACGCTACTGATATTCCAGCAGCACCTCAGCAACACGCTCACCACGTCCTCATGGAGAAGCTGGAAGCAGCAGCCTCCTGCTTGTGTCCCCCACACCGAAAGCTGGAGGAGCCAGCCTGGAGTGCTCTGGTCCACCGGGATGCTCCCACCAGGCCCCCCAATACTCCACAGAGTTTGGGAGAGCAGGAGAGGTACGAGAGCACTGTCCCTGAATTTCCTCCTGAACAGCAACCTCCTCCTCCTCGCAACACGGATGGGCTGTGAAGGGGTGTCCAACATTCGAGGCCTCCCCCACGCCGACCGCGCGAGGGACATTCCCTTCTCCTTGCCGCCAGCGGGATGCAGACACATCCACAACTCGGCTGCGTGCACAGGCAAAGCGGGGAAAGCTGCAGCACCAAGGGCGCTACGGGAGCCCATCCAACCTAATAACCAATTATCCGCAGAGGGCACTGTATTTGTCAATTATAAACACACTGATACCAATGCAAATGTGCAAGTGAAAAATGATCCTATTAGAAATGGCAAAGGAATATTTCAGAGCATTATTTTTCCATGGATGAAGTCACATTTCACAGGCTTTGTTACCCCCATAACCAAAACATACAAGAGCAGTCACTTCCAATGATCATCAGCAGAGGTTTCTCACCGCTGTGACCGGAGATGTTGTGACTACAATAGCAGAAAGGCGAGTGTTGGAAAATCCAGGCAGGCTCGCTGTCTGCAGGCTTCCAATCTGATGAGACACCACATGACAAGTTGCATTCTTGTACCCAGGCCTGAAAACCTTTGTTGGACCATTTCCAGTTCAATTGAAAAAAAATACACATAAAAAAAGAGGTGGGGAGGGAGAAGGAGGAAATCATCTTTATCACTTAGTTACAAGTATTTAGAAGGAGATGCACTATTGCAAAAGTTACCAAGGCTTAATGCAAAAGCACTGCCTTGGCACACATTGGGGTTTTAAGAGCTCTTGCTTTATACACTTGACCAAGTGCAGCAGATGAGTTGTCCTGGTGGTACCCACTTCTCAGGTGGGAGCATCAGCAGCCAGGCCTTGCTAGAGAATCCCCTCACAGCTCCACTGCTCACCCCGCAAACATCTCTCTGCAGGAAAGTCTGTGAGCAGAAAAAAAATCAAGGTCTGGGGGAAACTGAGGTAAACTCTGACCCCCTTTTCATCCTCCCCTGACTTGTACAGGAGTCCCAAGCAAAGTGGCTCTGCAGGTGCTCGCTGAATACAGTGAGCAGAGCTGCACCGCGAGGCCCCACAGCAGCGTCCCGAGTGGACAGGGCATCTGTCGACATCTCCTCCCGACCAGTCGCACAATTTCCTGTCCCCTAGGTCACCTCGCTGTCCTTCTATCCACACCTACCTGGCAGACTGCAGTAGGTCGCTTGCAGCCCAGCACCCGCTCACTAGCTCCCTTCGGCTTACTCGTCTGCTCAGGAACTGTCAGGCTGCAAACTCCAGGCCCTAGTTCTTCCTTCGACCACACAAACATCACCCCAGCTGCACACTCCCTTCACCTCTCCCACCTCCAAATTTCCCTGCCCACACTGCCACAGAGCAGGTTTTGTCTACTCGGAGCCACGAAACCATTCAGCCCTCACAGGAGCCGCCTTTCCGTCCTCCTCTCCGCTACCTGCCAGGTGAACATCCACTCCACCCTGCCCATGACATTTACTCAGGGAGGCTCTGCCAGAGCAAAGGCAGATTTCACGGAGGTCAGGCCTTGCAAAACACCAAGAATCCTTCCCCACGGCTAAAATTTCTTCATCGGCTCCACATTCCCCACCTTTAATCCATTTAACCCCTATCAAAGGAAAAAAAAGAAAACACATAAACCCCACAACCCTTCCTCTTCCACACTCTGAGCCAAGGAAAATGTTTATCTTATTAAAAAGGCTGCACAATTCCTTTTACAAAACCAACTGGAGTTGAACTCCGGCATGGTGCTTGCACAGCAGTCCTGTGTGCTCTTCTGCTCCAAAAACTCCAAGCACAGTAACTCTGCACCATGCAAAAAAAAAAAAGAAAAAACCCAAAAGTTACAAAGAACTCATGCTGCACTGCAGCTAAATCTTAACTTCTGACTAAGGTAAATTAAAGTTCATGGTTAAAGCAGGCCAAAGTATATCTGTATCTGCAAGCTGGACAATTTAGATAAGTCTTCACGGGGTCAGGTCTTGGAGAGAGCAAGGTTGAGCCGCCTGCCCCGCTGTGCACCTGACAAGACGCAGTGCCATAAATACCAACACCAGAAGGCTGCGGCTACCTCTGCGTGCCAAATACCTGACAGGCAGCTCCTCCTCAGGGCAGCCTGATGTGGAGACCGGAGCCCAGCCATAATGCAAGATTTAATGACCGAGGGGACAGTGAAACTGAAGATGTGAAGCATTTCAGATTTAAACTGTAAGCTATAGTGACATCCTAAGTTAAAAGTTATGCGCATTTGCACGCACCTTTAACAATTTTTAGTAAAAATCAAAGGAAAGTCGGAGAGTGTTATTTTGGACACCGTCAGCAGACAAATGCCTTGACCTATATGCACAGTGCAATGAACACATTCATGGTTCAATACTGAAAATGCCCAGGACTCCACACAGCAGGGTTTGAATTAATAAAAAGACAAACCTAGCTTATTACCTCCTCCAAGATCACAGCCACAAAGTGGACCTCATATCAAAAATCTACCCCAGACAGAAGCACTCAGAGGGTATCGATTTGCATCAAAAGCAGCTGAAGCTTCTGTGCCTTTCATTAATTGGTTTTGATTGACCCGTTATCTTTGGCCGACTACAGCTGAAAAACTACTCAAATAGACATTAATTATGTTAATTAAACTGGATTCAAAGGTCTAGGTTTGAGTCATCCCTTCAGGGTCACAGTGCAGTCTGCAAGATTCTCCAATTTCACTAGTCCAGCATATTCAAAAACGCATCCTGGTCCTAGGCTTTCCCATTAGATATCCAGCCTAAACACAAACCTGCTCAAATAAGAGGCTTAAGAAACACTTATTGAGCAAAAGCAAATGAGGCTGTATGCAAATGTACACAAGCACCAAAGAAATCCTGCACCTTTATCCCTGAAGCAGCTAGTGCAGAGCACAAGGAGGAACAGTTATGAAGCAAGTACCATTAACCCTCATCCTCACTCCAGACTAATGGGAATATTAGACTTTTCAAAGTGCCAAAACACTCTGACCAAGTCTGACATTTATATCTCTATAAATAACACAAAAAAACCAAAGAGAAAGCAACATTTGCAGATTAGAGAAAGAGTGCCTATCCCCGGCACTCAAATGCTAAACTAAATGTGAGAATCTGACAATGTTTTGAGTGGTTGAAAACGAGGACATGAAGGGAAGGGCTTCTTGTTTTAAAATTAATTATTTATCAATCCTTTCAGCTACCAAAACTCCTGTGATGACTCATCTTTTTCCCCCCCTGCTTTTGACCAAAGTCTCAATTGCACGAGATGAATGTCCTTGCACCACAGCGTTACCCTCCCAAGCACGATGCTTGACCCTGCACGCAAGAAAGGATCTCAGTAGCTTCATTCCTCTCTCCCACCCAGATCACCTTTCCGTCGAGCCTGCAAGGAAAATCACAAAGAATCACGAGGCAAAATAAGATATGTAAGTTGTAGATTAAGAGAAACAAGAGAAGATAAAGTCCACCTCAGTCATCCATTGCAAAAATGCCAGTTCTCTTGGTGACGGGATGTACTGCGAGACATGGGAGAAGGCTTCATTCACGTCACCAGGAGCTCTCCATAAACACCCCAGCAAATGACAGCATTTTTATGCTCCTACAGACCATGCCTACCATCTGCAAGGGAATCTGGCTCTATGCAAGCATGCAGAGCAGGCGCCTTTTAAGTTTACAAAATTAAGGCCTCGACCCTGCACCCCACACCCACAGAAACCTCCTTTCAGGACGAGCACCCCTACCAGCCAAGCTGCACGCCTGGGGCGCGAGCGCCGGGCCCGCGTGCAGCGCTCGCCCTTTCCTGTGCTAAAATTACCCGGCACGGTACGGCGCAGTTGCAGAGCTCCCACGCACGCAGCTTTCTGTCAGCAGCAGCAAGACAAGGGCTGCCGGGCTCAGCAAGCACCGCGGGGAAGGGAGGGAAGGGAACGGCACGGAGCGCACGGAAACGTCCAGGCTGGAGTGCACCAGTGCCTCGTCTCTCCTGGATCCCCGGGTTTCCTGGGAATATTTCTGTGGAAGTGTGAGCTGCTGCCTTTAGGTCTGCATGGTCAGAGCTAACAAGAAATTCACAGGATTCATATCTGGAACTTCAATTGAAACAACCAGGCTTCTAACTTTACTCCAGTAAAGCTGTAAAAAAAAAAAAGAAAAAGAAAAAAAAAAAAGACCTTTTCAAATAGTTTGATTTATTTGATTTACACTCTGGTACACATGTGCATAGTTATTTTCAGAAACGCTTTTATTTAAAAAAATCAAAATGATGAAAGCTGTGCTAAAGACTTCTGGCACTCATCCTTCTCCCTAGCTTCCATTAAAAAAAGAAAAAGAAAAACTAAACTGATCCAACTAAAAGGAATTAAAGTAATAAGAAGTTACGGTCAGTCACAGGAAGATACCTGAATGCCAAGGCAAAGCGCTACGCCAAGCCAGCGTGGCAACGCGCTGCAGCACGAGGATGCGCCGTGGCGCAGGGCCTGCTGCGCTCCCCACTCCGTAGCCCGGGCGCCCCGGGCCTTCCCGCTGGCTCTTCAGCCGCCCCGTTTTCCCAGTCCCTCTCTGTCCTGGTGACCCAGCAGTTCAGACAAAAGACAAACCGGAGCAGTCTGAAACTCCAGTAAGTCTCATTTATTGCAAAGTAATGGGGAATAATTGGAAACAAGCCCATGAAAGTGAGCCAGGATCACAAAACGGGACTAAATCCAACTGCCCTCCCCAGATGCTTGACGATCATTTGCTAATGAGCACCATGTTGCAGAGCTGCAGGGAAGGCGCCCCTTGTAGCACAGCTCAGCACCAGGGCACAACCAGAGGCCAAGCGGCCCGCAGTTGCTCTTGCAGTATCAAAACTGAGTGCCCACCACGCACAGGGACCTGAGAGGCTCCAGCCTGCGGCTCTGCCGGCCGCCCCGGCCCACCCGGCGGAGCAGGCAGCTCCATCCCTGCACAGACTTTTAATATGGTAGGTGACGCTCCACAAAGATATCAAAGAAACATCAGCAAACCCGCTATTAAAACTGTTCAAACCTTGGAAAATATCCTCAGCCTGCGCTGGTTCACATGCTGCCCCCTAACCCGAGGCACATCAATCCGCATCCAGCGCGTTCGATAAGCAAGACACACTCGCATCCCTGGCCTCGGATCAGTCAGATTCACTTATCTTGGGGACACCTCCAACTCAAAAGGGTCATCAAGATATTTTTGAGAATCGCTTTGTAAAATGATCTGACCCTACAGCCCGCCTTGTTCCAGCACCGCCAACAGCCCACAAAGCCGAGAATTAGCCCCAGGGCTTTGGGACAAGCTGTAAAGCTCAGGCATTTGAATATTTTCAGTAACAGCACATTAACAGGACTGTTCAGAGCACTCAGCTGGGGAGCACAACTGCGTTTGTCCTTGTTCCAAACAACCAAAGCTCGTCTCAGGTTCTTCCAAACAACCAAAGCTCGCCTCAGGTTCCCATACCCGTCAAGGATGAGGATGGTCAGTGAGTGCCCTGTGATGCCCACAGCCCCCAACCACACACAGGGCACAGCTCCTGCTCTGCTTGTTGGGAGATCTTCTGGGTGCTTTTTTGGGGGTCTCTTGCTCTTTTTTGGTTGTTCTCAGATGTCATCACTGACTACAGCTTTTTCTGCTACGACTCCGTGAAAAACGAATATAACTCACGGAATTTCTGCAGCACAAATATGCAGGAAAAAAAAAGAAACCGGTCAAATAAGAGCGCTGCTGTGTTGCTTGGCTGACCAGCACTAGAGGAGGGCACTGGCCACCGAGGGCTGCAACGTGCACTGGGCAGCAGCACCCTGCCCTGCACCCCCCGGCGGGCAGGGACCTTCCAATGCCCAACTTTGGGGACGGGACTAAAGGCCGCCCTCCAAGGCGCCTTCTCGCGCGCTCCATCTCCTGCCCGCTGCCGAGCGTTGCTGCCATTAAACGTTTAGATGGCAGAAGGAGCTGGAGGCCTCCAGCAGGTCAGGGCCTCGGCACGTAATATACCCACAGCGCATGACAGCCCTGGGCTCGCCATTCTTCACCCCCCTTTTCAAGTGTTTTTCTCTTTCCACTAACATTTCCTTGTGAGCAACCCCCAAAGTCAACTCGGTGACAGTGCAAAAAAACAGCCTGAGTTCACTCAAGTAGGGATGTAAGTGCTATCCAGCCTATTAGGCAATACTCCTCCTAGTTAGGATATTACATATATATATATAAAAGTACATTTTAAAGCAAAGCAAGTTTGGGATATTTCAGGAGCCCTGAGTTCCAGTAGTTACAAAAAAACAGCTAGAAATTTCAGCTGAAATAAGCGCTGGTAAATGTTTATGGATGAGTGCTCCAGTTCCTACCTCCCATAGTCTACACATATGGTTTTACTGAAGAAAAAAAAAAAATCTCAATTGTTTTCTGCAGTCTGAGCCCTAGTTGAGATAGGGCAGGGGCACAACACCAGCCAACCAAATAAAACACTTAGAAGACCTGTTAGGACAGAAGAAAACAAACAAATAAACAAACAAACAACAACAAAAAAACAGTGCTAAAAGCCACGCTTGTATATCTCAAGTCAGATGAACCTACTAGCAGTCACAAATGGTGCTTGACAAGTGAGAGAGTTCTTGGCATCGCGGGTATTTTACAAAGCTGCTTCTTGCGCCTATGCCCTGTCCCCACCACTCCTGTCACCAGAGAGGGTGCAGGCAGCAGCCACTGGTCTGTCAGCTCCGTCTCCTCCGTCCCCAGGCTCCGTGTTCCTCCACGGACAGGATCCAGATGAAGCAGGGCAGCATTTTGCTTTAACTACTGCAAGATTTCACAGCAATACGTCCAGGGGATCTCTGCAATTTTGGTACTTACAAAACTATTTTTCATGGACATTGATTTTATTTAATTTAAACATAATTAGCCTGAACAGTCCTAAATACCTTGCAAGATTTGAATTCCTCTTAAAAATGGCTTTGCAGCCTGTTTTGGAAAGGATATTTACTTCAAAAAGGTGGCAGATCCTGTTTTTGAGCAGGAGGTAATTCTTTTGTCCACCTACGTTCGATGCCTTGTTGATCCAATCAATTCCAATTATGCACAGAAAACTTTACTACAGCACCAAGTAAGCAAGAGCTAATTTGTGAAATGCAAAGTCAAGTAAATGGAAAGTCTGAGAGCTGATTGCTCAGCAATAAGGGCAGGTTTTACATATTCAGGCACCAGAGGCAGTAGTATGGTAGGATTACATGCACTTTTTAGCACTTGAAATAATGATAATAATAATAATAAAAAAAATGTGTTATTTATTTTAAAAATAAAAATTCTCTAAAAGTAGCCCATAAAAAGCAGTGCACAAAGTAACACGATATTACAGTACAAAAGATACTACAACAGTCAATGCTCTCTGGTGCTCACAACTAACCTCCATGGGACGACAGAACGATGCCTCAGCCTTACTTGCATAAGCACTGCCTAACGCAAGGGATGAAGCTTCAGGGAGCCACTACAAGCCCAGAACTTCTCCCCATCCATCCAGAACTCACCTCCAGAGGTTCCAGTGGAAAATGGATGGCAGGCAAATATTTCAAAACATCATACTGTATCAAAACACATAGCTAAGATAACGCTCCAGTCTGCTGAGCTTGGTATCTATCCTGCAGGAAACAGGTCTGAACACATGAAAATATGCAACATAATATTTTTCTGGTGTAAATTTAAATGGAGAACTGCTACATTCTGACCTTGCTCACATTTCTGCGGGCTACAGCAGGTTTGCTGACAAGCATCTCTATGTCCGTCCGTCTCTTTCCTTACCCAGATGTCACAGCTGATACCCAACCGCTGGGTTAGATCTAGACTCACAGAAGGACTAGCTGGCTGAAAGCAGCTCAGCTCACACAAGTTTTGCTGTGGGGACTGGCTTTTGTTATTCAGTGACAGACAAGTCTTGTCCACCCAAAGACGCAAAACCAGTGAGAAGTAACCAAAATAAGGCTACTTTCCCATTTCTCTATCTAAAGACAACTTTGAAAAAATGGCATCACAAATATAAATCTTTTACAAAGAAAGCTAAAAAGAAAACATGATCTCATATGAAAATCATAATCTTGAAGTGACTGTGTAGAAGTCCTTTCTATTGCAAAGTAGTAGTCAAAATAAAACCTCTACCTACACTTCAGTAAAAATCTACCTCTGCTTTGAGGCAGCCTTGGCAATAACATCAATATAATTGCCTCGGTATTTGAGCATGCAGATCTGTAGGAAGCCGATCCAGCTCTAAAAATCAACAGGCATTTTCTAAAGCAGCAGCCTGTTTTAATATTAAGCTAAAAAAATCTATCTACAGATTAACATTCTCAAAAGCTACATCACATGCAATATATTTGCATTTAAGAATAGCTGCCCCCAGAGACTGGAGAACACTAATAAATACACAGCTCTTCAATACATCCATCTCTTCCCTTCCCTTTGGCAGCCATTGTCAAAAATACTGGTGGCAGCAAACTGATTTTATTTTCATAAGCAAGCTATTCTTTTCCCTGCCCTAACTGTCCTTTCTGCCACTGGTTCACGTGGCTCATACACACGAAACACCACGGAGCATCAGTACAGATTAAATGTGGCACTCCGTAAACAAATTAGAGCAGGCTGACTCAGGATACCCGTTAACTTTAAGCTTGATAACAATATAGTTTTATAATTTACTCAAGGATAGAATTGAGCTATTAACATGTAGATCCGATATATTTACCTACCTCTGGAGATCTAATGTTCTCTCTTACAAGGCAACGGGTTTTTGACTACACTGAAATGGTGCTAAGCAGGATGCAAGAAACAAAATAAGAAAATAAACAAGTAAATTCATACCTTCCAGTAGAGGGTGAGCATTGCTACTTACTATGTGCACATAGCAAGTAAATAACTTATGCAAACAAGTTGTTTTTAAAACATATTCAAGGCACATCAGTGAAATGTGATTTTAAATAAACCAGCTATGCTTGAGGACATCACTATTTTCCCTGGCACGCCATAGCCCTGTAGCTGCAGAAATTTGTCTTAAAAAGAAAAAAATCAGACGTGCTTAAAGCTTATGTTCCTGCAAAAGAGCTTTCCAACATGCGTATATTATATATACACACAAACACTCCACCACGGCGATCAGACCAGAACAATTGCACAGCAAAGGCCACAGCCACACTTAAAATTTGCTGATTTAGCTGTATCAGTTCCCTCCTCCCCCTCCTTCCTTTGCTTCCCAACTATGCCAGCCAAACCCATACTGCAGAAGCCCTTCTGCTGGCAGAGGCTCTTCTGCCAGCACAAACTGCTCCTTTCACAGGATCAGGTTCAAGCAGCACTGTCAGAAAAAAGAAAAAAAAAATCCTTCCTTAGAGGCACCTCAGGAGGGAGCAGAGCAAGCCCAGGTGGGCGATGGAAAAGGGGGGAGCACTGCATCAGGGCAGCTTGCTTTGGTGGCAGTCCTGCCACGAGCAGCTACAGGAGCACAACTCTGCAGGCAGGGCAGCTCCATGAGCTCCATTTTGAAGGATGGAGCGTTTAATTTTCCACTGGGATTTTGGTATCGTGTTTGTCAATTACATACAATCTCCCCAGAACGACAGCCTGAAAACTTTCCATTTATGTTGAGGGGGCACTAACCCCATTCTCACAGGTGATGGTCAAGTGCCAGCTCGGTTAACTGTTTCCCTGATGATAAGATTTGCACTACCATTTATCTGCTGAAAACTGTGTCAGCTCCAAACGGCCACTAAATCCTTGCTCGTAAAGCCATCCATATGTTCTCCCATCCATGAGTAAACAACCTCTCTGCTCTCCCTAATGAAAATCCCTACAGTGCAGACTCATCCTGCCTCCACAGGAAGTTCTCAATATTAAAAATGGAGAACTATGGGTTAGAACAACAACAACAAAAAAACAACTTTTAAGAGAAATTCAGTACAATCAAAAAAATTGCACGCTGCCTGCACATTTGCTTTTCAGCATAAGCATCTCCTCTGCTCGCCCTTTCCTTCCCTTTCCCCGCAAACCCGATGTGCTGCAGGTTATGCCGCCTGCCACATCACATCGCTGCAGAGCGCAGGCAGGCCCGGCTGCAAAAAGACCCGGCCGCGCTGCTCCCGACAGGCAGGAAGCGGCTCTGGAATCAACCAGATGCCGATTCACGTTTCCCCAGATAAAACAGCGAGGGCTTCCCCCAACGCGCCAGAAAGGGACTTCCCTTTCTGAAGCCACGCAGGGAAATATTTAATCAGAATAAGCCAGAAACTGCCCTGCAAGCATGAAGAATATTTTTCATAGCGGATCATCTAAACAAAATCTCACTACTTCCACCTCAGTCAATAAAAAATATATATATATATACACACATCGAAAGGGGTCTGTACTAACATCAGACAACCTATGGAAAACATGCTGGTATTTTTGGAGAAAATCTATTTCTTCATGTGGAAAACACTTGGCCTCTTCAAAAAATACTTTCCCCTGGAAGGAAACTGTGGGCTACCGTCATTCCATGCACTGCAGAGACATGCCTGAGTAGCCCCATTCTCAAGGAGCCTCTAGGTACATAAAAATATGCACAAGCCTTTGCACAACTTGGACCTCTGGGTAGGAGTTACACATAAACTAAAAAGTAGTTACATAAGGAAAAAAAAATTATATTAATTAAATAAAGGGAAATCTCAAACCTTTCCTGACTGTTTGCATGGAATACAATGAACCTCGCTTAACAAAGTCTTCTGCATGTGCAGCAGTGTGAACGATCTGTTTGCAAGAACAAACACTGGTACCAGAAATAGTTACAGGAACCTCGGAAGAAAACAAACCACCAGGAACCCCCCACGGTTAATAAGGTGACAGTTGGTTTTGCTGTAAAACCCCACCAGCCTGCTCCCTTTCTGCACCTACAGCCACCTCATAATGTCGCGTTCCTGGAAAGCTGACACGTGTAGCTCCCGATTAGGAAAAAGAAAAAAAGGATAAGCCTGAGGAAAAAAAAAAAAAAAACACACACACACACTTCCATCGTTCAAGTCAACAAACTGCTCCTCAGCGTTCACCGAGCGTATTTCTAGCCGCGCGCTCCCCAAGTTGCACGGCACCTGCACACCGGCGCTGGCGAGCGCGCCCAGGGCTGTCCTGAGCACCGGGTGCGTAGCCCGGCACCCAGAACGGCCGCGCTGCCCTTGGGCACGGTCCCCGCAGCGCCCGCGCCTTCTCGTCGCAAGGGAGCCCCGGTTTGGGAGCTCCCCCTTTGCTCGCCTCGCACCGGAGCGCCGGGTACCTGATGAGGCTGCGCTTCTCCTCCCCGCTGCTCCTCCGGCGGCTCCGGCTGTGCCGAGCGGGCGGCGGGGGCTCTGCGGACGCCGCGCCGGGCGCTGCCGGTCACTTGCTCATGCTGGCGA
>NW_010589578.1:0-35746 GCF_000705375.1 Tinamus guttatus
AAAAACACTCAAATACATGTATACAGATCTGAAGCTTTTCAAAGCTTGAGACAAAGATCCTTGGGCTGCCACTTCCAGGGCAAGCAGAGTTAGCATTAGATTTATGACGATAAAACCTCAGCTGTAGCACTGGGGCTGCAGATAGTATTTGGAGATACTGTGAAGATGCTCCTTCAAGATTCTTCAAGCTGAGGATGCTTTGAGCTCATCTAATGGCCAAGAATCCTGGGCCTCTTACAAACACACAGACTGTGAGTTTATGACTTTTACCAAATTCCTCAGGTAGAAGATAGCAATGAGGCATCCAGCTCACCAGTCCTGGACCAGTAAAGAAATCTGGATACCACAGAGTCTTTAGTGTAAAAAGCCTGGCAGCTGCACAGTCCATTGATTAGGTTCAAGGCATAGTCTTTTTCACTCATTCGCTTGAATGTAAATGCTAAACCCTACTTCAGATGTCAAAGCACTTTTTAGGACTTGATACAAGAGTGTATTGGTCTGATGAATTTTGCAATGTTTAAAAAATCCTCCTGAAAATATCCTCAGAAACATACTTTGTACCATCATGGAAAAAGCATCCTTTTCCTAAGAATTCTGTTTAGAAGCCTTGTGAAGAAACTTTCTTGACAACTGTTAGTGCCTTGCACTTTCTGGAGAATCTTTTGAAAATCCATTATCCAGTGCAATTCTGCTGACACTAAACCAGGGCTGCCACATCAGGATTGTGCTTAGCCAGAATGAAGGTGTGACTGCAGGAACTACTGTCTGAACCAGATGACCAGTGATAAAAGACTCACAACAATCCAAATTCACATTGGTATTGCCCCAAGTTTTAATTTTTATTCTCCTAGATGTAAAACCTATGAGAATTACATCAATTACAGTGAAGAGTAAGCAGGTCTAAATTGCTTTTTCTGGTTATACATATCCTAAGGTTGAAAATCAAAACTAATGAATCTTAGAGTATGTTAGCATATTCATTATTGGTTGCAAGGCAAGGTAAAAATGAGCCCCAAACGAGGTACCAATGTTTCTCATTGTAGATAAAGGTTCTCTTGAAATAAATGTAAAACTGGTCAAATGCCAGCAGTCGAAATAATACAAAATTAATTTATCATTTTGTAAAACAAACCCAAGCATGATCAGATACAGTTAGGTAAAGAACAAGGAAGGAAAGAATTTTATTTTGTTTCTTTTATGACTGTATCTGGCCCTTTCCTGCTCAGACACTGGCTGTGTTTGCACTTCAGATGATTGTGTTTGTTTGGCACCGCACACTTGGGCTTCTGTTTCTCTTCTATTACCTTTTATTAAAAAACAAGAAAGTGCTAAGATATATTACCTACTGTGGGAGTGGAATGTTTACATTTACTGATGCAAGAATGCATATGAAATATATGAAGTTCAAATGCTGCTGGAGATTCAAAGTTCAAACATCTGACCTATAAAATTCAACAAAAAGTTGACAAGCTCTGGCTTGACTCATGGGGTTGCTTCTTCGGTCAAGAGGAATTGGCAGTGGAGAGTAGGTAGTGAATAGAGGCTTGTGGCATCCAGCGGAACTGCGGTGTTTATTTAGGGAAGTGTAGGCAAAATAGCAGGCCCCACAGCATCTTCTCTGGAATATAGATCAATTAGATGACGCTAATAGGAGAGGTAAATCCCTGGGCATCTTCACTAAACCTGATTCTCTCTTTATAGCTGAATTTTTAGGTTGTTGCTGGTTCAGAATAAGAGCGCATGTGCCTCATAGGAAAAAGCACATTTCAGGTCTTTCACACACACTAAATATTTATGTTTTCAAGTTTGTACAAGAAAGTAAGTTGCTGCATATTAGAAACATCCCTTCTATTAGGAAAAACAGACTGGGGCTAAAGCATCGTTCAGCAAAGCCTACAGGCATAACATTGCGAAGGGCCCTATCTAATCAATCCTAGTTCCTATCAGAGCTTCCATTCCACATCTCTTTTTGTTACTGAAATTCTGCGTACCTTCAAAATACTGACTAATTAAAATGTAGATCCAAACTTTTAGCCATTCTGCTCAGAAGTGGCAATTTTGGACAACCTCTAACATCTAGAAAGAGTCTTTCCCAGTTTCTTTGAGTGACTCAAAAAAAAAAAAAGTCTACAAGTTGCTTGTTCTTCATATTACAAAATAACAATGTTGGAAAATGCAGCCATTAATTTAAAACAAAGCAAAACACAAACAAAAACTTGACTCTCGTGTTCACTGCAAAAACTTTCCTGCCAGATGGTCCTACTTGCCCTCCACTTTGAGAGTGTATGTGCATGCCTATGTATGTGTTTAAATCACTAAAAGCTCTGCTAAACTAATTGGGAAATGAATTAACACTGATGTCAGATGCCCTAATTAATGCAAAGCCAGATACAGGCCTCAGAGGAGTGGTCTTCTTTGCATAACACTTATGTCCATGTTAGAACTAGATCAGAAATGTTAGTGTAATCGGGCTTAAACAGATGGCATTTACAACAGGGGGATAAAATATTGTTACGTGCACTGGCATCACCTATGGCATTTAAATGAGGGTGTTTAAGACACGATGGATCAGAGACTGATCCAATGTGCTCTTTGAGAATGAGGCTCCACAGGGGTGCATAGCCCCATGATTTCAGTGTCTGTAAAGTGCCTGTGTCTTCGATTTTAAAATAAAAGAAGCGGATGACTAAAGGTGAATCCTGTCTGGATATGAAATATCATTTGAATTTGAAAAGAAGACAACATTTAAGTTCTCGATAGTGCTGAGCATCCGTAAAGCTTTCAGACTCCATGACAGCTACAAGGATATTCAAATGTTTAAGAAAGTTGAAAGCACTTGCAAAAAGTCTAAGTAGTCAGGAAAACAACTTTAATGAGGTTAACCTCAGGGCACAGAGGTGAGTTTTTTTTCCCCTGCTGAGTGCTTCTGAGTGGGTATTCTGCTTTGGGAAGGCAATCATAATTGTTAAGATAATTTTGTCTGCCATCTTTGCCTGCCAGTTAAAATTACAGGTGAGTTAAGATGGAAGAGGTCATAAATTGCCACCAAATAGTGCTCCTGCCTGGATATGTCACAACTGCTTCAGGTAAATGGAAAAATGTTAAGGCAGGTGACTCTAATGACATCTAGCAGTGAGATAAATCTGAATCTCCATAAGTGGACTCCACTGTGCTACAAAACTTATTTTTATTTTTATAATGGCTAGACTTTTTTTTTCCCCCCTCTGGAGGCCAGAATATTTTAAATAGCTGAGAAGAAGAGTATGTTTTCAGACAAGAAGGCCATTGAGCTGATATGCGTTAATCAGAATAGAAGAAATATGTGGAGTGTATAGTGATAAACTGCCAACAGCAGCTGTAATGCTACTAAAGTGTAGTAATAACACAAGCAAAGGCACTAAGTGGAAGTTTCTTAGATTGAGAAGTAAGCTGAAAGGAATATCTTTTCAGCTGCTGAAAGATCTGAGGTCTATTTCTATCCCACGTAACTCTGAGCAGTTAAATGAGGCAGCTAAGTCAGGGCAGTAAACAATGTTGGCTGCTTCTTTTGTCAATATAGTGAAGTGGCTCCAAACACTAATTTGGATCCTACCTGGGGTCATTCATTTTTTGGTGATAGGATTAATCAATGCCTGAATGACCTTTTTTCCCCCTGGAACTTTGTGGGGTGCATGAAAATTACTGGAAGATTCCTGCATTGGCCAAGGGTGGCCATGAAATACCTCGGCAAGGTCCGAACAAGAAGCTGCTCTGGCAGGATGATTATCTTTAAAAAACAATTTCCTGCCTTGATTGGATACGCTGCTTTTGCAAATCTCCCCTTGCCATATTTCACTACTCTGCACACTTAGCTGAGAGATAATAAACAACCCAGGGCACAATTGCCGCCTTCAACAAACTAGTGCTGACAGAAAAACTGATCCAAAGCCAGTGAATGTTTTTCTATTGACTTCAGTGGATTTTAGATCATGCCCATAAAATCAATTGTAAATCCTCATCTATCCACCAGTGGGGTGCAGCAAAGACATAACTGATGTTCTTGAACTTCTTCTCCCCCCGAAATGCAACTTGTTTACTTGATATGGGTTTGCTACCAGGCTTCTGCTCATGTTCTATTTTAACATCGCCCACCCATAAAATCATGACTGACACTTTTCTGCAAAGGAGGTGCTAGGTCTGGTATCTCAGCCAGCTTCAAATCTGGGTAATTACCTTATGCCCCTGCAGTTTAAATAAGATATGTCATTTGTCTTCATTACCTGCCCTAAAATTGCTGTTCCAATTTGCTGTGCTTTACTGCAGTAGCTGCTGCATTTCACTGCAGAAGTAGCTGCTTTTAAGTGATAGGTGAGCTGATTTTAGAAAGATAGATAGCATGTATAAAATATTTTGGGATCCTTTGAAATGAGCAGTGCTCAGAATTATTTTTGATTTTTACAATCCTACGAGTATGTCAGGATAGTCACATTAAATATGCTATTTGGCAGGTTTTATTTTTAAAGATTACCATATGGTGCGTGTTCATCACCCAAGCTATCTCATAAAACAATTCCATATGAGTGTTTGATGTTAATTTTATTTGGGGCTGTACAGAGATCATCATGCCAGGTTAATTAAGGCACTACAAAGAATTCTGCACAATGAACTGATACTAAAGCAGAAGGAAGTGACAGTTTTCAGTGCATAAAATAGCAATGCTAGAAGGTAATTATCTGCTGTTGGTAGCAGAAAGAAATTAAGTATATTGCAGAGCTCTGGAAGAAAGAAAAGAAAAACAAAAACTGTCCAGGCCTGATAACAAAGATTAACTACTCGGGTAAATTTATTCCTAACTTGGCAGCACTGAACGTAATATTCAGAACAGCGTCATATAACATGTCATAAGGAACAGCGTATGTGAGTGAATGGGCATGGAATCGTATTTCAGTTTGGGTAATGTTCTTCACCTCATGAGGGCTGCCACTGGTAACTTGAAATGTAAAACTGCTTCTTCCCCTGTGGGTATTACATGATCAATTCAAATAATAATGCACTTGCTTGGAAGAAGATGAATCTTATCTTTACTTTAAAAGTGTTTCTGCCACCCTTCCTGAGCAAAAGTCCTTTCCACAGTCCTGGACTTTCCTTTCATTGTAATTCAGCGAGCCTAATTAATCACGGGAGTGATTCAGTTTTATACTTGTATAATTCCATAAATTTGAATGCAGCCATATCCACAATAGCTTTAGCTATGCAGTGGCAAATAAAACATCACACATTTAGTCAAAGACCATGAAAACTAAAGCTGCTCAGAAAATGATTTTTTTCTGTTTGCTTACGTTTTTCTTAAATATATTTTGCCCTGAATCAGGAAGAAACACAATGTATCTTTAAAGTGTTAAAAATAAAAAGCATGCTGTGAAAGCAAAATCTTTTAAAATCAATAAAAATACTGACATTTCACTTTGACTATTTCAGCTACTTTTAGTGATAATTAGCCTATATTTCTTAGCAAGTAATTTTGAATCAGAATATCAGAATTTTTCATTTCAAGGAAGCCTAGCCTGAATACTTATCCTTTCTGCTGCTACTGATACCTGCGTAAATCTTCCAAACACAATGGTTTATTGCAGTGCTTTTACATTCCTTACAACCAAGAGCACAAAACTCTGGAAAGGTGGAAGCGTCATCTCTAGGAGAGCAGAGCTCCACAGAAAGGCAGTGGAATTAGCCTGTGCTACAATGTCCCACGCTGCTCAGGAAGAAACAACTACCTGAGTGGGAGCAGGTGAAGAGGGGTCTCCCGCTACAGCATCCCCAGTAGTTCAGGGGTCAATTTCTAGCCTTGGGAATACCGTGAGAGGGGAAATTTGAGGAGCAACTGGCCCTTAGAGCAACAATTTCCTCTTCCTCTCCCATGTGCAAGTGACCAGTGGCCAGTGAGTTCAGGGACTCACATCATACAAAGCTCTGTGTTGTACGTTAGTGTGTTACCCCTATGCTGTACCGTTTCCCCTCTTGTATTCCACTCCAAAGGTGGAATACAGGCCATAGGTAGTGATACTGCTATTACATGTGGTTACAGCAAGCCGAGCACATTAACAGCCCTGAGTACAGCCCAACTCCCTGCAAACATCCAGGGAAATCAGGACAGGGCTGCAAATGTGAGAGTGGCCTAGCTTGAATGTTGCTGGATGGGGACATGGTGGTCTCTTGTCCCATTATATCCCAGAAAGAACAAAATATCCCCAGTGAAAACACCTTCCTCTTTTTACAAACAGCAAAGCACACTACCATATTTTACTTCCTGAATTACAGGCAGCTAAAGAGATTCAGCTAAAAAGTGCTCAGTCCTATCTAGCAGCATGTATGGCAGCTTTTTGTTGTTTTTAAACAATTAAACTGCTTTTCAAAGAGTTCAGCTCATTTGATTTTTATGGAGTAAAAGCAAATGAAAACTTTATTTTAAATGTTTTTTTGGCCATCAAGTGAAACAAATAATGTAAACTGTACATTAACAATTCTCCTCTTTTGGTCCATTGTTGAAAATATTAGCTTCAGATTCAAATACATATGCTTGCATGCATCATTAATTTTTTGTATATTTATGTGTGTATGCACTAATGGGTGACTGCTGTTGCTGAGGCTGTCTAAGTATATAAATGAGGATATATTTGTATGGAAAATGTAAGGGTTTTTATTAGACCAACTGATAGAGCGGGTAGAAAGCAGGCAAACTTTCAGACTTAGGAGATCTACTCCTGACCTGAAAGAAAAGCAGCAACCTCAGGCTAAATCCTGTGTGCAGACAGTTGCATGGAGTTTAGCTCAATTACATTAAACCCTTAGAAAACTGGAATATAAAGGTGGTGGGCACCTGCAGAGCAGAGCAGGGGGTTAGCAGAGGAGAAAGAAAGATGTTGTTCTCACGGGACAACCGTGGAGAGTAGGAGGGGGCAGTTACCAGCCTCAGAGCAGGCAGGGGTTAGCTGGGGCTGGGATGCAGAGAACGCCACACTGCCCCAAGGCCAGTATCACCGTGTGGGTTGTACATAGACACATAACCACGTGGGTGGCTGGCAGCAACGCGCGTCTAGATCTGAGGGCAAACAGGGAGCGCTGTGCCCTGATGGGGTACTTCGGTTAGGTGATGAGGAGATGTTATTTGGATTAGACAATGAGGGGATTAAATACCCTCCAGCTTCATGATAGCTAACATGCCGGACAGCGCTGCTGCAGGCATGAACTGGCAAAGGAAGGCCCAGCTTGGAGCGGACTTTTCTTTCCTCTGGAGGCCCAAACACCAGCTCACACCCCAGCTTTCTGCAGGCGGCACAGCGAAGTGGATCAGGGATGCAGCCCTGCAGGGATGCAGCCTGGGGCAAATACAGTGCTCAAGTGGAGATCAGTTCAGCCATGCAGCCTTTTAAAGCCTTCTCCTGACAGGTAGGGCAGAAGGAGGAATAAGCAGTGCAGGCCAATACTGGGGCTCCTGCTGGAGACCCCTGCTCATTGAGGCAATCGCAGGGCCGAGCTCCAGCGGCAGGAGCCAACTCGAGCTGCCCGTGAGGACACGAGGCCACCAGATGAGGAATCAGGGCAATGCTGGACTGTACGCGCCTCTTCCGTAGGCTTGTTTGCTTTTGACCAGATTATTCAAAATAATCTTTTAATCACAAACCTAATTCCCTCTCTGTTCAAGGCATATGATGATTCTGAAGCCTGGCAAAGATGGTATTTTGAGCATGGATGTCATGGTTGTTTTGAGCATGGATAGTCCTAAACAGGATTAAAACAAAACAAAAGAAAAAAACCTTTGCACTTCCTTTATTTTTTTCACAGCTTTCTTTAACAAAACTGGTTCTCATTTGTGGATTCTTCTCTGGAAAAGGCAAGTCTTGCTCAGTAGTCACATGTGCACTTAAAAACATAGCAGGGTAACAAAAGAGGTCCATTCTTTTTCCTCCAGAGGCTTTTAATTTTGTGTAGCAACATTCACTTCTTTAACTCTTTATATTATGTATCTCTGTACTCCACCTGCTCATCTGTAAAGTTCGTTTCTAGACTCAGATTTTCAGAGAAATAAAAGATTCGCTTTATGTCTTCATTTAATTTATCATTTTAGTAAATATCTTCTGACAATGTTCTTACTGTAGTTAGTGTAAGTGTTATCAGTGATAACAGTTACATCGATACTTTACTGTCAAGTAATATAAAAGGGAAGGAAACTGCAATGCTTTCTCAAGAACTGCTCTAGGTGACCCTGCGTGCAGGGGGGTTGGACTAGATGATCTCTAGACGTCCCTTCCAGCCTTAAGGATTCTATGAATCTATGAATCTATGAATGAGAAAATTTTGTGCATTATAAATATAAAGGCAAAATGAAATAAGCTGCAGCAATCAACAGGAAAATTAATTCTAAGCTTTTACAGATGACTGCAGTTGTATTACTTAACATGCATGTCAGCTGTAGAAGAATGTTTAAAAGATGAGATTCAACTCTACAGAAAAAATCACAAAGCTTTCCAATAGACCAAATGCTGGAGTAAAACACTGAAGTCCGTAGAGTTACAAAAACAATAAATTTCACACTTTGTGCTGAGTTTTTTTATACTTGTCCTAGAATAAAATTATGGGGAGATACTTGCTCTCTTCAGTCATGTTGTCATTACAGAGCAGCTAAAAATAACAGATTAAAATGAATGTTAAAGTAAGCTAAAGTGACTTCCTTTCATATTTGTGTATTGCTGTAGAAACAAAAGCATCATATGACATTTCAATAAGAAGTAACTCTCACACTAGAATTAGCAGACTTTGATACCTATGATTTTCTTTGCATTGTTTTTTTTCCATCTCATCTCAGTTTTGAGAGTAGCATTTATACTGTGAGATAACTGCCTCTCTGCAGAACAGAGAATCTCCACAGTGACTTTCCTGACTGCCGAGCCCAGGGGCTGGAGTAAATGATCTGGGTCAATCCATGCCAGGCTGCTGACAGAGATCACATCGGTCCCATCTGAAAATTGCAAGAGATATGATTAGACTCCCTGAATGCTAGTTCAGCCCTTCAGATATTCCCACCTCTAATCATGCCTCTTCACGGTCCAGTCCTCCAAAAATATGCCACATTTAACTTAAACAAGTACTTAGCCTCACTGAGGCAGGTAAAAAATCAAATTAAAGTATGAAAGTAAAAATCTTACAGGCTTGATGTGAAAATGGCAAACAAAATGCCAGCTCCTTTCATTTTATACTCCCTTACTCCTTGCTTGCAATTCTAGGCCTCCCTTATTCAGGAAGACAAAAGATTGGAAGATTGGCCCTGCAACTGCGGAGGATTTATTCTTCTTGGCTTGCACTGCACTGCTCTGTTGCTCTCAAGTGGGATCCAGCACTTCCACTTCTGGCTGAGTAACTGCTTAAAGGTGAGGTGGCAGGGATGAGGCCAGCCAAGCTGACGATGGCTTTATGTTGATTGGGACAACTCTTTCCAATGTTCACCATTAGGGATCAGTGTTATCAAATGAGACTTTTTGTCCACTTTCAGAAGTTATAAATACCTCAAGGGAGGCAGTGAGGAGGATGGTGCTGGCCTCTTTTCAGTGTAGGCCACTGACAGAGCTAGAAGAAATGGCCACAAACTGAACCACCAAAAGTTCCACAGGAACTTAAGGAAAAAATTCTTGACAGTGAGGGTGACAGAGCAGTGGAACAGGCTGCCCAGAGAGGTTGTGGAGTCTCCTTCTCTGGAGATCTTCAAAACCCGCTTGGACGCAGTCCTGTGCCACGTGCTCTAGGTGACCCTGCGTGTGCAGGGGGGTTGGACTAGATGATCTCTAGAGGTCCCTTCCAACCTTAAGCATTCTATGATTCTATGAAGTTTTCCAACACTCTTAAACTTCTAGCATCATACATATACAGATGCACACATATATTAATAAATATGTTCATATGTTAATATCTATTTTAATAAATATTAAATATTAATGAATATATAAACATATGAGCATGTTCATAAATTATCAGGGCTGGAAAAACCATTTCACTAAGATATAAAGATCTTTATGATCACATGCCACCGTCCTCAACACATACTGGGTCTCTATATTCAAAATCTAATCTTTTGATTATTCCATTTTAAGGTTTGAAACATCAGCTATACATATCCTGCTAACAAGATCTATCACCTACAGCAGATAACTCAGTACAATTGGATTATTTCATAAACTTTTATTTAGCTGCTCATGAATACTCCTCTCAGCTTTTCAGACGTTCCAGGGCTGTCATCATAAGCATATTCCAGTAGGAATTTGCCTCCATTTCTATTAAATAAAAGGAGAGAGAAGAATTAAACAAAAGTAGGGTGGGAGAAGAGAGAGGCCAAATATTCTGGAAGAAGAATGGACCTGTAGGCTAGCAGAACATAGAGGAATCTCTGAAGTTAACTGATATCCTTCTGTTTTTCTAACAGGACCTTGCTCTCACTTGATCAGGTTCTTGCTAACACTGGAAATGATGGCAACTTCTGCAGAACTTAAACACTCAAGCAAAATGGTGCAATTAATTTCCTTGGATTTTGGACCAGATGACCTTCTGAAATCCTTTCCAAACTGATTTTTCCTACGATCCTATGACCCTAATATTAGTAAAACACGGCCTCCATTGCTAAGACAGAGATTATACAAATACTTTATCACTGTTCACAGTTGTTGCAGTTTGTGTCTTGTTTATTAGAGGAACAAACTTAACTTACTTATTCTTAACAAACTCGTGGAAAATGTAATCATGTTGACCTTTCTAACTCTGCGCAAAGGAATCAGCAAAAGGAGAGAGCAGATGAGAATAAGGAAGGGAGGGTTATTACTGCTATTTCTTGTTTCTTCCCTTTTGCCAGAACAGCACAGTTTGAAACACTGGACTGTCAATACAGGACATGTGTGGATTTTAATAATTAAGCACTGTTGGGTTGCTGACACTATTAGTCAAGGGTCAGTAGATATTTTCATTACAATTGCCATTTTCCAAGACTTCATAACTGTCACTTTGATTCACACTGGGCCGAGACTTAGTGTGTAGGTTACCAACTTCCTGGCCTTTCTGCCGTTCCATAATAACCTACTTTTAAAGTTTTAAAAATACAGCAAGTTACGATTTCTCTAGTCTACTTCCCTTAGGATTTTGTGAGGTGGGGCAGGGAGCAGGGGGCAGACCAGAGCTTGGATAAGCATCATTTCTTCTCGCTCTCCTACAAATAACACTGAAGTCTTGCGTCTGGTGACTTAAGCAGTGCTGAACAGTGTAAATCAGTGAACGGACTGTGGAGACTGGGCTTTTCAAGTCTTGCAAGAAGAGGCTGAGAAAAAGGTAACTTTTCTTTGAATGTAGCACTGGTATGTCTGAAGAGGAAATTCCTTTCCCAGTCAATCCAGTATATGGAAATCATCTGACTGGTGAGCCAACACATGGCAAAAATAAGTCACAAAACTTTCCTTACTACTCCCTTAGTCTCTCTCCACCTCTCCTGCCATATGAGGGTAAGATGCTGCTTAATGAGCTCTGTTTCACTGTCACCAAATGGATATGCTGTAAGTTTCTGCGCTATGAGAAAATATATATTATAAGCTCCTTTGTTAGAGCTCTCTTCAGTCTAACCCCAAACTGTACTTAACACAATTTTCCCTCAGGAAGAGTGCTAAATATATTTGTATTCAGAAGTGCCAGAAAAAGCATGCTGTCTTTGCCACCACGGAATAACAGACATCTTGCAAAGACATAGATAAGCCTATCTGCTTGGACTTGAGCTACTTGTTTTGCTTTGTGAGGAAACATACAGCAGTGACCTTTTTTGCCTTTCTCCCACCAGCTGTAGCCTGCATAGACACAGCATTTCTGGCACACAGACAAAACCTACTGTGTAAGTGTAACTCCTGAAGCTATTAGATTATTTCGCAGTTAGGAACTGAGATGTGATGCCCTGAGCACCAGCAGACCTGCATCTCCCTCCACCCCCAGAAAGATGGCACTTCAAGTGGAGCACCAGTCCAGCAACAGCTTTATAAAACATGGTTCTGCAATCAAAATTCCTTAAACATTCAGGTCCATGTCCAATTATAGAGGTATGAAATAGCATGTTGTCTAGCCATGGATGTTTTGCTACTAATGGGAACACTATGAAACCTTACTAATACCTGTATTTTCTATAGACTGGTTTGAAAAAATGCACTCATTTTTATTCAAAAGAAGCATTTTTAAAGAAAAAAAAAAACACATTCTATAGATATTGCATTAGAATGTTTTCCATCAAGAAACTGTTACAACATTTGACACTTGCATTAAAATAAAAATCCACATCTAGAAAGAAGTCCTACAGAAAAAGAAGTATTTCCTATGGATTTTTAATGGTGATAAAACTCTTGGAGATCAACCTTTATTTCAACTTAGAGTGCATCTGTGAGCTCTGTGAAGGTTACTTAAATTTTGTTTATGAAGTACTGATAAACAGCCAGTAGAAGCTTTCTCTAAACATTTGCTTCTTTCTGTCTCTGCTCGCTTTGTCAAGCTGCAGTCCGAGGATCTGAGCCCAGATTATTTGCTTCTCCTGCCTTTCTGACCAAACCCAGCATAGCTTGAAATACATTCCAAAGGGGCCTAGATTTCTAAGGAGTGAATGGATCTGCGCTATGAAGATTTTAATGCTGTTCTGGCTTAACCACTCAAAACCTAAACATGGCTTCCAGAAAAAGCTATTTACACCTATTGCTCAAAGAAACATGTTGATTTATTTAGTATGAATTGTATGACCAAAAAAAAAAAAAAAAGGAGCAGTCCTCTTTATACTCAATCAGAATCCAATAAATAAAGTTTGAAATGGGAAATGGATACTACTGCAATTCTCATATGTATCAGTAATATTTTATGTTTACAATGTTAGTTTACTACAGGTCAACACAGGGAGCTTGGTTCAGTGACAACTGAAGGTCTTCCTTTTTGGATTATATTATATTGTAGCATATTATTCAAAGACAGAAGTGTATGCATATGCTTACTTCAAAAATTCCAGTACTTGGAAAAGTCTACCCATGCATTCTCAGAAAGAAGCTGCAATCTTGACTCTAGCCTAATGTCCAAGAGAAACTGAAAAAAAATCCTGTGCATGTCTATGAATTTCTGAAGAGAAGCTGCACTGAGCAAAGAGTTCATAGTCACAATGAGAAAAAAATCCGCTTCAAAATGCATGGCTTGAAAACATAAATATTGGATCAATGGTAGGTTTTTGCAGAATTTTGACTAGTCTGAAAATGTGAGGGTTCATGAAACATCATGTTACACAGTTATATTTGTTATGCACTGGCTTTAGTGCACCAGATTTTTCTTCACAGTCAGTCTTGTATAGATAATACCAAAAAAAGAGAACAGCACAATTAAATGAACACTAAAAGAAATACTTTTTTTTTAGTGTATATGAACTGGTACATAGCCTACCAGTTTCTCTCACTGTCTACTGAGTTTCAGAAATAAGCAAAATGTCACCAAAGTATGTGGTGCATACATATGCATATATGTATGTATATGTAAAAAAAAAAAAAGAGTTAAAGAGTAAAAAAAACAAGAGTAAGTCTATATGTTCCTAGTGAAATCAGTTTTTAGAACTAAGTTATGCTCATATTTCTTAGTATTCTCTTTATGGTATTAAAAGCAACATATAGAACAATTTTCATACTGCATTAGGTTTTGATGAAAACCGTTGTGGTTTACTTTGAAAAAGTCAGAAGTAGGTGGAATATAAACATTTTATACAGCTTCCAAAAATCTGTTTAGCTTGTGGCTATACATGTTACCATATTACAGTCTTTAGAGGCTCTGAAGATGCTCTGAAATATCCTGTTTGAAGAGGAAGAGCATCTCCCTATATAGTTACTAGAAGTCATGGATGAAAACACAGGACCTGGGACAGAGCTGCATTGCCTACTCTATAATAATGTGTTGTAATGTGTTGCAATTAAGTTATTCATAGCCTGAATCAGCACTCCTGTTTGTGAGCTGCAGCAAAGTAACCTGTGTTTGGAAATGTTTACAGAAATCCACTCATAGAATAAGTTCATATTGTCTACTAAAAAATTAATAAAATCTATCAAGATCTTAATTTTCTGCATAATACTATGTAACCCTGATGAGATAAAAATACTTTTGGGTTTATCAAGAATTTGGTGAAGACACAGTAAAATGGTAGCTATCTGTTATGTCTGGAAGAAAATATTTCCAATGTATCTAAGCACGCGGTGCACTGAGTCACTGATTTGTAGAGAAGCCTTTGCCTCTTAAGAGCTATTCTGAATTCATGCCTTGAGGCAGACTGAGCAAAAGCCAAGCAAGCCAAGACACCACAGCAACAGTACTGCTCCTTCTCGGATAACTTGTCACCTTACCTTGAGAGCTACACAGAAAGTTGCTTTCTTTTCCCAAGTTTTTGATATTTCAAAAAAAGACCCATACTGAATACAAGAGAAAATTTTAAACCTTGAAAAAGTTATTAATCAAAAACCAAAACACATCATTCAGCCAAGTGAATCAGAGTTTTTGCTCTATTTTTTCACCTTTGCACATGGTTTTACGTTTTTCAGTTACATGCACAATCATTCTTCAGAAGGATAGGTCATTTCAGACAAAAAATGAAGCTTTCTTTCTAGTCTGGAACTCACTTCACCTGCAACTCCCTTCTGCCACATCACCACTCTGTCACCAAGGGGTCTGGGTCAACTTCTTGGCTTGACCTGGCACCTGGCCCATCACCCCCTGGCCCCTGTCCGTCACTGTGCTAGTGGCCAGCCCTGGGTGCTGTCACTTGATCTGCACTGCTCAGATGTGATGGGGCTGCGTCCCTACAAGCACGGTCCCATGTCCCAAGGGCCCTGGGTGGTCCTGAAGTCACCCTACTTTTGTGGTTCCCTGGCCCTTGCGGAGGAGCCTGCTATTCCTGCTCCGGGACAATAACATGCCAAAACTGAGCACATCAGCAATTTGGAAATCCCTATTAAAAAAAAAAAAGAAAAAAAAAGAAGAGAGATCTTCTCAGAATGGTCACTTTCTATCAAATACTTTTGCTTCCATCAGCCAGAACTTGCCAAACAAACATACAAATATACTAATACACTATATTAAAAAAGATACCAAATCCAGAGCTGATTTTCTTGTGCTGATGATGGTTTATTTTTGCTATTTTGGAAGAGTTGTGAGACTAACTTGACTGAGGTTTCTAAACATCAGTCCTGTGAAACCTGTGACGGAGACTTTCCATAGAGACATGCAAGTAGTTTAGTCATTGTGTGTGTTAAACATACTCTCAGAAGACTGGGTATTTAGCAGATATTCCCCTTCCACTGTTTTTCTATCACGTCTCAGTTTTCTAAGTCACAAATGAGTATCTGGGAATTGATTAATTACCCTCACTAATAAGTATTTTTATGGTCTATGCATTCAATGGACTGTGACATTGGTTTGAATCAAATGTACACTTTATACTGTAACTTTCTGTCAGGAATTCTATTTGTAGTATGGTTTCACCATGAAATTATCATGTATTTCATCTTGCTCCATTCAATTAGCTTTTTTTTCAGGAACTGACATTGATTAATTACATGCAATTACAACAATAATGGTATTATAGAGGTAAGAAAAAGAAACAGTAACATGAGATTTGCTGGCTTTTTTTTGTCTTAAATTTCAGGCAGTAAACAATGGTAACAGCAGGTTCGTTAGGAGAATCGGCACTTTTTTATGGGCAGTTAAATACTAATTGTAAAGATTGTTGGATTCAAGCCGAATTGTATCTTTTTTAAATTAGAAGAACAGCTAAGGACATCAGTTTTAGAGGAATCACATCCTTCATCTAGCAACATCCACTTTAGAGGAACCGCATCATTTTATATACGGCACAAACAGAAATACGAGACCCAGAACGCTTGCAATCAGCATCAACATCCTGGCACTGCTTACGCGTGACAAGCTCTAAGTAGCACTCCACATTCTCCGTTTCACTTTGCTTGTCGCTTACAGTTCCAAGCTACCTTTCTATTCCTTATCGTTTGACCTTAAAGCTTTAACAGTGTGTCTGTATGATTGTTTTTCAGTGATGCTATATGTTCATAAAGTAAACAAAAGTGGCTGGTGCAGGTGAACTGCTGAGTTTCTCCTCATCAGTGCTCTTAATCTCAACTTCAAGAAAATGACCCATTTTCACTTCAGTTTTGCTAACTTTCCTCATTCTCTCCAACTTAACATCTGTACATATATGCTCAAGACGAAGTAGTTGAGGAATATCAGTGTTACAAAAACACTATTTCCTGCCTACTGAAAATAAATGCAAATTGGAACTTCAACCCTGTCACGTATTACTACCTTTGTTTTTGTCCCAAATAGTTCCAAAATTCAAAAGACATTTTATTTTTTAAAGGATTTTTAAAATCCTGAAAGATTTGTACATTTCAAAGGTAGAAATATCCATTTTTAAATGTTAAAACCTTATCTTTTGATTGTGGAAAAAAGTGTCAAAAATTGTCACAGGAGCTAAAGTCCATTGAAAAATTGATACTTTCTTTTCCAGAAATCAAAATACATTTCTTGGACCAATTTTCTCTAATACAAACAAAATGTGGAGAGGGCAATTAAATACAATAAAGAAAGTAAGAAGAGGTCAAAACAAAACCCTGCATATACAATTCTTTGTCCAAGGAGATGATGACAGAAAAAAATGGGTAACCTGTGATGGAAATCAGTCAGAATGCCTAATGCACCACTGCAATCTGCTTTTACATAGTAACAGTGGGGAGCTAAAAGAATCTATAAAACAAGGACGTGTTTCACTTTGTGTTGTTGAACTCAGATGAAACATTGCTTTTGTTTTCCATTTGTTATTGAGATACCACTGTGGCCATGTCTGCTTAAGGAAGTATTTTGCGTTTTAGTCCCTAGTTTTACTAGGGACTGAATTTAGTCATGTCCTGTGCACAGGAAATGTTTGCCCTAAACATCTGTTTTGAAGAACTGTGCAAAGAACTAAACATTGCTCCAGAACCATGAGGTTCTACCCATGAGGTCCTGGAGCACATCTGTGCACACCTGGAATACTGCTTTGAGTTTAGTTTCATCTGGAAGGAATCTACCTCAGGTGTACTGAAACCACACTCTCAGCTAAACCAGTGCATGGTAAGTGAGAACAACTGAGAGATTCACTTCAAATCTTCAATGCTGCTCTGCACCAAAATGATAACTTAGACTTAGCCTGTATTAGAGGCAACTGCCTACCAGTTGGTATCCATTTAATTTTTTTTTTATGAGAAATTAAAAATCCCCAAAATGATTGTAATCCATGTGCTCACAGTCTCATACCCTGTTGGACAGACAATATTTATTACAGTGCAACACAAGCTTTAGACTTAGGTACTATAGGAATTCAAATAGGGAAATTTGTATTGAATCACAGGGGACACAGCTCAACACAGAGAGCACACCTAGATCACACACTGCAGCAGCCACTGACCACATAGAAACCAATGAGACTGAACAAATCATAGTGTTTTGCATGCCATCTATTCTGAAATAGTTCCATTTAATTTTTTTAATGAGAAATTAAAAATCCCCAAAATGATCACATTCAAAAGGTGACATTTTAGGAAAACTGCTACTGATACTGTTTAGATTAGCTATTACCTTTCTTGAAAGAGACCGTGCAGCTCAGCAGTAGTAATAGAAGACAACTAGGATGGTAGGGAATGTTAAAGAGCTTTAGAGGAAGGACAGTTATACAGCTTACATCAGATACCTAAGTTTTCTATGGCTAAAGTTGACTTTATATACTACCTGCTATAAAACATACAAAATCGAAATCCAGAAGCCTGTCCAGCTATTAGCTGATCCTGGAGAAGCCAAACAGATGCTATTCTTTAACCAGAAAGTGTTTCATGGCTGTATTTTTCCTGCTAAATAAAGTACGGTTAGGGATCAAGTTTGACTCAGGGCTTGTGATCACCCCTAACACTTCCCTGGTGCCAGGCTGCATGTTGGCCAATGCCAACCAGTAGCCTCCTAGATGATGCCCAAATCATCTAGCACCTGCTTGGACATGTTATCTACCAGGTACCACTCCCAAAAGGCAGTTTGGAAAAGACTATGCCAGGTTTGGGCACCTCCATGTTTCACTGTCCTCCAACACTAGACATAATGGTTTTGCATCCTCAAATGTTCATATACTTTGATATATAGAGAAGGCAAGGTGGGGAGGGGGATTTTATCGATGTGTATTTATGTCTGATGGGAGAAGTAAGGAAGACAGAGTCAGACTCTTCTCATGGGTCCCGTTGAGAGCACAAGAGTCAACGGTTACAAAATGAAATAAAGAAAATTCTACTTAAACCTGAGAAGATTTTTTTTTTAATGAAAAATGTGGCTAACTTCAGAGCAGGCTGTCCAAAAAGATCACAGAGTCTCCATCTTTGGAGATACACAGAACGAAATGGGACACAGCCCTGACCAACCTGTCTTAGGTGACTGTGTTTTGAGTTAGGGGGGGTTTGGACTAAAAGATCTCTACAGGTGTCTTCCAACCTCCAAGTTCTGTGATTCTGTGATACACATCGGCATAGAGCACAGCAGGGCATGCAGAACACACTCACAGCATTATGGTATTAAAACACCTGAAATTATTTTAGATGCTTTAACTGAAAAAACTCCTCCATGAAACAGTAGCTGTGTAAAACTACTTGTATCACAGAGATATCTTACATGGGGTGAATACAACCAGCTTGTGCCACTTGGCTGAGGACTACAGATTGTCGCTACCTGCCTTTTATTTAGCAAGACAGATATAGCCTTTGTGTCCATATCCAGCTCTGTGTATCTCTGAAACTGCCTTAGTTTGAGCAGCTATAGACCATGTTCCCACCTGAGCACATCTGAGAGCTGAAATCTAGGTGGAGTGCTCCATGTTCTGGACCTGGATGATCATCTGGTAAATGCACTCTCATCAAACCTTACAAAACCACCAGCATTAGGCTACTAACAAAATGCACATCTGCTTTATTTAAAAAATGTAAAGAAAGGATATTTAATGCATAGCTGCCTAAAAATCAGAGCAATCGTACATGAAGTAGAGAAACTCGCATTATATGCCTCCTAACCCTGACAGATTTCCCCAGCAGGACAAGTTCCTTAACTCAGCCTGGTAATGAAGCATTCTCCACCTCTCCTGTGAAAGTCACAGCAAGGAATGCATGGAACAGAAGGAAAGCACACATGCATGACATGAAAAAAGCTATGATTTTGCAACTTAGTGTTAGGACATCCAGCTGGAAAAGCAGGAGTCTGGATTCCTTGTGTTATATGAACCATGAATAGGAAAAACAAGTGGCCTGGGAGAAATGCAACCTGTTCAGTTCTTTGAAAAAGTAGTTGGAAGAGGATAATCCAGACTTTGATTCAGAGTGGGCAGGGTTGCTGTTCCTAAGATTTACATAGCTTGGCTTAGGGACAGGGACTGGATTTCATACGTACCCATTTTGGTCCTTGTAAGTAAGCAGCTCTCAGTGGAGAGAATGAGGGATTTGGGAAGAGATTCACGTGGCCATATGTAGACACCTATAACCTAAAAACAGATCAGATGAGTTGCATCGCAGGCCTCCTTTTACCAAGGGAGACTAAATGACATGTATGCATCTAAAGATGACACAAAGCTCATTTTCACAACTAGATATCCCCATTGAATTTGGGTGACTCAGATGTCTAAATCAGGGCTTTACAAGTGACATTTGGGAACCCAAAGTAGATTCTCAACTACATTAGGCATTTCAGTTTTTTATTGGATCAGGCCCTATTGACACAGACAAGAACTAATCATTAGTTCCTCGCTAGGTTATCTAGCCAATGTGAAACAAATTCATAAAGAAGCAGAACAGAGTAAATGAAACACAGCTTAGGCACAGAAATATTTTCAAATGTTAAGTGACATGGTGCTGTGAGTTGCAGAATAATTAGAACATAGCCACTTAATGGCGCGGCAGTTCCAATTTTGTACATCAACTACCTCTGTGCATTGCAAGGTCTGGAAATACAAGAGAAATACCAATTTATTTTAAAGGTGTTTCTATTTAAATTAATGGTATGGAACCATCTAAAAGGTTTGTTCCATCAAAATAATCACCTTAGTTTACTAGCCATGTGGAACTTTTTGTTAGAGGTTTTCAAAAGGGCTCTTAAAGGTTTAGATATATTTGTGCTTATAGTAGCTGATTCATAAGCAGAAACAGAAGAATATTGTAAAGTTTTATTTATCTTATTTAAGCTTTCGAATTTGCTAAATGGAGATAAACATGACTACTATGTTAAGATTTCCTTTTTTTCTGATTAATCTTACAGTAATTCAAAGTGTTTCAGTTTTAAATGAATTGTTTGAATACTAAATTATGCAGCTTTATGATCCAGGAGATAAGCAGAGCTCTAAAGATGCCTCAGAGACTTGAAAGAGACAGCATTAGAAGCTCATTATTGCCGGCACATTTAACATGGTTAAAGTAGGGGAAAATAGCCATTAAGTTAATGTAATAGTTAAACTGCATTAATTTGAGAAATTGCCCAGTGAAATGCTCAGAGTGAGGGTGTATCTTTTTTAATTCTAGGGCATTTTTAAGTATTAAGGAGTCAAAAATATTTGAAGAGTAGTTCTTTTCAAGTGACTTAACATTACTTTTACTTTTGAAAGAATGCTCATTTAATCACTGATAAGTGTGTCAGAATATTTTCTAAAGAGAGAAGAGCAGATTTGTTAATATATATAAAAGGTGAGTTCAAGGGTGCTGGGTGCTAACAAAGAACCACCTCTCCTTCTTCCCATTAGTCTTGATCCCTTCTTTCAACAATTGTTCTTTACATAGGGAGCCAGAAAGTGCCTGTAACAACTCTCTCCACTGTGAAAAAGAACAAAGGAAGCATTAAAAGCCGCTCAAGACTCACAGGGAAGATGGAACAACTAAGTTCTAATGAAGTCCTCAGCAAAGAAACATAACAGTTTTCATCCGTGTTACTAGATTTAATATATTTTATGTTTCAAAAAATGAAATATAATGAACCCCACAGAAGTAAAATGCAGAGTAATCTCCAACACTCACACACGCACACACATATATATACACACATACACACATATATGTATAAAATACATATGTGAGTTTCCACTTGCTCTAGAGTGGCTACAGAATATAGCATGCAGTTCAATGCCTCATCCAAAATTTGCTAATGTTACTTAAGTAAACTTCAAGTATTGCTTACTGATTATGTAATTTTCCAACTTTTTAATTATATTGTCACATTTTTGTCTCAAAAATTTCCTGAGAAAATGAGTACACAGCCTGATCATACTTTCTTAAAAAATGCTTTGTGTCCCTCATAACTACATCATCATAACTGAGAGAGCTGGGCCTGTTCAGCCTGGAGAAGAGAAGGCTGAGAGGGGATCTAATCAGTGTCTATAAGTACCTCAAGAGAGGCAGTGAGGAGGATGGTGCTGGCCTCTTTTCACTGGTGGCCACCAACAGAACTACAGGTAATGGCCACAAAATGAAGCACCAAAAGTTCCACATGAACTTCAGGAAAAATTTCTTAACAGTGAGGGTGACAGAGCACTGGCACAGGCTGCCCAGAGAGGTTGTGGAGTTTCCTTCTCTGGAGATCTTCCAAACCCGCTTGGACGCAGTCCTGTGCCACGTGCTCTAGGTGACCCTGCGTGTGCAGGGGGTTGGACTAGATCATCTCTAGAGGTCCCTTCCAACCTTAAGCATTCTATGAGTCTATGAACTACATTTTGATTGTACTCATGATATTCCTAATTCTTCTTTAGACCCTTTTCCTTCCTATTATCTATGACTACAAGATTGCAAGGCTTAATTTTCTACTACCCTCCTTATCAGCAGCTGTGGTAGGCTCAAGAGCTCCAGATCTTTTCCACAGATTTTCTCTATGGAAAAAGCATGGAGGTTGTTCTGCGAATGGAGATAGTATCCACCTGAGGAAGACTGCAGATCCCCTGTAGCTGCTCAGCACTGCAGCAAGTCATGATTACTAACCTCGCTTTGGAAGCACTGGAAATGAAAAGCCAGCATGCCAAAAACCCAAGTACTTTGGTTTTGACATGGAGAGATAGAAGGGCAAACTGAAGGAAGATGGCCAAAATATTTCCACCTTCATTGCCTAAAGTAAAATTAGCCTTTGACTCCTGAAGCTCTAGCAAAGAGGATAAGAGAGAGAGACTATGAGTGACCACCAAAATCATATCTGTCAAAATTTTAGCTAAACTGGGTATAGCTATCCCAACTCTTATTCATTCATTGCATGTCAGAAACACGAGTACAAAGTAAGCTAAGGACCCTATAACTTTACATTTCATTCAAAGAACATTTAAAGGCCTATACCAACTGAAAATTCATTGACAGAATATTATCCCATGATTTATTGTTCCTGTTATCTGCACTGTAAATTGCCTTTCTTCTGGTAGCGGTTGCCTTGAACATTATTTAACATCAGTGCCTTTAGGTAAAGCTACCTTAAAAAGTTAGGAAAAACAAAACAAAATACAGAAAACCCAAATATGTGAATTATTTTTTTTTTGCCCCGATACTCCAAAATCTGCTCAAACACTTTGACCAACAGATCTGGTAATACCTCATCTCCTTTGGAAAAACATCCAGACTACACCAAAACAACTTTTTTTTCTAGGAGATTTTTTGAGATCTGTGCAAAATTTCCCAGAACTTAGAAGCTGCTATCCAATATGCCATGTCAGTGGAGTGACTATATGGACAAATGAAAGCTATTTTCTTCCCTTCCCATTTTAATTTCTCTTCCCTCTTGAATTTGTTACACTGTGTATGATTATGTGACCTTCACTGCTGTGAAATCTGACCAAATTTAGAAAGAGCAGCAAATAGCTTTGCTACCTCCAAAAGTAAATTTAAACAGATGATCCTATGACCTTCATCGAAATGAAATCTGAACAAAATTTATGCTCCTGCAAACAACAACAAAATGCTATTCCTATGTATTCTTATAGATGCTCCAAAATAATTTCATTTCCACAGAGCATGAAAACTTTCTGTTCATTTACATGTAACTTATGGGTGTGTCTTAAAGGCATCTGTCTGGCCAAAACAGCCCGTTTGGATGGAAACGATGCATGGGCATGCACAACTGTCTGCCTTTCCTGTTTTGTTCTCTTTCAGTCACTGATGCATAAAAGCTGCCTTTCAATATTCCATGCCACTCTAATAATACTGCATACATCTACTTCACAGTAGCTATTTCTAGTTTGCGTCACTGGTACTGATTTGCATTCCATTAGATAGAGAGTTCATTTTCTTCTGACAGGTTTTATCTCCCTTTTCTATTTTTTCTGTCCGTTGTCTTGAGCATTATTTGAAAAAAATACTTGCCAAACAATTTAGTACCGTGCAAAATGGCCACTTTAAGGGATGATGATCAGGCAGTGCCCACTTAGTGGATTCCTTCCATGAGATCTGAGAAACTTTACATTTAATATGGTAGTAAAATTTTAACTTTAATTGCAACCTCAAGGGACCTTAGAATGGGGTTTTGCATTATGAAATTCAGACCTTTGGGCGCCTGTCTCTGGGATTTTGATTCCATAGTTCTTTGAGTGTAACTAATTCTCCATAGACTGTAAAGCGGCCATGTAAACTAAAGGAAAAGCTCTTGCGCAGTCAGTTCCACAAGAGGTCATTTTTTAAATCCTTCTTTTCCCAAAGTCATGTTCTACCAGTATCCATTCTCTTAGCAATAGCCAGTAAAGATGAAATAACAGTATTATATGAACATATACTCCACATTTAAAAATCTTGCTGTTCTGCTCAGCTTGCAAGGTGATGTTACACAGATTGGATGACATACAGTCAAACAAATGGTCATTCTCTTGAAGGAGGCTCAAAAGTATAAATGGTAATTAAACTTGAAAAAAAAATCCATCCCATAATTTAAACATGCTGCTAATTGCTTCTTACCTTGCAAAAGGTTATATTCTTCTCTCTTCAATTAATGCAGTTTCCATTAACAGAGAATAAAAGCCTCCAAAGTGTTGGACAGAGCAAAATGAATGTGGTCTCTTTAAACTTAAGTACCTGCAAAATGCCATTAACTGATGTAAATTTGACAGTCAATTAGCCTCTCTTATCTTGTAAGTGCTTTTAGTATTTGGAAGAAAAACATCTCAGCCATTAATTTGGAATTGAAAATAAGCTTTTGTTAGTTGATTCCAAACTTTTCCTGACATATGAGAAAGTTCTGTTTTTTTTTTGTTTTGTTTTTTTTTTTAATAATGAACCATAAGGATTTTGAAAACAGTTATTATTAATCAGGCTGGGACTGTGGCACCTTGTCTTAAGTTTGACACTTTTCATTCATTCAAAAACTGGGTTTTCACTTACATATAATTTTGCCAAGTTTTAACAATTTTTCATGAAGGATTTGATTCCAGACATCTGCCTCTGGCTCATGATTCTCCTTATCCTTGAAAAATTCAGTAAAGCAGCTCAATATGTGGCTTTGCAATGTTAAAAATTCATTTCAACTTAGAATTATAAAGCATTTCATGTGTTCACACCACAGCTTTCATTGACTTCACTTGCAGCTGTGTGTACTCTGCACCTGTACAAATGAAAATTCAGAGCTTCAGTGTGTGCCCAGAAAAATGAGGAAAATATGCAATTCAGCCACCTGTGAAAAGTTTAACAGTTGGATCCTAGAGAAGTGAAAAAAAAAGAAAGATGAAGGGTTTCCCACATGTTCCTGTTGATGTGCGTATTCCAGCATGCACAGACTATGAGAGACAAGTATCCACAGTCTTAATGATTTGGGTACTAATCTGGGAGGAGCCCTGGGATCTGTGCCTGGAACAAGAAATGAGTCCAGCCCTCTACAGTTAACAATGACTCTGAAGGTGACCTGTTTCCTCTGGACATATCTCTCCCTGTAACACATGGACATTTCCACCAAAGCCATCTTGGAAGAACCCCCTCCTGGCACACAACAGGCGTGTTTACATCATGCTACAAAACATGAGGTATGGGAATTTATCAATTCCCATATTGATAAATTCCCATACCTCATGTTTTGTAGCATGATGTAATTTATGAATTCCCATACCAATTGATAAACCGGTATTTTCAGCTGAAGGCTTAAGGCAGGTGAGCCAGATCAGTCTGCCCCCACTACAGCCCACAGTAGAAGATTTCTTCTATTTGCCATAACTGCCTCTCTCTGAATTTTGACTGGCATTACTGTGCTGGGATGTTTGACTCCTTCCAACATGACGGAATTGAGCCAACGGAACCGTGTTGTGCAGACAGCAGAGCCTTTGAAGGTCTCACTAGCGTAGTCATTTGAATGAGGCTTGTTTTCTCCAGGGCTGCAAGCTTTTCCGTTTGTGATATACCATTTCTGGGGATCAATGGATTGCTTGCTCTATGAAGAGATTCAGCGCCTTTCTGTTCTTCAAACTATTTCATCCGCTTCTGTGATTATTCTGCATAAAGGCATCGGAACAAAACAAATTTTAGCTTGTCTTGTGAATGACATTCAATTCTCATCACTATTTTGTCACAAGAATGCATTAATTTGGTGCAATTTCCCACTTCTGTTAGGTTTATTTATTTTTTAGCTAAGAAAGTAACAAGGACACATGATTACCCATTGAATTTTCACGACATTGACGATGATAATGTATATAATTTGTACGCAACTCCCAACATTGTAGTTACAAAATAGTAACCCTCAACTTCTTTTTCTAGTCTTTCTTTGTGCTCCAAAATATCGAGTGTTAAAGCAGTGCACCGAAGGAGGCACTACAATGTACAGACAATGTTATGTGTAACCTAGCAGAAAGATACTTCTCTGTTTGTTGATAATGCAGGCTTTGTTCTTTGGTAGAAAATGCACTTAATCTCATGTATCAATTTAACATTCATTTAGAGAACCAGGGAAATTTATATTTTCTTTCTCAGTGGGACAGTATACCATATCTCTTGTTTCTTTTATTTTGATTTTTTTTTGTTCAAAGATAAGATAAAGCTAAGATAAAACTATCTTAGTTAAGCTTGACCAATATCCACTTCAATCACCTATGATGGTCTCAAAGGCACTGAACGTATTAGCAGTTAAGTTATTTTTAGTTGCTCGCTTAGTTGTTTTATGTGAACATAAAACAGAGAATATGCCAGAACCAGTAGGCCAATAGAGGCAAGGATACTGCAGCTCCATGTCCCCTGGTCCAGCCAGTAATGGGGCTGAACATGTACTCTCAATGGGCACACATGCACACATACAAATAGTATATATATATGTATACAGATGGCTGGCCACATAAGTCACACAAGTCAACGCAGGCAGAAAGCACAGCACTCATGCTGTGAGCAAAAACAGCATACATGGCCTCATCTTGTTCCCCTCTCTGACTCATCAGCATGAAAATCTGTTAATGGAAATTATATACACATGTAAACAATGTATATTGTATTGTATATATACATATATACAGTATGGATCCCTGCAGCAGCTCAGTCTATCCAGCAGCTGCCCTGGTTCCCACATCACCCTAGTTGCTGGCACCTGGACATATAAACCCCTTGGCCCATAACACCACTCTATTTGCTGATAGAGAACCCTTCTCATCTCCCTTGCACACACACACACACACACACATACACACACACACACACACACAGACACACACAATGGATCCCTCCAGCAAGTCACTCAGAAACACAGTAGCTGGCCCCAAATCTCCTGGTCTTCCAGTTGTTTCATGCACAGAGACACACACACAAAACTAGTCTCCCCGGTCACCGGTCTGGACTTAGCAGTTAACCCCCAGGTCTCTCCAGTAGCTGTCTCGGACCCCATTGGTCCCCCCATAGTCCCCTGGTATACCTGGTACTTGGCACAGACTCGGGGCTGCTCAGTACTCGTCCTCGAGCCTCTCATCCTGTTCACGAGCTTGCTGCTTGCTACGCGCCCCGCTGTTCACACACAACGAGCGTGAGCTGCAATCTCCCCCGCTGCTCGCACTGCGGACACGAGGGCCGCTGTGACCTGCGGTCATGCTCCTGCTGCTGTCACCCAGAGCTCCACAGGCACAAAGTGCAGAGGGCCCCTCACCCAGGAAGGGGAAACAGCGCAAACTGGGCTCATTTCTCTCACTTAGGCTATTGGGGCTCCCTCACTTTCCACGGAGCCACTCTGCTCCTCTGTGATCATGGAGACGAGTCTTTAATCACATAGCCTAGCACATACTGCCACCTGTTTCGTAAAAACTTTTTGGCAGACTTTTGGCAGTGATGAGTTTGGGAACTTCAAGTGCTTCATTTCTGACTTAAATGCTGTCTTGGCACGAATGACATGTTAAAAGGCATCTCAGCCAGATTAACCTTTGATGGCTGGTGGGTTTACCCTGCCGTTTCTCTTTTGCTCCAAAAGCACAGGAGACTGACAGTCTCCTGAACAGACTCAGTTACACGGTAGCAGGTTAAAAAACACTAGTGACAATTTCAATTTACTTTGATATGGTTGGTACAAAACTGAGCATTTGGGAATTTCTTCATTTTCATTTTTTACTTCTGCAAAAAGGAAGCAAAGCCTGGGAGAGAGGAATGCTGGACATTTGAGGGCAGTAACATTTCACTCAGTTTAATCTGCCATGAAGTATAATTCAATATACTAAACTAATAGATTCTTCTGTAAGTGTATATATATATATATTTGCCATTTTACCTCCATTTCCATTTCACTGTCTTCAGTGGCTTGAACTTTGTCAAAAAGCTGAAGAAACAGCATTGCTGTATCATCAGATGAAGAATTTGTGTAGAGTTGGAAGTGTGGCACTTTCAGTGTGGCACTGGGATTTCAGAGAAGTGCCACATGAAATGCTGATGACATGCTATTTCAGTAGAGCCTCGTCCTCTAGACTGCCACAACCATCCTCTTCCTTGTTCTCAACAGCGTGTGCTTAGTAAAGTGCCAGGAAAACCCTGGGATGACTTCTCTGCTCGTAGTCTTGCATGGTTGACATCTGTCAGGAAGGCATCCCCCTAAGATTGACACCTCTCGCAGGCTCCGATGGTCAAGAGGTGAATGTCAAACTGTCAGGGCCACTCCTCATGAAGTGAAGGAAGCACTCTGGAATAATTCAACAATAGTTAAATCAGAAAATGAAGACAAAAAAAATTAATAAATCCTTAGCTGTAATTGCAATTATACAAGACAATAACTTGATCATGATATAAAATCATTAACTTTGCTTCCTGGTGTTTGCTGGTTAGCAACCAGCAGGTTAAACAACCCTCTAGTGCGTTTCCTCTGAGCAGACCCCGATTTGTTGCCATCTTCTCTTCTTGGCTTTCCCTCTCTGAAGTAAATACAGACTTGAAATGACATTATTGATTTTACATTTTCTTTTTTAAGTAGAATTACACCAGTTTGCCCATATTCTCCTCCAAAGCTTTCTGCAATCCCTGATCCCAATGACTGATTTAATTAAACCAACTGCTCATTTCTTAACTCCTGTCTCCTACAGGAATATAGTTTTGTTTCACAGAAATTCTATTTTTTCACTCAATTTAAAGATACTTTTAAAATGCTTCACTCCACCATCGAGGCTTCACCAGTCTGAATGGGGTTTTGACTATAAATCTGCCTACTTCCAGCTGCAGTAGAGCACATCCTGGCAGATAAATGGATCTTTCCAGATTGCATCTTCTCATTGCAGATTTAAGAACCTAGCTTTTTACAGAAAGCTACATGTTCATCATGCAAACCCATAAATGAGGACAATGAATATGCCTCTTTACTGGCTCTTCACAGGGAGTAGATGTGATGGTACTGAATAAAAATATAGTTTGGGTGTTAGTGTGTTTGGCTCAGCTGACCCTTGAAGATAGTCTGCTAAGACTTGGAGAGATACTGGGAATAGCCTGCAGTTGTCCTGCTATTACTAAAACTCACCTTCACTGTTACTTGGCTGCTCATTACTGGATCCTTGATGATTTTAGGACTGTACTGCAAGCACAAATGATTTGCAGAAGATGCCAGGCATGCTGATGAATTCTTATTGAATAGCTCTCTCCTTTTTACTCCTGGACAGAGTCGAAAAGGCCTGACTCACAATTTTAGAGTACATTTTAAAAAAAAAATCATCAGAGAGGTGAAGAAACCTCTCTGATGTTTTTTTTTTTCAAAATTAGGAGTGTTAATACAAAAATTAAAAGTGTTCATACAAGGTCATTCATAGACAATTATGCAAAATGATGTGCCAGAGGGAATAAAGTGGCATCTACCAAGAAAAGGGCTTTACTGCTGCCAAGCTGTCTCTGAGGAGGGTTCCTGTTATTCTCTTTCAGACAGTTTGTATACGTTGCTACTGGAGTCAGTGTGGGTTAGTAGTTTGATCCCCTATGGCAATTTTTATGGATCTGCAGCCTGGCTGGGAATGCTACACAATTCCCTAGTATCCTGCAGTCTGAAGGAGAAAGGAGAAGATTGGTAGATTAGGTGTTCCTGGACTACTACCACTACCTCTTTGCTTCTTCTCCATTTTGCTGGCACCGCCAACATGGCCATATGTTTGTGTGACTCTCTTGGTTGGGTTTGCAGAGCAGATCCCTGTCTAATCAGGACTGCAAGGAAGAGCAGCCCCTTCCATGCAGGATGCTGCACAAGCATCAGGGAGAACCTAGGAGGACCAGGCAGGAGCTTTTGAATCTTTTGCCTGTGGTCTGGCATTACCTATTACTAATACAGCAGTTGACTTTGCAAAGGAGGAAGGTACTTTCTGCACAATCCTAAAGTCTTTTTTTTTTTTTTTCTGTGGAAAGAAGTGGATTTTTCTTTTTTTGCTACTAATATCCGAAAATGTGATCCATCCATCAAACTGGCAGACACTACTTACAGATTGACAGACATTATTCAAACAAATTTTAGGAAAGCTGAATAAAACCCTTCAGAAAAAAAACACAGTGACACTTGCCCATAGCACCATTTAAGCCAATTTCCATACTTATTTGAAGGTTTCCCTATGTTGTATGGAGCAATATGGAAAGCAGGGAATTAAGCCTTAGCCACGGGAAGTCACTTGCTACTCTCCTATCTTGGATAATTTGGAAAAAACACATATAGCTGTCCTCCTAATGTGGGATTTGCAGTCTTCATTTGAACTAGACGACTCTGGTGGCGGCACACCTGAAATTACAGCTTTTACTATAAAGTCATGGTTAAATTATTAATAATCACACTATTGCCTTAATAAATGCTGAAGGTACAATAAAACTATGATTAAAGGTGCTTTATGAGAAGAAAATTATAGTGTCTTTTAAGCTCTGTTGTTTACCGTTAGGCAATAATATTACTGTGCCATGACACATTTACAGCACTTTCAACCTTCCGCATTAAGCTACAGTATAGCCACTTCTCAGTTTATTTTGACGTAGTTCTTCGCCATTAAGCAGGAAGCAGAATCAATGCATAGAACTTAAGAGCTCTGTAGGTAGCTAAACTCAGCTCTGAGCTTCTCAAATGCCCATGCTGATAAACACAAATGTTTCTTGGAGCTGATGTAATGATAGCCAAAAAATAGGAGGAAAAGGAATGACTCTTCCGCAAGTGAGGACAAGGACTGGCCATCAGAGAATCCTGTCTCCAGATGAAAAATCTTGAGGTGGCAGCCAGCAATTAGGCAGACTGTAATGGCTGAAGTAGAAATAGGAGCACTATTAAAAGAAGGGCACAAGCATTCATCACAGCACTTATCTGGAGTTCGCCACTGCAGAGAGAGCCTACAAGACCTTATTTTCATAGCTGTTGTTGCCAAAATGTGTTTTCACCGTGGAGTATTCCTGATAAACTGCAATGGAGAGGTAGCTTATACTAGAATGTATTCCTGAGTACAATGCTGAAAGTAATGCTTACCAGGCATTACTCTGGTAAAAGGTTTTCCAGCACCTTCAAAATTATCTAGCAAAATCTGTTTTGCTAGTTAAAAAAAAAAAAAACTATGTCTACCAAAAAAAAAAAAAGTGAATTATTTTTCATGCTTTTAGGTAGCCTTGTATTTAAGATTATCAACACTGACCTTTATCTGATTCCTGACAATTCTGCTAAGGAGTGTTGAAAGGGGTTTAAAAGACAAGTTTTCAGTTGGAAGGCAGCTTATAATTTTGATAAAAGAAGGATTATTAGAAGTCCCTTAGTGATTTCTATGTATGGGATATTCACACTGGATCTGGCATTGCAGACTGCAGTGTACAGCGCACAGATTTTTGCTAGTCCTTATCAGGCCAACACAAGCACTGGGATGTGAACAGTCCAGTTGTCCAAAACACTAATTAATGCTGTCTTGAAGCTCATATTTTGCCTCTCTATCTTACAGTTTATATTTTAGTTACACACCTAAGTCTATGTAGATATGCCATGTAAAATGACAGCTTCCCTTAGATAAGGTTGTAAAAAATCATATATGTGAGAAATGTGATGACAAAGATGAGGAATTTATTTTAGCTTTGAGTGATTGGCAAGGATTCATCACTTAAGCAGCAGGTATAATTTTTTCAGCAGTAGTTTGTTTTCTATGTTGCACATCAACATTTGTAGCCGAGTCCTGAATTTCTCCTCTCCATATGCCAAGTATGAGCTCCTTTTGCATCAACATGTCACACTTGCTTAGATATTTATGATTAGCTCAGAATTGATGAGCTTGGTGTACGTTGCCACATTTTGTCTTTTTGATTTCTAGTATTTCTCAAGTGCATAAACTAGATAGCTTTGATGGGAGCTAGGAAGTTACTCTAGATTTGACTAGAAGTAGTGCCTCCAAACCAACATCAGGAAGAGGACAAACTTGGAATGAGTGCGGCAGTTTCTTACATGTAAAGAATATACAAGGGAAGTTAGGCAGTAAATTTATATAGATAGAGTTCACCTGCAGATCTCCTTTCCCTTCCCTTCCCTTCCCTTCCCTTCCCTTCCCTTCCCTTCCCTTCCCTTCCCTTCCCTTCCCTCTCTGATTCAATCCTATGTCTCTTTTCTTAGTACAAACACTGTTCTGAGTGCATGTTAGAGAGGATAATAAAAGGCAAGTTGCTGCATGGAAAAGCACTCAAAACACTTTTTTTTTTTTCCTATGCTGGACCTAGTTACGTGTTTCTAGGCGGGAACCAGGTACTGGGCTGCTCGGCAGCTTCCTGTACCAGAACTGCCAAATAGCACCAGAATTTCTCTGGTTTCTAATGCATCTCTGCTCCCCAGGTCCAGCTGAGCTGATCAAAAACTTTCTGGCAAAACGAAATACAGCAACAGAGTTATTCGAGACACATTATCTTTATAACCCACAGCTAGGACACCATTCTGACATGTGGGGACAAAAGTAAAGGCTTATCCTGCCTTCTCCAGAGAAATGTTGGATGAAAAAATTCAGGCATTAAGCAGAGCAGATGTCTTGCATAACTAAGGCCAGCTCTTCAAGCATCATGGGTTATAAATACACTTATTAAACAGAATCACTTGAATTTTGGAGCCAAAGACTCCAAATATCTTTTTGATATATTTCCATTCCCATGTAAATTTCTGAAAGATTTTATTTTTGTTCCGGAGCAGAACAAAAATACATTTCAGAAGTTCTCCTGACAAAGATTGTCATCCTCCACAGTCTAGTATGTAGTGCCAGATATTTCCTGAGAATATGTGCTTTTAAGCTTTCTATATCAGCTGAATTAACTTTGACACGTAACAATCTGTGGTTTTCAGAAATAACACCTAAAAGAATAAATCTTTTACACTGGTCCAAGTGTTTAAGAATTCAGAAGGCAGTAATTGCCTAGGTAATTTCACTAAGCCACTGAATGGCTTGAACTGCAAAAATGTCCTCAGCAGCTCACAAAGGTACCCAGAACGTGGAGAGACACCTCTGCTGTGCTCATGGATGGGGAGAGTGGGGAGGCCATCGAAGGAGGCAATTTCAGTAAATCTTGGAAGATTAAATGGAGGCAATCATAGAATGAGTAGCGTTCCTTTGTATATAAAACACTAACAATAATCTGCTGTCAAAGATGTAATGTTTTCTTGTGAACATATTTCTTTCCCTCTAAGAGCCGAGTAGTTTACTAAGAGGTCTGCGGATTGGCATCTTGGTAGCCCTCTGACAGCTGTAGCATTGAGATATGTCTATGAAAGGGATCAAATGTAAATAAAGAAAGAGGACTTACCCATGACCTTTGACAGATACTGAAAAGTGTAAGAAAATATTACTTAAATATTATTTTAAAAATATTACTTAAAGCCATGTACAGTAGAGATAATGCCAGGAGAATTAAACAACCATCTGGTGTAATTATTCATGTTCTCTAAAAATAGTTTGTCTGTGAATGTGGCACCATATTTCGCTACCTAACTCAGAGGTTTAATTCTAAAAGAAAATTGCAGAAAATCTCAGGGAATAAAGGCAATTTTTTTTTTTTTTTAAATGCAGATGAATGCAGTGCCTCCTAAGGAAGCAGCCATAGAGAAAAGTGCAGTGAGTGGCCAGGAACAGAAAGTGGGGGACTATTTGTACTTTTAAAATGAATGTGTGTGACAACTACAGTTCACCTCAGATGGCAACAATCCTGCCTTCATGTGATGCTGTTTTCCTGATCCTTTGTAAAATGCTTTCAGACTGCACAGTTATCTGGAGAGAAATCATGTGAAGAACGCATATTTGGGATGTTGTTATATTCTAAACAACATAAAAGTATTACATCTGGGATTGGAATAATGCAACCATTGAGAAAAGAGCCCTTTAATCACAGAAATTAATCATTCATGTTTGACCAGAGGTTATTTGTGCAAATAAAGCTGTTTTGCTGTCCCTACTGCAAGAACCCACCCTTGTTTCTGGAAGCATCAGGCAGGCAATTAAAACAGTGTACGACTTCTGCAGTCACTCAGCTGCTGTCAAAAACAGTTTGTAAGCAAGCCACAAACTGAGGTGTGTTTGAATGCTGTATTCCAACAACTGCAATAACAAATTAAATTCACAGAAGCCTGTCCAAGGATAAGTTGCAGAAATAGTTCTCCCCGCTCTTAATTGTACCTGTGTGTTCTGTTGCATTAGGAAACAAAATACCTCTTTATAACACAGGCAGCACTCTGCTCTAGAGAACATTGACATGCAACTTGAAAAAAATAGAGCAGAGGTATTTTTAAATGATAAGACGTGACTAATGCAAATATGTAATGGATTTACAAAGAAAGAATGTGACATTATCCCTCTTTACGTACATATGATGGCCGGAATTACAGCAAACAAGACTATCAAAGTGTATGATGAAAACTGATAGGAATTCTTTGTGAAATAAATACCTGCTGTAGGTGTTGTGTGATGCATCATTTCCAAGGACTGTGCATGTGGAGGAGATTATACATACCACTGTGTACACTGAAGGTCAACTTCCTTGTACAGATATGAATAATACTGACGAGAGCTAGCTCTAACTCCCCCGTACCAGAGGGAGGTATCTCCTCTGGTACCACTGCATGTCAAAAAAAAAAAAAGGCAAAATATTATCTCAGTAAAAAATGTTCAGAATGAAAACTACCACAGGAGCCAAGAATGGATAGAAAAAAAAAACAGACCCACATTTACTCACACCATTTAGATGTATGGAAATAACATTTGCTTCAGTGAGGCTCCAGGAGATTCAAGGGTTCTTGATGTCAATTCTCAATTTGTTCTTCCACTTTTCAGTTCCAATCTAAAATTTTTACCACTCTGATTTGAATACTCCAAGAATTGTAGGCAATAGAGGATGAGTATCTTTTAAATAAACTAAATAGCAATAAAGAGCAGATGGAGAGCCATGGTAATAGGGTGAAGGGAAGGAAGACCTCAGCATGTCAAAATCATGTCCTTCTGCAAACCTCTCCTAGGAATTTGTTTGACTACCAGTGCAATGCTAATAACACTATAATAGAAAATGGATACAGGAAGGCTCAAAATTGACACAAAAATGAACAATAATACCATTTTTATGATTTAGTCTCAGTAAGTCAAGTTGCATCTCCTGCCTACTTATTTCAATACAATATTTGTGTGCACAAGCTGTTCTTGTTTTTGCTGCTTGTTTTATTAAGGAATGGATCCAAGCTAATTAAAGAAATTGCATCAGATTTTTGCTTTCTGACATTTGCTTAGCTAAAACCAGTGTTCAGGAGATAGCACTTCCATGAGATAATGTAAAGTTTATCACATTCATGTGCAAAAAGACAAAAATTAAGCAATTTTTCTTTCACTTTTTACAGTGTTTTATGAGTGATGTTATCATTTACAGTGAGTGATGTTCTCATAAATACGATCATCATCTGCTCAGAGCTGTTCTTAACATATAAAATATACCCTAAAATCTTTATTTTCAAAGACTATTGCAAAAGGCAGTCTATAAAACACAGCTCCATTTCACCAAAATTTGAGAGCTCTGTAGTGCACATCTTTAGCGAACAGCACTCCTTCCTCTAGTACCAAACATTTGTTTTTAAGACGTCTGTTATCTCAGAAAAAAATGCTTAAAAGAGGTGTATGTTTTATAGCAAGACATGGTGCTGTGTGTGAGAGTGTTATGTCCGAAGAGCAAAGAGCAACACAAAGTGTGCTAATAGAACAATAAAATGATAAATGATTAATAAAATTAATGACCGC
>NW_010589578.1:35791-53771 GCF_000705375.1 Tinamus guttatus
ACACCCTTCTTTGGAAGGGAAAAAAAAGCCTTAGGTTATATCTTCATAGGTTTTACATTAACCTATGTGATATATATATAAAAAATACATACAATTAATAACAGCTTTGTAGAGACTTAGAGGAAATCCAGAATGGCTGGCAAAGGTTTTACAGAACCTGATACTTGCTATCAACTAATTCCTTTTTCAGCTCCGTGCGGTAATCTTTGTGTTTTTTTTTTCTTTTACTACTTTAAATGACAAACCCCTTTTCAGTGGTATGGTTGCAAACACTGTGAATGTTAATAAATAAAATCTGCAAATAACAACTTCCAGATGCTACTGTTAGATGACTAGTAAGATATTTTATGTATCCAAAGAATCAAACAACCTTGGTGAGTTCTTACTAGGAATACTAGCCATTTGAGCATATGCTATTTATGTTAATTGGGGAAGTTGTTATCTGACAATACTTGAACCATTTCTATGCCAAATTCAGAATGACAAGAACTGACTCTCCAAGGACTATTAATAGGAAGCAGTGTCTTTTGGAATGGCTGCTTAAATTTAAGGACACTTCTAAAAAGTAAGTTATACTTAAAATGTCTATTTTGAACTCAGGGAACCTTTGTAAGGAATGAGATTTGAATCAGTATTTCAACTCTCTTAGTGCCTGCTAAAACCAAAGGAATATGATAGAAAGCAGAAGACCGTTTGAAACTTGAAAGATACTGCAAGTACGCTTTACCACAAAGGCGGCAATATCACCAAGCTGATAAAAATTACAACGCTGTTTATGTAATATCAGACCCTCTTCACAATGCAAAGCTGCTAAGAGAGAGCTGAGCTAATAAAAAGGATAAAAGTAGCTAATTTTGAATCCAGCCATGCCTGAAGGAGGCATATTTTCCTCCTTCCATGGAACTATGGAAACAGTGGGGTGCTACAAAAGCTAGTTGCAGTGAACAAGCAATAACAGCTGCCACTCTGGCTTAGCAGAACTCACCAGACTTCCCAATGTAATGAAGCCAGGTACAAAGTCAGCATGCAAAAGGCTAAAATTCAGCCTGGATCCAACTGACTAGGTCCTACCTGCACTGTGGTCGTCTCATAAGGATTGTTTCCATATGGATAAAATGAGAAAAAGTTACTAATTAGTACAAAAAGCTGGAATTTTATTTTCTCTTCCAGTGACTGCAGTGGATACTCAGGCAATACGACAATTTAAAATAATGATAGGTTATCCTGTAAAATGTCACAATATTTCAACCCTATATATCTAGAGTAGCTACATTAAGTAACACTGGTAAACAGGAGAAAAGAAAACTGAAGTTTCTGTACTCATTGCTTATTTCAAGTCTTCTTGAATTATTTTCCTGAATGAGGGTTAGGTCATATGTTCCCTGGTGCTTGGCTGTAGTTAATCATGGGAACTGCACTTGGGATGTCTCATGTTCTCATTCTGCTGTAACTGTTCCTTTTTTCCTATCCTTAATGTAGGTTGGTCTCTTCTGAGAAGGAGAAGTACTATATGGGGTACCATACAGGCTATGTGAAGCTTGGGCAATGTAGTCCCAGTCTGGAAGCTGCAGTCAGAGGATTTTCCACGAATCCAAACTCTGAGATTGCGATGAGCTGCATTCTCACTAACTGGTAGAAATTCAGTAGCATATTTTGTTTTATATAGGCCACAGAGCCACATACACATTGTCACTGAAGAATCATAAATCTCAGCCATGATTTAATTTTAATTTTCTGTGGAAAGCTCATGTTATTCTCTAGTTTGCTACAGGCACATACCCTCAAGTGCTCAGAACACAAGAGAGATGTAGAACTATTGTTTCTTCTGCAAGATCACAGTAAATCAGAACTTTGCAGTACTCAAAGTATATTATATGTTAAATTACACCTCCTCCCTTGATTTCAAAAGCTCATTCAGTGTTTACTTACATAATGCTGCCTGTGCTAGATGACAGATGCAGTCTTTCAGACCAACAGTACTGCAAATTATGTTACCTAAACAGCTGAAAATAATTTATGGAGAAAATACACAGATGTCCAGAAGAGCTTGTAAGAGAAATACCATCATGTTATAAATATTGTAATCTCTGTGTACAGATAGAAATGGATGACCCAACTATATTTCACCATCACAGTATTGGTAGTAACTACAATGATAAACACAAACAACTAAAACTATTGGGACTGAATTCAACTTAGCTAACTTTAGTCACTTAAATGAGACATTTCAGTTTAAAGATTAGGCACAATAGATTTCCTCTACAATTAGTGGAAAGAAATCACAAATTCATATCTTTAGATGGCTATTTCATCATTAGTAGGACCTTCTTCCATTAGCTACCCAAGTAGAAACCCAAGTGGCTAAGCTGCAAATGTGGATGCTTTACGGAATAGAAGCCAAAGGGAGTGATGAATAAACCCTACATAAATCACTTCTGTGCCCAACTAAACTTAAACTTCAACTTTTGACCACATACAGAGACATCACTGTGTCAGCTGACATAAGTTCTTTCTATGCCTAAATCGTTTGCGTTTAAAAATTCTGAGAGTGATGATTACCTCTGGTATCACTTTGCAAGGATTTGATAAATGACATCAAAACTAGTGGTGAATGTTGAGTTAATTAGCAAGAGAAGACTGCTGTGAATACTTTACGGCTGTGCGACTTGGACCACCTATTCCTGACTTATCAGATATTTCTGTCATTGCCTCAGTGGTCTCTGGGGTGAATACCTGACACTGAAGAGCAAGACATCATTGTCATCCAGTGCTGTAAATTGCTGACCTTGATGTCATAGCAGTAAAAGTTCAACTGAGATGGCATGGTCATGTAGTTCATAGGCACAATGAAAAAGTCTTTATGGATTATGGAGATCTTTGAATAGAAACCTATGCAAGAGGAGGTGAGCTGAACCAGTGTTAAAATACCTTAATGCTAGTCTTAAATCACATAGCTTTGATCATTACATTAGGAATTTATTGCCCAATGCAGATTTTGATTGTGCCATCTTCCTCTCTAGTTCTGAAAAGCCTTGGGGATGCACGTAATGCTGAAATCATGAAAGCATCAGAGTTCAAGTTAGAATGCCCTGCTGAGACAAAGTAAATCAGCTCATGGGCATGGGCACACTATCTTGATCTTGTAGCTTTTGCCTGGCTTCAGCTTTAGGCAGGTCACGCTCATTTCAGCACACAATAAGAAGTGTGCAGAAGTTGCACAACTGTTGTATAAATAGTTGCAGAAATGAGATTTGGATGCCACAGAAACACAAAAAAAGCTGAAAATGATTCTTCAATAAGCTGATGGGGTCTCTCCCTTGGGCTCTGCTCCCTGTCCCAAGGATTGTTTATGCATTTCTGCATTGAAGAACCCATGAGTAAAAAAGATAAACAGCACGCAAACAGACCTCTTCTTGGGTGAGGCACTTGCTATGGGGCATTGAGTTATATTCTCAGTCGTTTATCCTCTTCTCCCTGTCTGGCCCCTCAGTCTTGCATTTCTTTCTACATTGTGGCACAGCTTCAACAGAAAAGTGTAGAATAAATTTCTACCCACTTTGCCTTAAGCCAAGAAGTAAAGGTACATTCTGCCATATGCAAGATGTAGCCTTGACCTTTCTCCAGATTAAGAGGGCAGAGAAAACAGTTTTGTTATTCTGCAGAAAGCCATCTATTACGAAAAAGGTGGACAGGGGCACCAATACCTTCTCTTTCAGTTCAGTTTTAAAAGACAACCACAAACCAGTGTCCAAAGCCAAAAAGGAAATCAGAGCATGGACGTCCACAAGCAAGTTTCGGGTTGTGAATGCTAGTCTTTCATAAACACCAGCTTTGGAGGTTTTCTTAGCTGCCTAAAGCTAGAAGAAAAAAATTATCTCTGCCTTTAGCATTTCCTCCTTGCTCTCTGGCTCAGACATCAGACCCACACTTCGAATGAAATTTCAGAAATAGTCACCAGTCTAACTCTTTCCATCCACTGTGCCCAGAAGAGAGGGTTTCTGGAAGATGTCAGCTGTCAAATCTAGTTGTTTCAGGATAACACATTGCTGCCCTGGGTTGTTTGCAATTCCCCTTCTCCAAAGCCAGTAATCCCTCTGCCAGGGTAGCAGAATCACAGCCACTGTCTTTATGTGATCTTAGTGGTTTTGTATGGCTCTTTACCAGCAACTTAAGATAATATTCTGAATGTGAACCTGGAGCAGTGAGATGCAGAGCTGTCCCACCACCTCTGCTCCTAGGGGCAGGAACCACAGCAGATAGAGGGGGCCAACTGGAGACAGAAACACTTCAATTTACTTGAGCTGTACTTACCAGACTATTGACATTCTCAAGCCCTGACTTGTGCTTGTAGATTTTGCTGCCACTGTACGTGATAGTTCAGCTTCCTACAGCACTTACGAATGACAGGCTTATGAGATTTTCTTTTTTTAAGTAAAAGAAACAGAGTTCTCCCACCACCATGATTGACCAAAATGTTCAGAAGCCTGACAAATGTCAAGTGATAGATGGCCACAGATTTGTTAAAGCCCAGTAGTATTTTCCTCAGACCGTACAGTCGGCACATTTACAAAATGCCACCAAAAGCACATATGCCATGCTGGAGCCCTGCTCTTACCTCAGGCCTCCTCTGTGTTACTTCCATTGCTGCAGCTTATGGCCTGAGCTGCTGCTGTCAGTCAGGGAAGGAAAAATCCACAAAATGGGATAAAAAGAGTTCTGTTACAATACATGGAAAATTACAGCTTTGATTGTTGTTGCTGCAGATAAACTGTAGTGCAGGAACATTCTGCTGCTTTCCACAGATCATCTGGCAAAAAGCACTAGACTGGCAACTCTGACTAAATAGTGTTGATTTAATGCTTTTAGAAGCCACTCGAGAGAATAGAAACTTCAGATAAGACAGGAAAGCAACAAGTGCTTGTAGTGAGCTGCTGCTTCATTTCTGAGTGGTTTTGAGTTTAGAAATCACAACTTATTAAACTTACAGATTCCTTTAAAGATAAGTTATCTTCCCACAATTTAACATAAAACACAGATTTGCAAGAAGAAAAGGAGTTACCAGTAATAATGAAAGGAGTGTGGTCAGGTTATATACTTGGGGGCTATTAAAAAGCTAGAAACTTCAATGGAGTAAAAACATATCCTGTTTATTTACAATATATAACCTGTCCAAATATATAACCTGTCCGTATCCCATCTCCTTCCAGTGCAATGGCTCCGTATCCCATCTCCTTCCAGTGCAATTCTGCACTAACAACAGGATCAATCAGGAAACAGCAGCACTGAAAAAAGTGATGTATTCATCTGTGAGTCATATGAAATGTAATTTTAGCTTCAACATCTAAAGCTTTTAGACATTTAAAACCCTTCTGCAGGACTATGGTGGCATTAGACTTGGCACAAGGACCTGAGCAGGGACTTTCCGAGACAGTGTTCCTCTAAACAGACTAAAGATTTTGTGAGAGATTAAGGGAATATTGATCACGGCGCAAGTCCTCCAAGATATTTAGGTGTCAAACCTCCATTAAGCAAGATTTAAGTAAAGGGCCTAAGTACCTTTAAGGATCTGAGATGGTAATTTTATAAAGGGAGCCCTGCTTGATCCTACCTGCTTCTACTGCTGATTTTTAAACATGGTCAAATACCCTTTCTGTGAGAGAAAGCATTTCACAATCCCACTGGTTTGGTTAGGATGACATCAGCTTTGTCTATTTGCAGGTGTGTGTTTGTTCTTCAAGTCACACAGAGTGCCAGTGTGGTCACTGACATCCCAAAGAAACCTGGGGGCACATGGCCAAGCCCAGCCGCATTCGGGATGTGCCGGTGCCAGGGAGGAGTTTCCTTGGCATTTTCTCCTGCCGGGCTGGACCGGCCAGCGGCAACGCCTGTCTCCTTCAGGACAGAAGCTGCTGCCAGAAGGATGGCTCCACTCTGTCATCTTGCCCCAGCAGAAAGCTGCCGTCGGGCAAACGTTAAGGGCTTGCAGTGCATTGAATCTGTGAGTGTTTTGCACCATTTAGCAGACTGAAGGACCAAACTATTATTTTTAATTGAATAATGTACTACTTATGTCTGTACCATTAGTGATCATTCTGCTTATATTCTAATTAGTTGTAGTATTTTAGTCCTTTGATATTAGCACAGAGTTAAGTAAGAAGCCATAAGGGAATAACGCAGTCAGAATACAGAAGGAGAAAGAGCAGAAAAACACACTGCATTGCATAAACCTTACAGAAGAAGCAGAATAGCCCCTGAAGCTGATTCAGCAGCCCTTCTGAGCTCAGAGCACGCTTTGGCAGACAACTTGGGCACCTAAAAATCCCAAACAACGTGTCCTGTCCAGTCCCGGGACCACCATGTGCCACTGCAGATAGGGCAGCTTGGCACTGCAGAACTGAACCTTCACTGGGAAAGCAGCCTGAGAAGCAGGAAAGTCTATCAAGCCACAGAGACAGTTTCTGCAGGTGTGGGCAACAAATACTGTTTATTCGGGAAACATCTCATCCTTCTTGGTATATTCACTCAGAAACTCCTGAAATATTATTTTCCTTTCTACGCCTTTGGAACAGCTAACAAAAATAATCACCAGATCTTCTTTAGCCTTGTCTCAGCATATTGAAAATAGCTTTCAACAATAAAATGTCAGTGGAAACTGCGACTGCAAATAATGTACTAGAAAACATGCTCAGTTTGCTTTATAACAAAAACAATCAGAAAACTTTGCAGTAAATGACATTTTTTGTTCTCATTTAGTTACAGATGTGACCTCATTGGGTAATAAGAAAAAAAATATTTATCCAAAATTAAACATAAAAATATTGCAGTTTTGCAGTATTTTTAATACTCCTTTTTGTCAACATTGTACCTGGCATCTTTACTACTTTTGCTTGAAATCTTAGGGTTTTATGTTTTTTAGTGGGTAGTAAGAAAATACGTATTCTTTTCAGTGAAAACTGGTTAAAAAAAAACTTCAGTAAAAATGTTAACAATGCAGAAGGTATCAGAGCACAAAATTCAATCTAAATTTATAAAAACCAAAAATGTTGAAAATTGCAAAATATTTTCAGCTTTTGTAAAGGATTGTTCTTCAAAGAGTAACAATTGTGTGAAACTATTTGGCCATCCTCATAGATGATGCAGCTATATGCTGATCTGAGACTGTGAAATATTTGGAAGGCACAAAGAATTTATATACAACTTATCTCAAAATGAAATGAAACACCTGTTGGTAGAAATATCAGTGAAATAGGCTGAGTTTAGTAAGTCTATAAGTTTCTTTAGGAACACAGAAAAAGCATTATCTCTGCACAGAGCATTCTTTAAGGAAAGGTTTGTAGTGAAGGACAGTGGCATTTATTCAACTACTTAATAAGAAAAAATGACAAGCTTTTGTGCTCGCAATCCCCTTTTTAAGTCTGAAACAGAACTAGCAAATTTCTTAGCTAATTAGAATCCTTATGTGTTCAAATCCTAGTTTTCAGTTTCCTTTTTTCTCCCCAGCTATATCCATTTGTCAAACCTCAGTCCTACATATAAATCTCTCATCATATCTCTTAGGCATAAACTCCCTCATGCACACATTATTTGACCATATATTGGAACTCTCAAAACATCATTATTCTTGACCATCTTGTACTAAAACACAGAAAAGGAAGGACGAACATATTATTTTAACATAAAAGACAATAGGGAGCTATCAGTTCTGAGCAGACAAGACTAGAAACACTTCTGTAAAGAAGAGAAGTTTAAAGGAGTAAATTCATAAAGCTTAAAAAATGAGCCATTGGTGGCCATATTATAATTCCCAAGGTATCAGCGACAGCACCAGTGGAAACACAAAGCTGAGAAGGAAGAAGTTGGGCTGCTCTGAATGTGTCGTGGAGGTTGTCAGGAATGTGCTACAACAGAAAATGGAGTCAAGAGGCAAAGCAGAAAATGTCACCACAGAAACAGGAGCAAATGGAAAGCTGAGAGTCCAGACAGGCAGATGTGGATCCAAATTATAAAAGCACTTCATTCAGGGAAGCACATGCAGGAGTGTAACTGTGAGCACTAGGTGAGACAAACTAACTCATTGGGCCAGAGGAAACACAGAAATTAAGAAATATAAAACAAGAGAGTGTTTTTTGCTGCAGTAAATATATAATGGCCTTGCTAGTAACTGAAACTATTTGTTTTTATAAACATGGGAATGGTAGGGGGCAAACAAGAGGAGATAAAGTCGACACTGGGAAGCAAAGAAATCTGCTTAGGCATACTCTGCTTAGGCTAAATATGCACTTATGTAATTATTTTCCCCTGTAATATCTTAAATGTCAGTGGTGGTTTAACACCACTGGGGGAGTCCAGGCTCCTCATTGCTTTTGCAGTGCATGACCTGAATACTGTGCTGATCTTTGGACACGCACCACAGGCACGGGCTTCCTGTAGTCTGTGGATATGTGATGAGGATATTTAATTTTCTTTTTCCTCTCTTGGCTCAGTGTTTGAAAAAAATCTAATTCTTTCAACAACTTCTCTTATTCTCTTTAGAAATGAGTTCTGAGATCTCAACTCATAATATTTGTGTCATCTAAAGAAGCTCCCCAGGAAACAGTGTAAAATCACCAACTAGCTTTTTAATGAAAAGGTGGCCAAACAAATGTAATGGTGAGAGAAGTCATGCCTAGGTGCAGAATGAAGCTCAACACTCCAAAATTCACAGATCTGACCTCACAGAGCCGCAGGAAGGTACCTTCCAAACAGGAATCAGACCCCACTGGTTTGATTAAAAGCCTGTATTCTTCTTTCACAGCAGTCCTTGAGCACAATTCCCAAAGCAAAGAGATAAAATGGACAGTTTTTCTAGCCCTTTGGTATCTGTTCTCTATCTAATTCTTATGCAAAACGTTTGGTGACTACAGATTATTAAAGTCTCGTATAGTCATACTTTATTAAAGAACTTTTGCTATGGTTTTGTACTCCAGCTAGGTGTTACCTTTTAGGTTCTGTAACAAAGAAAGAACTGCAGGGTCTATATGCTTGTTTGAAGAAATATTAGCTACTAAAAAAACACTAAATAAGTAGCTTAAAGTGAACACAACAGGATTTTTAGATGTACAAGGCTTCAGTGTGCAGAAAGATTGCAACTCTTGTTCCATTTTTGGCTGCTGCTGTTTTCACCTAAGGTGACTGGTTAAATGGTACAAACCCATTCAAACATACTGCTACTCAAATGCAAATCTAGTAATAGGGCCAATAATATATTTTTAAAACAGAGGACCAAATTATGATTGATCCAGATGAGAGAAATCACACCTTTCTGTTACCATGCTGTCGTGCACCATGGACAAATTTACCACTAGTTACCTTTAATCCCCACCAAGGCCCAGTGTAAATGGCAGCACTGTACCTAATTTGCACAGCCACAGATCTCTTCTCCTGGTCAGGACAAGCAGAATGGCCTCTGTGCATTTCCTTGCTGGTGTCTCTTGGAGAATGAGTAACATGAAAAGACCAAGCCTAAACTATCTATTCTTAGAAGGATACAAAAAGCAATGAGAATAAGCCCTAAGTCAAACTATTTTACAGAGAATAGTAAAAAATATATTTATAAAGTCTCCCCAGTAAGCCACTGAAGGTGGTGCTCAGTCTTACAATAGCAGCATTATAAAACGCAATAAAAATTGCTATAGTAAAACCCATCCTCATAACACTTCAAAGCAGAAGAACAAAGAGACAGAACAAACACAAGCGTGTTCATTATTAGATATTGAGTGACTTGAATATGTCTTACTCGTTTAGAGGAAGAGCGAGACCTGAGTAGGGAAATGCCTGTGATAACAATAAAACTATTACAATTTGAATTCAGTTACAGCAAATAGAACAACTAAGCAGGCTGATCAGGAACTGAAGTGTGAACTGACTCTGCTAATGTAATAAGTATATCATTTCTTTGATGTTTTTCTCCCAGATTATCTGGAATTCAAGAAGCTAGTCATGACTGTTTTTCAGGCTAGAAAGGAAAGCACTTACACCTGTAACAGTATCTTCACCATTTTCAGTTGTGTTCATGATACAGAAATAAACAAAACTGCAATACTCTTGACATCTCAAAAGAAATGTCCAATGCTTCTGAGCTGCTCTTTGGAGATAGCAGCTGCATTCAGGTGGTACTGTGAACTGGCTCAGAAGGAAATTTTTCAAAGAACAGTTACATTGGAAAACAGATGCTTAATATCCTGGCTAATCAAAACTAGATTATATCATCAGAGTTAATGATGCATTAAAGCAGATTACTGAATAATGGAAAATTTTTAAAATTATCATATGCATTTTATTCATTTTACAGTTATTCATGTAATAATTGCAGCTATCACTGTGGGGTAGATGAAAGAGGCTTTTTGTTGCTGGTTATTTTACTTAGAAAATGCAGTCAGTTATTCACATAAGGCAGCATTGTAGCCCTATCTTCTTCTTCTCATTCCTTTTTTTTTTTCCCAAGCCTACTTATTTATTTTTCTTCTAATACTCTAACTTTGCTCTACTCCTGTTTTTTTTTCTTTTTCTATAAAACAGCCTGAGAAATTCTAACAAGCTTTTCATATGTTCAAATAAAAGCAAAACTGCTCACTAGACAAGGCAAGAAAACAATAGATTCCTTGTGTAGAAACTCCCTCTATGATCACAAGAGAGTGTATGATATGGGAGTGATAAACAAGAGGGCTGATAAAAAGTCCGATTTATTTCCTTGTGTCAGTTCTGTTACAGAGGTCATTGGAATGAAAGTTGACATTCTATCTTGTAACAGTGCCTTGTATTTATTCATAGATCCAATAAATACTATTCTAATCTGTGTTTATTAAATGGTAACTATGAAAATTATGGGAGGAACATACAGGCAGATTCAGCTGTTAACTCCCTGAACAGATATCCATTTGTTTCCAGCAAGTCTTTTTAATCTTCCAAGGAGGCATCTCTAATTTTCTATGTTGTTAGTTTCTTATAAGTGTAATGATATTTTTTGTAATGCAATTATTATCTTGAGAAGGGTTTACATAGCATCTATCTGGTTTAGAAGGAAAAAAAAAATGAGCAAACAAAAAAGAAAAATGAAATGGAATAAATATAAAACCAAATGCTTCAAAATAAAAGACTAAAGAAGACATGAAGTGGGCACCTTCAGTGGATACCAAAAGCAGCAATAAAAATCTCTGCTCCTCCTCCCTGGAGACTGGCTCCGCTTTTTAATTGACCTTCTTAGGCGGAGGGACCTTACCTGAAAATAAATCACATTTTCTCTTCTCAGCACAAAAGCAAAGCTGCAGAAATAAAAATAATCAGAGAAAAGTAAACAAAAGCAAAAAAAAAAAAAAAAATACCCACTCGTACCGCTGCAGGGCTTTTATTCCTGGCGGGAGCGGGCAGCTGTGCCCGTCAGCCCGCGCGCCTGGCGCACAGGGTCCCCCGGGACCCGCCAAGGCAGCGGCAGAGGTGGCCTCCGCGCGGCTGCTGCGCTCTGCAGCGCTCACGTCGCTCCTGCAGCCGCCCCAGCCCAGGGCTGCAGGCAGGAGAGCAGGTGGTGTCTCCTTGGTGAGCTGCCCGGAACTGAAATGGATGCAGATATATCTGGAGGAGGAAAATAAGCATGTTTTGTTCCGCCTGCAAGCCCTATGTCCACTGGAAAAGAACTAAAGAGCAAGGTGCATAATGTAAACTCTTGACACGGTCACCTTTGCATGTCACATAATGCTGGCACCAGCTATGCAATCACAAATTTAAAAGCAATGGCAGTCACATACAGAGTTCTGTCTTGTTCTGCTGATCAGACTGTTCACAAACATACTTTACTTTTTTCTTGTTTACTTTTTGCTTGTCATTAGAGAACACTGGGTGCAACTACCAGAGAAGAGCTCCAATTCCACGAAAAATGGCGTGGAAAACAAAGGATCAAAGTGAATTGCAGGTTATGGTGCTAATGACCTATTGATTCTATTCAGAAGTTGTGTTCATCATGTAACATCAAATTAATACATATAAATATAAAAGTCAACTGTATCTTTCATCTTCTGGCATCTCACTTATTACAACTGCTCTCCACACTGACTAATTGTCCCTAGGTAAGAATATTTATGGCGATGACATTACATCATGTTGCAAACACGGCCCTCCCCGCTTAACAAACAGCAAAAGACAGAACCTAAGTCAAAATCTTTCCTCCAGTGGCAAAATTTCCATTACGAATGTGGACATCAGGTCTTCACAATTGCTGACCTGCCAGCAAATTAAATTTTAAAAGCCTCGACACTCAGTTTTTATATGATCACCAGGGTTAAGAAAGATTATTACTTCAAAATAAATGTTCCTTCTGAATTTGGTCTGTACTTCACATACTCCTCAATTGCTTCCTCGTTTCATCTTTAGGAAGAAATATTTCTAATGTTCTATGTAACTGAGGAAAAATTAACATATAAATGCTCAAATGATCATGAAAATCAAAGGCAAATGGAAGATTACTCTCTTAAATATGAGCCATTTAAATACAACTTGCATGTCACCTAAAGACATAGTTCATTGTCAGGGAAAAGTACCAGATCCTTTAACCTTTAAGGCTAAATACATATACTCTCTTTTGATTTAGGGCTTGGGTCAAATAAGGACAGTGGAATATAAAAGAGGAGGACTTTAGGAGTACTGAATCCAAAACCACAGGTGACAAATTCTGCTCACATTCACTTAAGCGGGGCTGGTGACGAGCGGCTCTTCCGCAGGCAGGTGAGGGCAGCTGCATCAGGCAGGGCAGGGAGCATCGGGGACATCTGCAGGGGGGTCTGGGCTACGGACTTGCTGGAATTGCCCCCACAAAATACTCAATTTTTGGAAACAAAGCCAGTATTGCTTTGCTATAAAATGGATGGTGTTGCTGTACCCCTCTCTGGTTTCATGTCAAGAAGATAAAAGAAGGAATCAGGCCGTCCTGCCTCTGCCAGGAGCTGCACCTCTCAGCTGCAGCAGACCATTCCAAAACTGTGTCTGTGTAGGACAGAGAGGAGATCCCCAAGGTCAGGATGAGGGAGAGCAACCCTGCAGCACAGTGGGCACAGCTGACTTGCACCCGAGCTTGCTGCCTGCAGAAAGGAGGAGCCGGCAGCTTCGCGGTGCAAATAAAACTTCCACCTTTCCGGAAAAAGAACTCCCGAGCAGCGTGGCACCCCGCGCCAGCATCTCTGATCTCTGATTTTGTTCCTTTTCAAGACTTTACTGAGAGAACTTGAAAGCATGTGTCTGTGCATCAGCATCTTACATTATATTGTGGCTAGAATCAGGAAAATTCTCAAACTCATCAATGAACTGAGGACCATGTTGTTTTTTTCCAATCAAAAAGGTATGATTTCTGATACACTTATCACCTGCAGTCAGAATTTCCACCAGAATTTATTAAATAGAATCCCAAAGTATTTATTAGGAGCAAGTCCACTCATTTTTCTTTCGCCTTGCTAGTTCTTTATGAAATGCCCATGGCACTCACAGCGGTTACTGCCATTTTCTGACACTTCTCATATGTTGTATACTGACCCAGGTCAGGTAGGCTTTCTTGTTCTACAGATGAAACTTCAGCTGAAGCCTGAGATTCTCTGTGCCCTTTGTGCACAAAAATAGCTTCAAAACTGGAAGACTTTAGAAACTACATACCGCAAAGCTCTGCTGCGGTCAGCAAGAATTGTTGTATATTTTTATTTATTCATTCATTTGAAATACAAATACAGGTGCTCTAGTTCGGCACATAAGGGCAAAGGTAGCTAATCAAACACACTACAAAAATACCTTGACTCAGTGGGAAAATGAGAGCAGCTTCATAAATTCCAAGTTGTTTAAGGTGCAACAATGAAATGGGCTGCAAAAAAAACACACCAACAGACACTAGAGTAATAAGACATGTCACCACATCTTTAAGTCTTCAAAGTGGTTAAATTTAAAGAAAAAAAATACAACCAAAATTTGTTGTTAATTAATTAATTTGTTGTTTGGCTTTCTGGAGATCAGTTTGAAGCTTTTTTTTTTTTTTTTTTTTTGGTGAGCCTACATCTATCCTAATACAAAGAAGAGATTGGTTGTTTTTTTACACTGCTTTCTCCTGACCACAAAATGCTGAACTTCTTTATGGAAATCCAGTTTCTTTGAGTTATTCTGGTAGTATAACAACCAGGTAGCATAAGCCCACACCAGCAGACAGCAGTCCCTGCTGAAGGAAAGCTGTCGGGCCAGTATTGGAGCCTGTTGCTTGGGTTTCCATCATTTTATTGACCTTAGAAAAGAAGTCGGAAATTATTAGGGCCATTACTACATTAAGGGCATCCAGATAATTTAAGGTGATCTGAAGAAACAGAAGAGCACCTTCCCACTCCTTACTGAGGATCAGGGCTAGTGTGGAAAAATCCAGAGCCTACAAGTAAGAATAAGCAGCAATAAGCTCAGCGACACAACCTGCTCCCGGCAGGCAACAATCTTGCCAAGACAAATGAGAAAATAGGGTTGGAGGGAGGAGGTTAATAGTTCTGAGTGTTATATTCACATGCTCTGAATCTCAGGTACTTCCCACTTTGAAGTTCTGCATGGATCTCACATACTCTGTGCTCACCCTCAGAAGCACCAGTATCACCCATACTATCAGCTGTAGGATGCCACTTTTTTTTCGGCATCTAGGGTGAAGTAATGTCTTTGGTTGGCCTTCTGGAATACCTTATGGCTTGTTACATGAATGTCTGAGTTTCCAGGATGTGAGAAAAACCACAGCTAAAACTCCATTAGTTGCGCTCATAAAAATAAATGTTTTAATCTATTTTCTTTCACCTGAAGTGAAACATTTCAGCTTCAGGAACTTTAAAAAAGCCATTTATAAACATTAAGTGTATATATATTTAGTTTTAGAGCATCGGTTCAAGTCAAAAAATATCAAAATATCAAGTTTAGAAAGTGTCAAAATGAACTATTTCCTTTTAGAAAAGATTGTTTCTTGCAAGGTGGAGCTATTTGCCAAACTTGGCACAACATCACAAATGTCCGCAGTCAATCAAAAAAAGGTGCAATTTTGGATAAATAAGCTATTTATCTGGGGGAAAAGCACGTAATGCTGTTCTCCATTGATTGCTTATGTCTCAAGGGAAGAGATTTTTATTTTGTATTTATTTATTTTTGCTTTTCAGTGATAATGTTATGCGTGATATGAGCTCTTGTGATTACTTTGGAACCTGATGATTTGTGGTGTCATGTTCAAGTATTGTACTTCATCTGTGCTGCAGAAATAGCATGGAAAAGTATGTCTAAATGAGGAATTTTGTTGTCCTATAAAATAAATTTTCTTAAAAATATATATATACACGAAGACAAATAAGAAGACATTAATGTGATTTTGTACACTCAGTCTTTACTCTCAGACAGTGTGTTTCCTAACTTTCCTGAGTTATGGATACTTTTTCTCCCTTCAGCTTGGCTTTTGCTGTCCCAGGGTCCTCTGTAGTTATTGCCCACAAGCTTTTGCATATCATAATTATTGCAGGGATGAACCCAAATAACACTCCTTTAAGCAGATCAAATATTGATCACATCCTGGAGATTTCAAAGACACTGCCATTAAATATTAATTACCACACAATTTATCGCCCTATGGAGATGGAGCATGGTACCCACACAGACTGGCTCCACAGTAACCTGACACATTAAGGCAATTGACTGCTAGGAAACGAAGGAGCTCAGCAGCCTCAGCATGGCGAGGCCATGGGATGCCTTGGACCTGACGTAGAAAACCCCACAGCTGGAGATGACTTTGCCATTATCAGCTGGCCCTACTCTTCACCTGGCTATGTGAACTCACAGGCCCCAAAAACCCCAAAGAGCTGAAAACCCTGAGGATGCTCAGCTGCCACTTGCCACAAACCTCTCTCCAGCTTTCTAAGGCACAACAGGGTCAAGGATGCTGATATCACAGAAATCCCAACCTGAGATTAACACCCAGATGCGCCTCTGCCTTGTTTGATGCAGCACTGATGCCTCTTGCACGTGCCGCTTGGAGACAGCGGAGGGATCCATGATTTAATGTGTGCAGTGCTGAGGAGGAGAGCGCTCTCGCCGTGGGAAGACACCAGAGCGGCAGAGACCCCCTTGCGACCCTAAGTGACAAAGTGAAAATGAAGAAGTAGAGGAAGGATGATAAATAAGCATAAGGGCTGAAGCCATTTTAATCAAAAGAAAATACAAGACACAAGGATGCATCCACGTAGGAACAGTCCTGTATTCTCCTTATCCCCTCAGTGACTGTAGAAAGGGTGAAATTAGCGATTTGAGGAGGCAAAAAGACAAAAGTGTGCTACCATGATGACAAATGCTGCTTTGAATAAGCACAATTATCTGCATGATAAATCCATTACTAACTCTAAGGCTGGGAAAGCATTACAGCAGGGAAACAGGGCAGCTGGATGTTTTTAAGCTAATGTTAATACACTTTTGTGGTACCTGGAGGTTGGCTCCTCAGAAGTGATGCCAAATACAGGAGCACTTAACAGGGGGTGCCTCCGACCCACTGGCACCAAGAAATTACAGTTAAAATTTTTATTGTGGGTTTTCCAAACCTGCTATTTGATTAATGCATTGACCTTGCAATATTGAATGGAGCTTTAAGGGAATTTAAGATCCACTATCTCAAACAACAACAGAGCAAAGCCCCTGCACCCCCACAAGAAAAGTATATATCCTTGGTTATCTTGGTGAGACCATAAGGACTTTTCTGGATCGTTCAACATCATGTCCAAGCTTCTCATAGATATTACAAAAATAAGGATTTTTGCTTTGTCTAATTCCCAACATGGGAAGCTTAGCAGGTTTCTAGTAGATATTCATAAAAAAATAGCAGTTTCCCAAGTACTAGCAGCATGACCTATTTACATCTGGCAAACTGAATATGGGATTGACCATTAGTATATATATCTAAGAGACTTTTTAAAAGGGCGATTTCAAAACACTGTCAAGTTAATTGACTAATAAGCCAGGTGAGACACGTTAAACAGGAAATTTAGAATGACCTGGTTACATAATCAATAGGAATGAATAAAAAGTCATGCTTGACCAAAAACATTCCATCTATGAGCGGATGGATCAGATTTCTTACAGGGAGACTTCGAGGTACTATATGGTCTCCTCGTGCAATGTATTTCCCAAGTACATCAAACTAAAGCGGCTGTGACAGTACCTAAGTCCAAAAAAAGCAGAGCACTTTAGCCCTGATGGTTTGAAAATACATATAGAAGAAGTAATAATATATATAACTTATGTTTGAGTACATGTAAGGAGGGAAGTAAACAACAAGCATTATAAAAGCAACAAATTAAGATTGGTAAGTTTCCTTATTACCAAAGCAAGGGACATCTATCCCTTGCATGACTGTGAAGAACATAGAACATTTATTCTCTTTTGTAAAGAAAAATAGAATGCAACTGCTGTAAAATGAAAGTCAGCCAATTAAGCTGAGCCAAGCAGAATAACCTAAATCCAGTTGTCTTAAATGAAACTGCTGAAAAACTTTCTCTCTGAGCATATCCATTACTGTTCATAATTAACAAACATTTGAGAACTATAGAAATTTCAAAAGACTGGAGTAATGCCAGTGTGGTGCCAGGATTAAAAAAAAAGAATAAAAGCAGTGGCTCAGGGAACAGTAGAGGACTTAGATATCAGCCAGTGGAAAAAACATGGAAGTAATTTCTGACTGTCAATTAAATTTGGAGACTATGAAAATGTTCAGCATCAGTCAGCCTGATATCATGGAAAGTAGGTATTTTCGAATCAACTGCTACCTTTTTTTTATGGCAAGATTTCAGGTCCAAATGATGTGGTCAAGTTATTTTGTTATATACTTGGATTTCTCCTGTACTCAGTACCACTCAGGAGTTGATTTTAGATCTTGGGAAGCTAGACGTAAAAAATGGAAAAGTGAATCAAAACTTCGTTC
>NW_010589578.1:53825-94727 GCF_000705375.1 Tinamus guttatus
CTAGGAATCAGTTCTTGATCCTTATTTTTATCAGTAGTTAAGCCAGTGGGATACAAATTTTACTAGCACAATAACTGATAAAAACATCAAAGAGTATATGTAATAGATTACTGGTACAGGCAGACCTGAATCACTTGATAAATGACCATAAAGCAATAAAAGTACATTTTGTATGGTCAAATGTAACATAAGATAACTGGGGATACAGAGAGCAGCTTGTGCACGTTCTTGAAAATAAGTAATTCAGAAAGGGACTTAAGAGGTCATCATAGGTAATTGCCTCGATGTGAGTTCACAGCACAAAGCCGTGGCAAAAAGACCTTGTAGATTTTTAAAAAGTAACTTCAAGTGGAGGAGGGTAACCTTGGATCTTTTCATCTTTCTACGCAGCACGGGTCATGAATTTCCTGCTATGATCGTCTGGGCATATCTCTCCTCATCAGTTCCCTGCCATTGCAGAGGCCTCAAGCTAGCAACTTGGTCTCTCTTGTCTTTCTGCTAGTGGCACACAACACTTAGCTGTCCAGATGACTGGACTTCACTTTATTTAGACCAAGCATTCAGTGGCTTTTGATTCAGTACAAGAGTTCCTGGTTGAACATGTAATGAAAAAGTGGTATAGGTATGGAGGATCAAACTGCCTCAGTGGTAGGCAGCCAAGCTGCATATCAAAGTTTTCGTAGGACAAGTGCACTATGACAACAACAGATCATTTTACTGAAGCCAGGGAGAGCTCCTGGACCCAGTTTCTTGCAGTGGTGCAAGGCTGGGTATGCAGAGGGCCTCGGTTTGCCTGCAGAGCCTTCCTGGGCTGGCCTCTGAGTGTGCCCTAGCAGGGGCCAAGTCTGAACTGCATGAAGGTCAGCTGCAGGAAAAGAGCTACAGGTTGGCAGCCCTTCAGCTAGATGGGTTTTTTTCCAGCTTTATACTGTAAAATTTGATGAAACATAATCACACCAATATTCATTTCAGGAAATTATCTGTCTGCCAGGGATAGAAAGCATCAGGCTGACAGCTTTACTTCAGGCTCTCTAGAGTTGAAATAAGTGAGTTAGATTGTGTAAGCGGACTACACGAAATAAGTGGAGTGTGTTGTTCTGTTGTAGTATCTTAGTTGCTGACTACTTAACAGTAAATCAAATAATAGTCCACATAGTTAAGAACTTTCCTTCAGGAGCTGGTGTGTCATATATTCAAAGGGCATAGAAACAACATTTTCAGGAAGTGGCACTAGTCAGACCTCCTTTCTCTCAGTATTTACAAAAAATTGGTTAATAAAACAAAAGACACACACTTGTTCTGTGCTCAAACAGAAATATCAATTAATGCCTAAGGGAGCCCCAGCTTCTTCTGTGATAGGATGTCACCTGTTCATAGCATATTCCTTCTGCTCCACATCTCTGACCGCACTGCACTGCACTCCATTCCTCAAGATTCCCTCTAGCCCCATGCTAAAACTTGGCAGAAATAAACTCCCAGGGTGATGGAGATACAGGATATTCCTCTACAGAGAGTATTCCTGTCTTTCAAGACTTTTAACTGTCATTTTTCCCTGTTTAGTTTATCATTTAACAGTCTATTTTGATGTAATTCCTTGAAATCAGACAGCACAGTATTACACAGGGGATCTAAAGGAATGCCATTCAAAAATAAAATGCTGCAGTTCCCTCATTCTCTCCATCTCCCTAACATTAAGGTCTTGATATTTGGCATTTTTAGATATATCACAGTTTTTTTTTTCTTTTTCACTTTCCATAAATCAGAAATGGAGAGAAATCAGGAAGATAGAATGGACAACTTTTTTGTTAAATCATTAACACGGTTCTTTAAAAAGTGGCTCACTGCGTAAATCATTTTTGTGTGATCTTTATTATTCTCCTAGGGCCTCAGTAAAGTAGGGATGATAAAACACCTGGAGTATTATGAAGATGAATTAATTGATCTTCGTGAAGGACTTATGCACTATAGATATGAGGGTCTTAAAAGGTATGCCAGATGGACGTTGTTTACACTGGTGCAGAAGCATCACAGTTTTGATTCTTCGCCATTTCATATAAGGGGGTTATTCATTTACACACATTATACAGAGGTTAATTTCATTAAGAGAACAGAATCATTCAGAAAATCTGGAGAGTTCAAAGGGTCAGTGGTACTACCAAGAGCGATGATAGGAAGCTCCACTTCTGATCAGTGGCAAAAATCGCTAAAATCATATTCTGAAGGTTATCTTGAAAACAAATCAAAATACTTATTCTTTCAAATTTCCTTTGTTGGATTTTGGTTCTTGATTAGCTGAGTTTTATGGCATAAATCTTTAAGTTTATTGACTGTGAAAGTTATAACTTCAGTTCCTTACCAGTAAGTTCGATCCTCTTGTTGTAAAGACTCAGAAACAGGATCACTATAGATTTAGATGTTTTTCTTTAAGTAAAATACATTGAGAACAATCACTGACTAGCTGATAGACAAAGCTACCCTGTCACTTATCCTGCTTTGCTCTACAGAATAAAAGGGGTTTGAGGACCCAAGGCAAGCGCTGCCTTCCGTTTGGGAGCATCTTGGCAAACCTGCACACACTTCACCTGAATGTTTTCCATCTGTATAACTACAGGCAATTGGGAGCAGGACCTCGCAGCCAGCTTAAGCTCCACATTTAAAAGTGTTGCCCACTTGAGAGAGGCCAGCCCAGAAGCTGGAGTAATCTGCTCCTGTATAGAAATACTCTGACCCAGGAACTGCTTGAGACTTTTCTCATCATTTCTTCCACGTCTTCCGTTTGCGGTGAAGATAGCATTTATTTGTGTCTGATTTGTGAAAACTGAGGAAACTGATAGAATTGAGGAATTTTCAAAAATTGTGCTAAAATTAATATTACAAGTTTAAAGACTGCCGGTTATGTCCAGAACACAGTTATTAAATTGGCAAGATGACTCAGAATGAACAGCAACTAGTTCTCCATTCACCTTAAGCTGTTGGTTTAATGTAAAGAATGCATAGCAATTTAGAAGGTGAGAACATTGTCTAACATAAATATGTTGCAAGGAGGCAATTATATTTCATAACTTTGTTAAATTGCACTGTACTTTACAAATACAATCATTATTTTAAATAAGTATTTAAGAACGACAACTATATTTCATTATATCTGATGGGTTGCTCAAATGAACATTATGTATAATTGGATAGATACAGTCATGGACTCCTATAATGTGATATGTTTAGAAAAATCATGATTATCAGTCCCTTATGCTCAGAGATGCTTAATTATTGTTGTTGGCTCCTTATATATTTTTTAAAAAATTGAAATGGAACAGATACTTGAAAAAAAAGCCAAACTTTTTTTTCAACTTGATTTTTCAACTTGAATACACTGAGAAATAGAACCTTTCAGTATGCAATTACACAACTAGAGATTAATTCAGAATACAGCCATTTTAATATACCAGCATTCGTAAAAAATGCTTTCCAATAGCCAAAAAAAAATCTGAAACAAAATTAGCTAAAATTGTAGAGATATATTACTAATTATTGGTAATGATGAACTACAGTGTCTGAACCCAGTTGTTTTCTAACTTTATGTTAAAGATGCTAGATTCAAGAATACAGAAATATAGATTTTTTTCCAATCTTTTTATTTAGCCACCCTCACCCATCAATGCCTCTCAATTTCTGGACTTCATTTCTGCTCAAAATCAAAAGAGACTTCACAGAGCACTAAAACGTGGGAAATCAAACTTCCAAATACATTTTAATTATTGTAAAGAGTAAAAAGCTTTAAGGAAATAAAATGTACTCCCATTCGCTCTTCTAACTCAGCATTAGCCTGAAGGTGGAGAGTAAAAATGAGACACCAGGCCAGAATGATGAGTGAACCAGGTCTCCTGACTCTCTGTTTTAGGATATTTTTTTACCTGCTGAACCCATCAATCTGATTTATTGACAAGTAGCTAATATCTTTCTGTTTGTTGCAGGTTTTGTGAGAAATTAGAACTGTTACTACAGACTGCATAAGCAGGCACACTTTGACATTTGGTTTTCATGTAGTTCATTCAGCCAGGTACAGTCATTCATGCCACTTCACGGAAAGGTTACAGCCCCTTCTCCAGTGTAACTGGCTATGGAAAGTTCAATTAACACTTTTTCTGGGAGTGCAGACCTTGCTATGTGACTTCCCTTGTCACTCCTGTGCAACTGAATAGCACAGGATGCATAGCTAGAAGAAAGCAGGAAAGGTTATGACATTTCTCCATCCTGTATAGAATTTCTAGCTGCCGTTTCAGTTCTCTGCTCTGAATAGCAGCGAGCATAAAGCAGGCATATCCCCTGCTGGCATGGCGAGAAATAGGAAAAAGAAAAGGCATATATGCACATACAGACTTCGACAGCTACTTAAGATAAGCCTTAATCTTAACTAGTATTTAGGAAATGTTCTACCCCAATAAACTTAAAATCCATATTAACCTTTTCTTGGTTGTATAGGTCAAATTTAGGCAAAGCTGTCAATGACTTCAACAGGTTAGAATGAAGTTAGATGAAGTTGAAATTAAGTGAGCCTTTCAAAATGTTTGTAAATACCACAACTGCTGGCAGAATCTGTTCTGTGGATGCATTTGTTTCTGGAATTATACCTTTTTATATTTGAAATCTTTCACAGTTATATTAATTTACATCCATTATGCATCGTAATGTTCTGGAATATTTCCTGTATCAGTGCTCATGATTCTTAGCCCTCAGCCTTAAATCTCTGTAATGTCTAGTTTATGCAAGGATATGCTATTAATCACAACACACTTTATCGGCTAGAAAGTATGAACGATTGACCAAGCAATTGTGTTATTATATATACGTAATTTTCTTCAGAATATTTAGATTCAGTTTGGTTTAACAGGTAGGCTTTCAGCCTGTCTAGCCTTTAAGAAGTGCAAGTGGCATTAAAAATGCAAGCCATCTTGTCTCAAAAAAGTTCATTTTTATAAAAATAAAATTTTCTTATATTTGACATATTATTAATGGAAAGAGCTTCAAATGTACTCTGTGGAGATGACCCAATATTATTAGAAGACAGTAGAAATTATACATTGCCTCCCTCGTACACTTTAAAAAATGCTAGAAAGATGAATTGAGCAAATAGATAAGAAATTCATGAGGAAATATTTCAAATAGGCTCCAATTTAGCCTCTAAATCAGTGCATATAGAATCATTTAGACACCCATAAATATCTACCTTGTTGAAAACAGACTGCATAATGAAAGAATATTCCACTCTAGGATTCAACACTATAGCTAGGTTTAAACTGTAGATATTCACTCTCATTAGTGGACAAAAACTGTGTAAAATCCATCATTTCTCAAATTGCATTCACAGAATTTCATAAAAGATCCTGATTAAAAATCTGTATTTACATTGTAAGACAGAGTATGAGTCTAACTGTCCTTCCTATGAAAAAGCACACTTGCAAGTTTGAGGGACCTCTCTCTCTTCCCCCAGCTTTCCTTTCAGCCCCTTCTGCCTGGATCTATTTGTCCTTCAGGCTCTCTGTGCTTCTGCTTCCCAGAGTAAAATGGAGATAGCAGCACTGCCCAAGATATACAGTTTTTTAAAGACACACTGCTTCTTCTAAATAGCATAATCCTTCATGAAAACGCTGATAGTCATTAAAAGCTTTGCACAACTTTCTAAGATTTCGGATAGGCATTTGTGGTTGTGATAGAGCCAGCAACCCAGTGAAGTGAACTGGATTAAATGTTAAATGTCATCGGTTATGACATTTAACTTATCCCATCCTCATGTCATTTCAGGATTACCTCTCAAGGAACTTGACAGTTTTCTATACATTTCCAAGTGATTTGTTTTTCTAGTAGTTCTCTAAGAAAATGTTCCTAATCTCAATACATTTTTAGGCTTTTTTGTCCTGAATTTGGCCTAAATTAAGTTTTCACTCCAACATATTGCTCATAGTTATGTTTACTTGTAGAATTCTTTAAAAAAAAAAGAAAAAACAAACAAACAAACAAACAAACAAAACCACTCTTGCTACTTCTTGATATTAGTGCATTTGGAGTCAAATTCCCACTTCTTGACTGCCATTTAAGAAACGCTTGAATATCAATTCTTGATCCTAAACTAAATTAATGATAGAATTGATTCAAGAACTTAAGAGCTGGCATATTTTCCTTGCTCCAGTTCAGCCCCCTTGGTCTAACAGTGGATAGAAACTGATGATTGTGGAAGAATAAAGTACCTATAGCATGACCCTTTCCTTGACAAATGGCAGCAATCAGTAGTTTAGAGACTCCTTGAGGTGGAGGTTACCTCTGGGCCATTGTGTTTTGTACGCCTATTATTCATGAATTTGCTTAATACCTTTTTGAATCAATTTATAATTTTGACCTCCTCAGAAACTGAGAGTCATCATTTAAATTACGCACTAAGGGGGAAAAAAGTATTTCATAGATTTAAGGTACTGCTTTCATGAAGTCTTCTTGTTCCTGAACACAGATCAACCCCTGTAACACAGAACAACCCATTCTCTATGCTATCCATGTGTGTTACAGACCTTTATCATATACTGTGATCTTTTCCAAATTGAAAAGTTTTAGCTGTAGGGCTTCTCAGACTTTCATAATTTCTCTTGACCTCCTCTGCATCTTTTAAGACACATAGGAATCAATTCTGCTTGATTCCAAGCTCTTTCCAAACTCTACAGATTTCTCAGAGTTTCAGTGTTGGCTGCAGTTGTGCAGTAGCACTTCCACACCTGGAATTAACATGCACTGTGCATTGACAAACAGGGAAATCTCAAGCTTGAGAAAGCACGGTAAAGGAGTCGTAACACTGAGAGCAGAAAGGACTCTCACAGTGCCAGGGACAGGAATCTGACATGGAAATGACAATTATTCAGGGCCAAAGTTCCCTCGGCAGCATTAAGAATGAATTACAGAAACACAGCTGTGAAGAAATGTGGCTCTAGCTTCTGAAGAACTGAGAGACAGAGGAAAGGAATAAATTAGCAGTACCCACCCTCAGCTGGAGCAGAAATATTATAAATGAACACCAAAAACCATGAATCATGTGATCTTACAAAAAATAACCCCAAGCCGGCAAGCTTGAGGAAACTCCTTGGCTGCAACCTGACGTGCTGCTCACAGCAGTCCTGCTCACGGCACCCGAGCTGCTCATGCACACCAAGCTCTGCCGCATCAGCCCACCGCTTCTAGACAACTGACCAGTTTTAGGCAGGGAAGCCTGAAAAGCTTTTATTTATCCTGCTGCTGTGCAGCATTATCCTATTGCTGCAGAGCATATCCCACCACGGCGAGGCAGCTGAGTCAGCTTGTTGCCATTGCTGCCGAGCGATGCTTCGCACCCCTATACTGAGAAACCTGCATGGTTATACCCTCCATTCAGTGAGTGAGCTGGAACTTAGATGCTTGCCCCCTCATCCTGCCTTATTAATCCCACATATGGTTTTCTGCAGTCCCAGACTATGAGTTGTATCTGACAGTAGAATTGTCCAAGTAGAACCTTGGCATGCAGGTAAGTAGTCTCCCTCTGCCACTGCTTAGCAAAACTTCTGCCTTTTACCTAGCAGAGCAAAGTCCCAAAGGATGAACTGCCTTATGTCCTTCCCTAATGCTGATCTTCATATCCCTTGTCCAGCAGGGGGAAGAGTGCCAATCTGTTAAAAATCCGTTCTTAATAAACTGCCTTAAAAGAGAAAACCTTGTAAGAAAACATTTGTAAAGGTTAATGCAAAGGGGTTCATTACGCTGTTACACTGCAAACGTATTCACTGTCATTATATAGTATCATGGACTAGAATAAAGAGATGGCTTAGACAAAGAATTCCACAGGCTTCACACTTCCCAAGTATGTGCTTTTCAAATAGCAATAAATAAATTAATAAATAACCCTCTTAAATCCATGGAACGAGGCTGGAATATCATTACTCCCAACACTATCAGAATTTTGTCCTAAATAGTGTTATGGTCCATATTTTTCTTAAAACCCTCAGAATCTCAAGAAACATCTCCAGAAAATCCTAAATTGTATTCAATTTTTTTAAAAAAGAAAGTAAATACCCTTCTTCTAGGTATTCATGTCCAAAAGCTTTGTAAATCTCCATACCTATATTTGCAAGGTACAGCAGAGCCTGCCAAGAAAGCCAACAAAAGAAAAGTTTTTCTTCATATAGGATTTTTAAGTCTTCTTCTTCTCAGTTCCCATTTCTCCAGATTTCTGATCTTGTGATATTTGGTAAGACAAAGACTGAAAACTCTTCTATTAGTCAGTGAGAAAATGCAGCAAATAAATAGCTTGGCCACTCTCCAGAGCAGTGTTAGCCGTCAATTCACCTCCTCCTCTAGGATGCTGGAAGAAATCCGGTGCTTTGAATGCAGCGGTGAGGTTACGGTCAGGCAGGGAAGGAGGGAGTGTGAGTCCATCTGAGGAAGCAGGGAGGGCAGAGGAATGTGAAAGATGATAGGGAGGAAGCAAGACTTGCTGTCAGTTAGGCTGAAGTTTTGCAGACAACAAAAGAATAACTCTGAGAAACAGCATCTAGGGCAATCTTAGAGACCTTCCTTCTAAAGCTGCATTTCCAAAGCTGCTGTTGTCTCTCACACTGGAAGCTACAGCTACAGAAGATGCCATTGTGTTTGCTCTGAAATGTCACAGGAGTGAGCCCTTTTGGCCATGCATGATGATGGAAAGGAAAAACAAAGGTAGAAACATCTCTTTCTCAACAGCACTGCAGTAATCCTTGTTGGTTTGTGTCTCACCAGTTCATCTCATTTCTTGTGCTCATTTGCAGATACAAGTTCCCGCTACTGGAATTTGTGATGTGCAGTGTAACATTCAGTACTATCAGAATAAAAGAGGAAAAGTGGAAAGTAAATATCACTATCTAGAAGACAATATGCACTTCTACAAGAGCAGTCAAACAATAGTACATCTTCATTTGCAACCTTTCATGTTTCATGGAAGGGCTGCATAAGCACTGGTGAAAAGGAAAAGAAAAAAGGCAATGGACTGGTTTTACACAATATCCTAAATTATGTCAGAAAAGTCATGTGGCAAAGGCCTGTCTCCACTGAAACAAATAGAGAAATCACCGTTGACTCAGTGAAAATTAATTCACATTTATAGTTGTCTATAAACAGTATGAAATCCTCAGTGCTGTTCTTCTGCTCCATAAAATTGAGATGTATGAAAAGACTTTGCTTTCTGCCAATTCTTCTTGGGACCAGATCAGCACGACCTCTTCTGCATCATTTAATATTATTCACATGCACAATCCCATAGTAGCTAAGGAGAGTATTTCCATGAGCAGCAGATAAGCAATGATATAAAAGTTTGCTGCTTTAGAAGCTATTTTGCATACAGTAAACATACATTTCAGCGCTAATACTATTGGGGAAAAAAGGGAACAAAGATACCAGCATAGTAATAAGTGAAAAGATAACTCTACACATTAAGGTATCATTTCCATTCAGCTATTTAATGGGAAATTTCACTTTTGAGTTAAAAATAAGCCATTTCACTATGCAAAAAAAAATTGGTTTTCATTATATAGCAACATATATTATATATATATAAAATATATTATTTCATTATTTTATGTTTTTTGAAATATTATTGCTTGCTTCTCTTCACATTGGTTTTCCAAAGCATATATTAAGATCCACATCTTTAATGACAAGCCTTTTATATGATGGTTTTATTGACATTAATTCAGAAGAGGAGGCCAGATGAATGTAGGTGACACACCTGTCATAGGAATTGTATTTAAGCTCTAGGATTTTCTTCTACAAGAACTAATGATTATAATTATTGCCATTTTCAAATTTAAATATAAGATTCACCCTAAGCTTTTCTTCAGTTCATCAGAAACACATAAAATCTCATAAAGTTGTTTTCCTCAAATTAAGCGAGAAGAGTCCTGCTATTGCTTTTGAGTCACTGAGGATAAACTGAGATCACATATACTGGAGACTTTTGAATTAAGAGACAGTGGTGGAAAGGTGGAAGAAAAAGATGCATTTTATAGATATACAAGCAAAAGCTTTAATGGGACCTTTTTTTTTCAATTTGTCTTGATCTTGGTAATGACAAAAACCCTAACAGCCATGTACAAAATGCTCTTCTACATGCCTAGGTATGACCTTAAGTGAAGATTAATTATTTAGAAGGTTTTTTTCAGCTAACTTTTTCTTATATTTTCCTGTCCTTCCTTTTTTTTTTTTTTTTTCCTGGCAAAAACTATCAACAGCTCATAACATTTCCAAAACACTCTGATAGACTGCTCAGGACTATTATTTTTTCCAGTTCTTTCACTCATTGGCTGTGTTAATCTATCCAAAGGAGAAGTCCTTGGAAAAATATTGCTCTTTGGAAACACATTCTCAAGGCTGAAGATTGTGCTAAACAATGCCTTGGGGAGTAAATTCCTCTCCTCCCTTTCCCTAATATTCAAGAGACAGATTCAGAAGGAGCACTCCTTTAAGTTATTACATTCTCATGATTGTTTCATTACTAGTAGAAGTAATAATATTCGTGGCATTGGTGTGTTTTTAAGCCCTACATTAAAAAAAAAATCTAAAGCAAAAGATAAAAATTTATTGCCAAATTTAAAGTTAGGAGTTTCTCAAAATTGTTTATATAGAACTGGGTATTATTATAGATATGAGAATCATCTTGAAGTTTAGGTTACAGAAGCTAATAAAAAACAAACAGGACACACTATTATCTTTGGACTACCTGTGATTCACTCATGTTTTACTATAGCAGATATCCTTATAAACTTAATTTTCCTTTAAAGGACTTTAACAGCAACTGTGCCTACCTTGCTCATAAATTATAATCAAAATCACATTCCCAATTTAGGCTTATCCTGTTTTATTTTTGTAAATGCTTCTGAATTCTCAAGTGGCTACCCCAAAACGTGGACACTGATTGAGAAGACATCAACATCACAGTAAAAAGAAGCGAAACTTACTAATTTCAAAAAAAAAATCAGAAGTAATATAAAAATATAAGTTTTCTGCTGAAATTTATGATATTTTCTTCTACAAATTAAAATGCAGTCTCTCCTAAAGCTTTGGTTTGTTTCCAGAAGGTTGGACATGGATTACGTTGACTGCTTGTCTCATTATCTCTTGATTCAAAATATTGGTAAATTATGAAATTGCATAAATTTCTTAATAAATTGCATGAAAACTTATAGTATACTAAAAAGAAAAGACATTTTAAACTTGTGAGTGCTAGCATTCACTATTTCATCAATATTTTGACAATGTAGTATCCTTGGAAGGCAAATATATACCCAAAATTTCTCACAAAATGCAAATTTTACATGATATATTTTTCAAAATTTTGGGGTGTCAAACATTTTATTGGAACTTTTTTCTTAAACTGTTCCCCAGATGGAGAAATGTCTATGTGAAAATGTTATGAAAACCCTATGTATGGTCCCCAAAAATTGTTGATTCTGTCAAAATACCCATTTCTGATGCAGATCTGTACCAAACACCATCTTGTGCACTTCTACAGAATTTATTTTTACTCCATATCATCTTTATGCCTACAAGGACATACTCAGGTGGATACTAGACACCCACATGCGAGTGACCCACAATGAAAGCACTTTTAAACTAAAGAATGTTTTGGAGAAAGTTCTCTCATCCCAGTTTTATAGTCAAAAACAAAGGTTGAGTTTTCAAAGATAACACAGGAAGTCTGAGCCAGAACCCAGATTTAAACATGCATTTCCTAGGAGCTAATGCAGCTCTTTTTACCACAAGATGATACATATCTGTCCCCTAGACATACAACCAGAGAAGCTTATATTGATAATGCAAAATTTCTTCATGAATTCAACCAATCATTAAGATAGACTTAGTTAAGCAAAACAGAGCTAGCAATTGCTTATTGTATGCTATCTTGTATTATAAGGAGCCAAAGGCAAAAGTCTGTATTTTATTCAGCAATACAGATTTAAGCTTCAAGAGAAGGGATTGCCCATAAGGATAACACTACATTTGCAATTAATGGTACTTATCACTACCTTTCTCTGGGAATGTGAAGGGAATTCATACCATACTTCAGCCCCCATGTACTATTCCATCTTTTAACTCTCCTCCATGATCCAACACAGGAAACATGAAGTACTTCTTCTATCTGCGATATGCTGACATTTCCAACCCAAAGAAACTGTAGGTGTTGTTTTCACACTGCGTTATTCCAAACCCTCAAATTTCACTACAGGAAAACCTGTTCCAAGATGCTTGCCTGAAGCACTATGTGAACTTGCTGTCAGATCAGTTTATTTATGGATGATGGTTGGGCTTTATTCTCTGGAGGTTGGAGGTCAATATTTGCTACATGTACATATATGGGTAAAGATCTGCATAGCTGGTCTGACACATTACTGCAATTTTACAAATTTTCTTACACTGCTGAGAATGATTGTCTTCAGAATTGCAAAGCCAAGTCAGTCATTTGTTTTAAAAAATATCCTCTTAAAAGCTGAGTAGAGGTGGTAGCTGTTAGAGTTCCAATTTTTATTATTGAGATGCTGCTCATTCTGCTTTTCTTTTCTTTCCTGTTTGCTTTATTTTGATTTTCCCTGGCTTTGCTTTTCGATCAAAGGTTACTGACGGACTGCATTACCAGGAGTGTACTCACTGCAGCCTGATTCACCCCACTTACTTATCTTAGTGCTATCTCCTTTCCTGCAGAAGCTAAACAGAGGCTGACCCTTATCGTGCAAGAGCATGCTGAACTCCTACAGATTATGTTAACGAACACAAACAATACAAAATCTCTCTAGAAATTAATCAGGTTTTATGGTTCTGCTCGACATTTCTCAAAGGGATTTTTCAGAAATTCCTGACCATGTGTATTTGAAAAATATAGACCTTTTAATACATTAAATTAGGGACTGGAATAACTAAACCTTTGTAGGTCTTGACTCTATGATAATAATATCCACCTGCAGACAATTATACAAGATGGTTTGGTGTTTTAACTTTGATTTTTAGGGGACACTATACATAACAGCTTACAAGGCAATCGCAGAAGCTGAAGATTCTGAGTAACTGTCTAGAGTGTATCTATCCAGCGCAGCATTAATTAACAAAAAGGTGCAGAATTATACTCTATGTTGCATATTCTCTATAGAGAAATAAAAGACTCCAGTTGTCAGAGGTGCAAAATCTTTTACATGTAATCAACATGTTGATTTGAAATATTACATTAATTCATCTACTATTGTTCACGGTAGTTGTAGTCCCTTCAGACTTGTATTTAATATCATGCCTGAGCTTTGAACAAGGTAACGGTCTAGTCTATTATATACCATGGCACTTTAAAATTCTGACGGGTTGAGCTTCGAAATGAGAAAACTATAAACCAAATCCTGGGGGAATTGGAGAGTACATGGCAATTTGCATCCCATAACAAGATTGAATTTTCAGCACTTAGAGATAAATGAACAAAGTAGAAATCAAAGAAAATCTGTAGCTTATATCCACATTACATTGGATTAGCTATCTAGGACAGAGGATATTTTGTATGTTATACTAGCCAGATTGACTAATCCTCTACAGTTTTACAGTCTAGAAGGAAATCATAGATGTTACCACATGGAAAGAGAAATCAATAAGGGACTGTGAATCTTGGCCTTCATATCGAATCACACAGCCTTATGTAAAAGTCTGTCTCTGTGTTCTTCCATTCCAAAGGCTAAATAGATCCCAGAAATTCAATTTCCATATTCCACACAGTTATGGACCGGTTGCAAATATACCAGGAAATATTCCCAGTTAGAGAAATGTTTCAGGACTCAAAAAAATGTTCTGGCTTTTTCTTTGTAATGCTTCAGGACAAAATGAAAGTCTCTAGATCAGAAAAAAAAAAGTTGAAAATAAATGAAAAAAAGAAAAAGTTGTTTTATCAGAATCTCTTAGACAGTTACAGTTAAATATTTTTATATTTCTCTACGACAAAAATCAACTCGGATAACTGCATTCTGTGCTTTGCTTGTTTTTTTTTTTGTTGTTGTTTTGTTTAAATGACACCCCTTACTGTGCCCTAAATTAGCTTCATTGTGACTTTTGTGCAGGGTAAAGTTCCTGCAGATCAAGACTCACAGTGTCAGAGCAAATTATTGTGCAGGAAACCAGCTCAGGGAAATGATCCTTCTGAGGGATGTTTGTCTTGTTTTCCCTCTGTGTGCTCTGCTATGGATTACAGAATAGAGTTCAGAGAAAAGTAGGTCAAGAGCTTTTTTCACTGAGGTTGGAGAAGTCCCAAATACAGAGTGGGCCAAGGCAAAGGGAACTATTCTCAATTTACGTAAATTCAAGAATGGTTCTTGCTTGAAAACAGAACTTGGTGGAGAAGCATAAACTCTGTAGTGGCATGTGAAGAAATCAGTAGACTAAATTGACAGTGACAGGTATCCGTAGACTTAATCCTGTGATTGTTGTTACCATTGAGTACAGTGAGCATGGGATCATGCAAAGTGTTTTGAGGCTTAGTGAGTTCTATTCATTGTAAGGAAAGGGAACTTTGATAGCACTAATGTGTGTCCCCTCCAGCCTTTTTGAGTTGTTTCAGGGCCTGCGAACCGTGTGTGGAAGTGCTTTATGCAATGACAGCAGTGCCACTGGGCAGAAAGAGAGGGGAGCAGAGATCAGCAGGGAACTTGGTGAGACCCTACCAGATAAATGAACATTTACAGGCAAGAGGGAAATAGAAAACCTAGACAGAATAATGAGGTTTTGGAGGGGTAAAGGGATATTAAGAGGTGATGGTGTAATTTATGAAGAAATACAGAAGGAAAAAAAAAAAACAGACTTCGTAGCACACTGTGCTGTCAGACCAGAATTTCTCTTAGCCCAATATTCTTCTTCCAAAAGTGGCTAAAGCACACAATCCCTTTAGAGCAGAGAGGGGAATATATTGTATTTTCCCAGAGCCCCACACAGACTCCAACTCTGGCTCTGGCTCTGGGGAACTGACGTTCCTCCTCCTATAGGCAGGGCAGGAATCTTTCACTTAAAGTTGCTGTGAGAATTGCCCCACCTTTGCATAGGATCCTCCACATCTCAGGATCCTTGCCTACAGCCACCATCACCCAACTCTATACCCTTTGCCTGTGCTTAAAGCTGACCTTTCATGTTGCTCTGAAAGACTGCATTTATGCATAAAACTGGTCAAAGAAAACCCCCAGCCATACTTTGTCAGCCCTAAGAAAAAAGCCTCCCATGAACAGCTAAAGAAATCTAAATATAAAACAAACATAACTATTTTAATCTTTGCCAAAGGCAAAAGTATTCAAAAGTGTTATTTTGGAAATGCTACCAGAGTCTTTGCTGGGAATCAGAAACTTTGTTCTTCCAGCTTCTTCTATAAATCATGTTTCTCAGAAGATGAAACATCTCATGATCCATTGTGTCATCTTAAAAAGAGGGACAGAGCATCTTCAGATCTAGTGAGACTGATCTCCACAGACCCAGCTGTGGTATCCAAACCACAGCTTCTGTGAGGCACTACAACAATTATGAAGACTGTGCTGAACATTGCGGGTTTTTATTCTCTGCCAGAAGTCAGAATTTTCTACGGAAACTATTAGTTTTGGAGGTACCATTTTCAGTAAGCTTTTAAATGTGGGTATTTAGGAGCTCCAAAGAATCTAGACTTGCTTTGTTCACCTGGAATCCCTTTAAAACCAAATCTAATGACTGCATTTCCATTTGTCCCTGAAATGTCCGGAGAGGGTCAGATGAGATGACGACTCTGCAAACACACTGCCCATATCCTGGAACTCCGGGTTTGCCGAGCTGAACAACAAGAGCATGTACAGTCCCAGAAACAGAAGCCCTATCACCTCCTCACAGTTTTTTGACTTCTTGTTACCCCTTCCTATGTCAGCATTACTCCTGTAAAACTCTACCTACTTCATCCCTCCTCTTTTACACAAGTGTGCAGTGACCAAGTAGAGATTGGCACATCAGCGTTATTGTACTGGCAACAAAAAGAAAAGGTTATGTCAAATAGAAATCAATAGCATAACCATTAGAAATGTCACCTGCAGAGAGTAAGATGAATTTCTTGAACCATAATCTCCCTTTCACCAGTAATAAAAAAGCAGGTTATGAGCAAACTTTACATCTTGCCTTACAGTTTGTGCTTCACATAAAAATACAATGATACAATAATGATAAACAGTTTCTATTTCAAACAAATCACCTCCAAATTATCAACCCCAAAGAGCCTTCTAATAATAGTCCCATTACAATTAACATTACATTCACAAGATTCAGAATCAATCTAATTGTACTAAAAGTCTTTGGAAACACTTTGACAACTGAAAGCTGAATAGCACAGCAATTGCTTATAGGACAAAAATACATCACTTCATAAAAGCCAGCTGCTACATTACATGACAAGTAAATATTGTTCAATATCTTTGGAAAGGTCCTTGGGGTGTTCTGCAGGTTGCTGACCATAGCCTCAGTTTAGTATTGGACAAAATGGATGAAAAGGAAATTAGAAATAATGCCTATAAAACTCCTAGAAGAATATGCAGTGTGACAAAAGCGTCAAATTGCCCCAATTCTTCAAGAAGAAGCAAGACTCTTTGGCTGGCTGTAACATTTGTCAACTTGTCGATGTCACTGTTAATGAGGACTGAGACAAATCCTGGACATATTTCAGTCTTAGTTCTAAATTCACTATATAATTAAGGCCAGAAAAAGACTTTTGTTTGATAAAAGTCATTCAGTGCTCATTAATGATCAGAAACATATCATCTCTTGTCTTGCTTGCTTTTCCATAGAACAGAATATATTTCAGAAATCATGATGGTGCAATTAATTTCACCATGCATGATGGGTAGTAGGGGGTCAGACCTCATTTCCACTACAGACTGCCTTTATGATTGTGGAAACAACACTTTAGGCTAAACTCAACAATGGTTTGAGAGCACAGGATTTCAGCCACAATGCCAAATCTCTGTTGCAAGGGGTAAGGTACATGGAAACCAAATTCCCATGCCATACTCATGGGTTTGGCAAACCTAACGGTGCATTCTTGACCTACAGAAAAACTAGGTATAGGACACAAATAAAAATGCAAACTGTTTTACTACAGCTCCCACATATCATGCATGTTTTAGGGTATTTTTAAAACATGGCATGCTGAGAATGTAGAACTAAGAAATACTGAGCACAGAACATACAATCCCTTGTCTTTTCAGAGCTTGGCTACCTTCATCTGTTCATTCCAAAAGGTCAGAATCTCCTTTTTAAGAAAAAAACAGCTATTCTCTGAGAGAAATGAAGACAGCTCTCTTTTCTCCATCTTTTAAAATGCAGGAAGCTGAGGAAAAAAATGAAGTGGGGAAAACCTTTTTTTGTTTTCTGTATACACTCTAAAAGTATCTAGTAGTTGGTACGCTCCTCCAAGAAGTAGGAAAACCCTAGATACAACCAGTAAGACCACAGTGTGGAGAGTGATGGCATTCCTCTCTCTTCTTCCTGAACCAGCACCTTTGCTGGATGTACACTAAACCAAGACAAAAAACCAGGAAAAGCACACGGGTCTAATATAGTGGTTAAGGCTCACCTCAGCGATAAGTCCTAGATTTATTTCTCATTTTGCATTTTCTGTACAGAATGAATGAGCGGATATGGGTGTGAGAACGGAGCCCAGACTTCCTCCTCCGAAATGAATTTCCTAACTTCTGGTGTACAGCCTGGTTTCCCCTTCCATTCTCTCCTTCTGACCTCACAAATCTGGTATTCTTTCCTGCACAACGCTACAACACCACAAACGATCCTCCTTTTGCCCTCTCCTTTCCCACAACCTATTAACTAGCCTGAGAAGAGGAGCCCTCTGGCAACGTGAGGACTGCAGATTTAGGCAGTGCCAGAGATGCCAGCTCTAGCGAGCCATTTCTTGGGTGAATGCTTAAATCGCTAAACCACTTTGCCTTTATGGTGACCGTAAGTCACGAAAACAGAAAGCAGCTCAAAACCTTTCATTGCCATGGCAGTTACAGTCCAGCTGTGGCTACATATTAGCTACAACAAGAGCATACTCATCACACCTTTCAGCTCTGCCAGGTTCCTGGAATGGGCTGGTCTTCAATGGAACTAGTCAAGTAATTGCACGAGTTTCTGTGAGCACTTGTATAAATGGAACTGAAGGCAGAATTTCCAATCAAACAAGGAGTTATACTATTAGAAAAGCCACTTGGCAGACAGTCAGAGTTTGCTTGCTTGCTTAATCACACTTCTGGAATTCCCAGTTCCTGCTCTAAATGCCCCAGGTCTTTTGGAATTTAATGGCTTTGTTGCATTTTAGCATGATTTTGATGATTCAGGAACTGTGGGTTTCTGAAGACTTTTCTCAATCAGCTTCCTTTTGAATGGACTTCAGGTTGAAGCATGGAATTGCAGACACTGATAGAGGGATTGGTAGAAGGCTGGATGTTCCACCAGCAGCAGACTGTAACCAGCTAGGCTAGCTGAACTCATGGTTATCTTAATTTTTCTGACTCAACAGCACTTAGTCAAGGGCTGAGAGAAACATTAATGACAAATATTCAGACTTTCACACGAGGAAAGGTGGGAAACAAAAAGAGAGTTTAATCAAGAGGACTTAATTAGAAGGAAGACAGCAAACGAGGCACGCAGTGATAAATGATGGACAAGAAACAGATTGGATGTTCCTATATACATCCTTGCATTATGCGAGCAAAGAGAACTTCCAAAGAAATGGAACAAAGTTTCTCAAGAAGAAGTGCCTTTACATAATAAATGCAAACATCTAAAAATAAAATGGCAGTTGTAACTTCCCAACATAAAACAACTAATAAAATCTGAAGACATTTGTTTCTTGATTTCTTTTTCCTGTTTGTTTTCACCTACATCAGAAGAGGTGATTCTGCAAGTAGTCCATTAATGATTACTGAATTCTTCCAGGGATTGCAGCAACTTCTTAGGAAATTACAGGTCACATCTGGACTCATTTCAATTACAGAGCTAGTCCATTAAAATGTTCATATGTCAACAATTATTTCCTAAAACTGCCTAACTGCCTAATGTCAACAATTATTTCCTAAAACTGCCTAACAACTACATTTGCTCCTGGCTTATCAGTCTAAAAATATATTCTTCTAAAAATAAAACCTAACGGAAGATGTTCAGTGAAGACAGTAACATTTAAAACAGTGAATCAAAACATTCATCCATCAAGACTTTTTTTAAAAAACACGTTATGATAAGGTTGATAATTGTTACTTACTGCACCAATGCACTCAGACATGTTTCAGCATGTGCACTGTATAGGCCGAGGATTTAAGTTTTGCCTTAGGCTCACCTGCTCCAGTCAGATATGCAACATTCACATCCTGCACAATCAGGTTTCCTTGATCAATGACAGAAGAAGAATGCTGAAGGAGAGAACAGAAAAAAAAAAAAAAAGAAACTTGGTTTGAGCTTGAAAACTTAAAGGTTCATTAACAGTGTTAAGTTATACTAAATATGCTGTAAAGGAGAAACAAAGATAAATTATAACATAATGAAAACTACTAATAGCTTAGTGGTTCAAAGTCAAATCAAAGTGTCTAAAGATGAACTGAAGGTTTTACTTAAACTTTCTAAATATCAGTTTTAAATTCTAGATATGCATAATGGATACACACCAGTCAATACAAATACTACTTTAGTAAGTCAAGTTTATACTGAATCTCAGAATCATAGAAAGAACATGTGCATTTGATTATGTGGTTTAAATGAACAACTTTTGAGGTGCACTGGAAAACTGCTCCTTTAAATTGTAGCTAGATTGGCATGATTTTGACTGTGTCCAAGTAAGCTAATACTGATTTAATATCTATATCTTCATGTGCATATCAAGTGGAGAGTCTGTCCTCAGCATTTTGACCTTCAGCCACTTCAAGACAAATAACAGCTTTCTAAAAATTTCCTGTTCTTTGCAGACAGCTGAAGTTTTATGAATTGTAATTAAAAACTGTGATGGCAGTAATGCTGGCAAAATTTCTTTTCTAGGTTATGCTATTAAAAGACAATACAAAGAGTCAGGCTTCTTGTAGGAGGCAAGACGGGCTTGATCTCCCAGGCCAGAAGCAGAGCAGGTGAATATGAATTTTTTTAATATGAATTTTTTAATGACAAATCTTCTTCTCAGTCCATATCTTGACTCATGCCTCATTTGCCTTGACAAGATGGCATATCTAGATGATTAATATCTCATTATTATGAAGTAAGTAGAAGAGGAAGTAAGAAAAAATGGCAAATATGGAGAGCATGATTGCAACTATTGACTGATGCTAAAAGCACTCATGTGGGATGAATGCTATATAACATCTTAAAATGTATTATTTGGTAAATAGACTATCCCAAGTTAAACCAAAACATCAAACTAGTGAACAGCTAGACAAGGATGACACTCTGAGGCCTTTGTCCTTTTTTTTTTTTAAATTATGGTCCTTCCGTACAAAGGATTATTTTAGTGTAATATAGAAAAACATGTAAGCAAATTAGAAAATAGAAAAAGCACACTGCCAGTCTACATGCTCATTCAGTTTGCAAGGGAAGACAGTGGAGTCTGTATTATACATTTGTGGATACTCAGCAAAAAGTTTAACAGTCAATGCATTTAAATTCACTACTCCATGAATTATTTTTTCCATCTGTCTTAGGTGGCTCAAAAACTATTTCTTACCCAGTATATGTCCTGACCTACCACTCAGGCAATTTGTTAAGTTTGAGACTCACAACTTAAGCCTCCAGACCTAGCAGCATGGGTAGGTATAGCATATCAACTGTGCACAGGATTCATACCTCTTCTATGTATCTATGTATCCCGTGTATCGTATTACATCTTCTATACAACTTTGTTGCACAAATAAACCAGTAATAATCCCTCTCCAACTTTTTCCTCACGCTGTGATCCTTTCGACTGTTGATATCCAGTGATCTTTCCCCCACAGTTCATAGCTTGCCTCCAGGGTTCTGCAATCGGTGCAATTCAGCTGACTTTCTCATACCTTGATTTGCACCAAATCTAAAACATGCCTACTATGCCCATCCACCTCTTTTCTCTACTTTTCCTTGCCTTTTTCTGAGTTTTCATAACCCTGTATCTTTTACTCCTCCTACAAATCCAGTCTTTTAAAGATGGTTTCTCTATCACTTCTGTCTTCTTTCTTTGCTTCTGGAATATCAATTTTTCCTTTCTCTGTCCCTCTAAAAAGAACTTAGCTCAAACTGATTTCCTCATGGGAGCAACCTCCCCTTAAAACACGCTGTATTGTCTAGATAGGTTCATTCATACATCAGTGAATCTCATCAATTAATAAGATATTATATCTCATTCATGCATACACATGTCTCTCAATCATCTCAATCACCTAAGCTTTATTTCCAACGACATCTTTCTAAAACATTCCTCCTCTTCTGATAAAAATGAAAAATAAAAATCAGTACAAAATCAAACAGATCATCTAAGTTTCCTACAATTTGCTTAGAAAAAAAAAAAGATATTCCTCTTTCCTCACTCTCATCTCCTGGTACTCCCATTGGATAGCATGACTTTACATATATTCACAGAGTCAACTGGAGATGTGCTACAGATACAGGCTGGGGATTCCTTAGTTGGAAACTCTGCCTCACTCCTCACTCTTTCACTCTGGATTTGGCAAATACAGAAGGCTGGAAGGACCAGCAGATTATAGCTCTGATCTGCTCCTGAGTAAGAAACTCATTTTTAGGAACTTCCATAATTTAAAAGTCATCAGTAGATAGGAGTCTCTCTTCAAAGCAGAGTAAGGGGTGGACATTCAAAATCTTGAGATGACTTGCTTGTTTCAAACAGAATGAGACCTGAATGTTTAGACATTCACCCAGATCATGGAGAGCCTTTTTGTGCTGACCTGCCCATTAATAAGTATTTTCTTTTATGTAGTCAACTTTTCTGGAGGCTTTTGTAGCACTACAGAAGTCTCCCCTCGGAATGACCCTGAATAGGAGAAGGTAGTTTATGAAACCACATTCGTAACTGCAGAATTTCCTAGATCACAAGATAATCCTGACACTTGTATCACACTGTGCAAAGAGGAGAGTTGCAGATGACATCAAGATTTATCTGGATGTACCCTGTGTAATATTACTAGGAATATGAGGAATCGGAAAGCTGGACAGGACAAATAAAAATCTCACATGTCCTTCTTTTTTGCTGAGCATGTATCTGACAGTTTGTGTCATTAGATGACATGATTCTTGCTGCTGCAGTTAGACTGGACTCTTAAAGCTAAACATCCCCTTAGGTTGATTTTTGTTCACTGTCATAGCACCTGAAGGAATGTTAAATATCTATCCAGGTATCTCTGAGCACATCCAGTTGTTCTCCCAGACATTGCCAAGGCTTTCAATATGCAAATGACAGTAATTGCCTTAGTGGTAGGTCAGAGGCTTCCCTTCTGTGAAGAATGTTCTCTTAACAGTGGCAAATTAACACATTAATGGTGAATGAAATCTTAACAAAAATACAGATAATACACATACAAGGAAGTAAAGAATAATTAAACAGCAAAGGCTGATTACAGCTTTTAGCCTAAATCCTCTGATGTGAACCTGAAAAAAGAAATGTACGCTCCAAAGAAAGAAACTAGAAAACATGTACTATGATTCTGGAGAAGAAAATCCGCACACTTCTACAGGAGTCAAACAATTTAAAGTCATTCAAGGCTGGAGTTAATGAAGCACAGGAATGCAGGAAATCCTTCCACAGTCTGTTGTCTCAGGCTTGCTCAAACTGACCATGAGCCAAAGTAAGGCAGTGTAGTCAGGAGATAAAGTGCAAGGCTGAGATTTTGGAGACCCATGTTTTAATCCAAGCTTTGTCATTGCTTCGTTTCATTGGCTTCAATTCACTTCTCTGTGCCTGCAGTAAAATAAAGACACTGAGAGCCTTTGTAAAAGCACTTTGAAACAGAAAAACAAAGTATTATTCTTTTAACCGAAACCTTTTCCTCACATGTATCTCGCAGCTTCCTTTGACTGACAGTTTCTCTGCTCTCGGCTGCCAGGAAATGTTGACCCTTCTCAGAGCAGCACACCCACTCTCTTGAGGACGCTCGGCCTAACGTGAGCCACCCGAGTGCCTGCCAGCTCCCTTCCCCTGCAGCTCAGCAGCGTGAAGATACCACTCAAACACTCAGTATTATGTGAAAACGAATGCCCAAGCCATGATGCAGTCTATTTCACACACGGGGAAAAAGTCACATTTTGGGAGGAGCACTCTGAGCAGTAACATTAGAAGTTGCTAGCAATGTGCCTTGGACTGAAAATGACAAATTCCTTGCATTTTTAAAGAGAGTGGATACTTCTAACCTGCAAAATGGGTGCAAAAATGCAGTCTGGACCACACCTCATTCTACCTGCATGGAAAAATCATCTTCATTTCATTGGAGTCTAGTTTTTTCCTTGTCAATATTTTCCTGATAATCAGTAATGTATCAGTAGCCTGGCAGAGCTGTCCTGAGCTACAGAAGTCTGGCACCTCACTTTCAGTTTCGGAACAGATTTATTCCGGGCTGCCAAGGTGCACAGAGGAGAAGGAGCAGAGCAGAGGTCGGCTCCTTGGTTCCTCTCACCCCCATTCCAAGGCAGGTGGCAATGCATCTGAAAAAGGGCAAGAAAAGTTCACATGAATGACCACAAAGTTCAGATGAATGGAAGCAGAAACTATTTTTCTTTTGATGTGGCTTGACAGCTCCTGTGGAAAGAAGAAATTCTCCTCCTTTTTTAGTAGTAGCCATCCCTGCTGAAACTTACTATGAATCCCAGGTTCTATTAAGTTCCTAGGGAATCATAGCTGTGACATTCGCCCCAAGTTTTAATGCAGATTTCATTAATGAAAAGTAATTGGAACTCAAAAAAGACAGGAAGGTTGCAGCCTGTATTAAACACAGAAACACATAATCTTTTAATTAGCACTTTTGAATTTTGATCACATTCATTTTTTAAAGAAGATCAAGTCTCACTTTGTAAGTGTTGGTGACTTTCTTTCAAAATGAAGTGTGGAGCTCAAATAGTAAGCCATATACCTAACCTTTGCTGGCTTTTTATGCTATTATAGTAGCATTTCATCATCTGATATTTGTGGCTCTGAAATTCTTATTCAGGTGAGTAACCTTTACCCTCCTCAGCCATCCCTTAGGCAAGGGACTAAGAATTTTCTGTGGGGCCCAAGGACAAACAATTAAGTCCAAGCAAAATTTGTTGCTCAGATGATAAGGGGTGACTTCCTTCTGTGTTCAGAAGCAGACTTGCTCATAGTGCCCATCACCTTCAGTCAGTACTTTAGCCAAAAACTCCCTCTTAGACAAAGGCATGGAGCTAGGAGTCTACCAGTTGAATCTGATACTTTATTTTCCTGATTCTGTCTCATATACTTCTTCTAAAACATTGTCATGCCAAATCCTTTCATCCATATGTTCCCTGAATATTTCCTTTAGGAAGTAACAGATGCCTGCTCTGCGTGGAAAAAAAAAAATCAATGTATTTCTGTTGCTTGGTTCCAGTAAAGCAGCAGAGTTATTTTGCTATAACGAAAGGGCACCCAAGCCCAAAAGGGCACTTCTTTTACCTTTAAGAGATATTATATAAGTGGTAGTACTGAATAATTCATGAATTTATATAGAAGAGTTAGTCAAACTAGTTCACAAAGTACATTCATTACAACCTTTTTCCTCAGCTTTCCACTAATTAATGCTTCTGAAAATTCTTAATTTTAAGTTTCAGGAAACATCTATGTTTGCAAAAGTATCTCATTTTATGTTTTTAGTCTGTAATGAAATATACATGAAGTATTTTATGAATTTTAATGAAACTTTTTTAACTTTGGTCAGTTAACATTATTCATTAACAATTTATAAACACTTCAACCTAGACCTATTATGCAGCATTATGAACTCTTATGAGACTGTTTTATACAAAACAGGCATGATAACAGTTCTGAAAGAGGGAAGAGAAAAATAATCCATAGACTGTCTGCTAGTTCAAAGCTTCTGCATATGTCAGTAACGCACTTTTCTAAAATTAAACTTTCAACAGGCTCATATATATTATGCAAGTGGGTCTGCAAGGATCTGGTCATGTCTAGTTTCAAACCCTAGATAGTGCCACTGTCTCTACCTGGAAACAATCCAATCTATGAGTTATTGAACTCATCTAAAACCAACCCTACTGTGAATGCAGTCGGCAATTGTAGTTCAATTATATCCATCCATTCACTCTGGAAAAAAAAAGTATTTTTCTGCATATCACTTGGATTTTTCTTCATAAAACTGATCAGGGATTTTCCTTATAAAAATTACATATATAAACTACTACCCAAAAGATAATTTGCTCAAGTGGTAGAGGAAGAAAAGAGCATTTATTCCTCTTTCTTGTACCATCTGCAAAGGGGTTGCATAAGCCATTTGGCCTCTGGAAGTTCTTTGTATATTTTTCTGATAACTCTGCTGTACCTGTGTCCCTCAGGCTCTTGCTACACTTCCTGAGTACCTGCAGGAGTCCAGGCAACATGACTAGTTCTGCTCTAGAGAAGAGGGGCAAAGTTCTTTGAGGTCACTGACAAAGAGGTTCTCATGCTGTGAATATGAGGCAAATTTTCCTATTACAAGACTGAGCTGCGAGACCACCATTCCCCAGAGAGAGCAGGGAGGCCTGACATAGGCACCTACACTGGTAAGTCATCCCTGACTAAGCCCAAGTCAGTTGATGAGAGCTGTGTCGACCTCCAGGTGCTCTCATTACTCTCTAGCTAACTTGCCTCCCGCCGAGCATGGGGGATTTTGTGAACGCTATTTCTAGGTGTCTAATTCATGCCGGACATTGTAGGGGGGGAAATTCCTCTGCCCACCCAAGTTGAGCATTTCAGTGCTGGCCACCCGCCTCACTGGGAGTGTAAGTTACTTGCCCCAAGCAATAAAGCAGGGATTCGGACCCAAATGCCCAACTGCCCGAGCTCCGGCCACAGTGCAGAATTCAGGCCAACGGCCCATGCTGAGCAGGGGCAGCTGAGCTACCCGCTGCCTGCAAAACCTGTCACCAGGAGAAATTTCACCAACCACTTTCTATTGTCAGAGGAGAGAGCGGTTGGGAGAAAGAGGCATCGTGCCGATAGGAGCAGATGAAGGATATAGCAAAATAATATTTGTTGAGGATGCAGGTAGATGAAAAACATTGCCATTGACAGAATGAGTTCTGTGCGCACATTTTACCTTTTGTCAGGCCTCTCAATCTGTTTGATCAATAAAGTGCACATTTTAAGCCTCCCCATTCTATACTGAACATCCTAAAATCAATTCATTGGTGTTTCCCATAGACAACACAGCACAAGTCACTCTCCTCTGTCTAATCCATCCACAAAATGCATTTTGTCAAACTATTCAATCCTCTCCCTTGAATGAAACACATTCCATCAAACCAAGCCATCTGCTCTTATGACAGAATGAATTCTGTCTAAGGCGATAAGCAGTGTATGAAGAGATGCATTTAATCTAACACGTATGTTTAACAAAAGGGAACATTCCTTATTGGCAAGATATATGTTTTATTCTTTGTGAATTTTAAAGTACTGCTCCAGTGTAAATCAAAGGATGAATTCCAGATAGATTGCGAACTAAGCAATTGTTATTTACAAAATTTTTCTATCTTTAGAAATCCAGGGATAGAGAACGATATATTAACTAACTGCATGCCTTACAGGATCCTTCATCTTGAATTAAACTACTAAATATTGACCTTGTTTATAATCTTTAAAGGTTTATAGTGGCTAACTGCTATGGGGATGGTGCAGAGAGCAGCTACAGAAACTGCTATGATGATATGCTAGGAATATCTTTACTATATTGCTTAAAATACGCCTCCTGTAGTCAGATATAATTATTACTGGGGTATAGATAACTCTTTTTTTCCTCCCAGAATATCAGAAACCGGATTTGATTCTTTTCAAAAAGAGAGAAGATGAAATTTAACCTTAAAGATACACACTGACATTTCTATGACATCTGGTCCAGTAATCTGTGTTTGCAGTGTGCTAGGAACATTTCATGGGCTTGCAATGAATTCTGAGATTGTAACCAACCGACATGTCATTCGTCCTCTCCTCCTCCTGCCATGTGAATCACTCTTACCAGCACTTCTGTCCATGAAATGTCTGGATAGGAGATATATGTCCACACACAGCTTGAGTTAAAGGTTTTATCAGTATGAATTTGAACCAGCTGCATTAATTCACCATGACCTTCCCCAAGTTATGCTAAACAAGAGTGGATAAAATATTTATCCTAACACTATGCAACTTACTTCATGTTACATGTCACATTTTGCATTACCATAACTATTTCAAATGTTGTTATCATTTGGTCTGAACTTTTTTGAAATATGTGTAACAGCTGCTTATTCTGAATGAATGTAAAAATGAATGAAATCCCTTATAGAACTAGACAGATGAAAGGATTATAACTTTTAGCAGAACAGAAGTTCATATGCAGCTTGAAGAGGATTCACTAAAAGCACCATTTGGTGATAAACACTTAGCACCTTAGAAAGAAAAAGGAGACAAACAGCTGGACTGTTGAGAGAGAAGCACCAGAAGAATCAAGCCTGGCGGAGTATCGGGAAATGACCTTGATAAAAACCTTGGAGGAATTTTTGAGCTGCACAGTATCTGAAAAGGAGCAGGGAACTACAAAAAGGAAACCTCTCCTGCTTGAAATCTCCTGCATTCAGGAAAGCTGTTTTCCTACAATTTTGATGAACAATGATACATCCATTTCTCCTTGTGATTGACCACACGGCCCCAAACTCTGACATAACAGCTTAAGAAAAAAAAGTGGTTATGATTTATAATTCCAATTTTTTTGAGACTATTCTAAGAAATAGTCTCCTCGCCACCACCTGCAAATCCATCTGCTTTTATTACATCTGGCAATACTCAGAATTCTTTCTCCAGTTATAATAATAAAAAAAAACTTTTCTAAAATATGTATGTAATGGCTTTTCACAGAAAATAGGACATCAGACTGCACATATAAATACGGATGTGCATCTTTCATATAGAAAGGTTGAAATAAAAGGCTTAGTTCACCTATCTGATACTTAACTCAAAAGAGGGTCAGAAAGCTTAATTTCAAAATGGATGAAAGATGTGCTCTGTGATGAGTCCAGTGAACTATTTTTGCCTCTAACATTTAACACATAGTTAACTTAAAAACCTCTTCATTGTGCAAATGTGAGTTTGAATTACTGAAAAAAGCACAAAGACTAGTGCTGAATCAAATATATTTGCCATATTTCCAGAATGCATATTTTTGCATGCCAAAGTCCCATTGAAAGACACTGAACTGGATGCATCATCCAGCTTACAGCATCACTTTTTTTTTTCTTACCTACAAGCTCTAAAAATAAGGCTAGGTTTCAGATCTATTCACAGCAGAGAATGCTTCATCTGGAGAGGTAACACTAAAACACACAGATTCAAGCTGTATGTCCAAAATCAGAACTGGAGAAGATAGAAATCTTCTGGGTATCCAGTACGAATTTCAGTTGTACAGGGATGCGAAAAGTCTTGCAGCAATTTTCCCTTCCTCTAGTCCAAACAAGCTGTTGTTAAATGATTTTTAATGCTACAAATTTACACAGTGCAATTATGAAGCTGAAAAGGCAATTTCTTTGCTCAGCAGATTGTCTGGCCTTTCCAAGCAGATTGACCTACAGTAATTTTTTTTTTTAAAGTGTCCATTTATATCCTACTCACACTGTGGCCCCATTGCTCTTCTCACAAGACTTTCTGGTACCTTTAAATCACAGATATGCATCCTGTTTTTGAAAACATATTCCTGCAGCAGTATTTGCTAAGTATACATTCCAAGCACCATTCAGCATAAATGAGTCAGATGTATGAGAGTATCTACATATGAGGCAAAGGAGGAAAAAAATATATAGATTCAACCACCTGCACAATGTTAAACCCCCACACCGCTCAGATATATCTGCTTGCTGTGTGTATCAAACTAAAATAGACTCTGCAACTCTGGAAAGTTCTGATAGACCCTGGATGTTACTCATCTCTATTCAACCACAGTTCCAATCAAACTGAATTGATTACCTCTTCCTGCTCACACCATGTAATTCCTCATCATCTAGGCTAAGGATGCCAAAGATAATACCAAAAGCAAAAGGATCAGATACCAACTTTGCATAAAGATTTAATTTGAAGCTTTTTAAGGTTGGGTGATGTGATCTGTAAAAGGCTGGCTCACAGAAGACAAGACAGTGTAGCTTCTTCCTGTTTTTGCAGCTGCTTGCACAGTTAGAGGGATTTTACAAGAGCTGAAAATTGTCACATAGAAAAAAATCTCAATGCATGTTCATATTGATAGGAGAAAGTGAATGGTTTTATATTTTAAGTTACCTTTGTGACCCTGGAGATCATGGAAAGTGAGAGAGTTCTTCTCTGACCATCCCCAGCATAATACTCCAAAGTATCTTTTCTTTTTTTTTTTTTCAAAAAAAGACTTTTAAGAGTACACTCATGGTGGTCAAAAAGACACTATCCTTAAAAAATGGTTTATTTGTTTCCCCCAGTATTGACAACTAATCATTAGGCTTATGAATGAAAGGTTCACAATACAGAGAGTATGCACCTCTTACAGTGATATTATTATACAGTATAACCAAGTTTCTCATACATTTACTATTCAGCCCTTACTGGTAAATTTTTATTAGTCATATCCTTTTTCATCTTATCTGCAGCACAACCTCCTCTCCAGCTCATAAATACGTAATCATGCTTTACATCTGTCACCATTTACTTAAAGAAGCTCTACAAATATATTGGCTCTGATTGTCGCTACTCGTTTGTAATGTAGTTTTTAAAACAAAATTTAGCTGGAAGCAAGAATATGAATCAGAGCTGGATGCTTAGCCAGTCTTCAGTGAACTATTGTTTAAGTCAAAGATTTTCTGATTTTGTTCAAGCAGGAGATTTGAACCAAAAGATTCCCGAACAAGTATTCTAGTCTCAGATCTGACAGAGTCTTAGGGGAGTCACACAGCTTATGCTCTGATACAGTTTTGACTCCGGTCAAAGGTAGAACTCCCACTGGCTTCAAGCGCTAGGATTTTGCTCTTTGCTGTCAGCAATACACAACTTTTTTAAAAGAGCACTTCAGCCATACCAAAGGCAGAGTTATCCATGTGTAAAGGCAGTCTGATGTTGTCCAAAGAAAACACTGGTCTGCTATTTCTTGGGGTTTTTTATTTGTTAAACTCAGAGCAAATAGTGTAACTGCTGTGGAAAAAAAAACAGATACACTTTCACTAAATTTAAGAAATAAAAAATATGAAAACAAGATGTCTTCAGTTTCATTAACTATTCTAGCCTATGTGCCTTGCATAAAAACTCAACAAAAGAATCTATGAGCTACTATAGACCCTCATTTCAGTAAATTCCTTTTGATTTCAAAAGTTGAGTGAAGCGGGGACATAAGCCTCATATTATTCCAGAGATATTGTGAGTCTTTTTAATGGGTTCATATATATGGACTCATATATCTCAATAATGGATTTCTTCTTCAGTCCAGACTTTAGACAGATGAAGAAAAGCCAAGAATTCCAACCAACAGAAGTGTTTATATGGTGACTTGTATAAAATGGAAATTGGGGTATCAAATTTGTCTCTGATACTCAGTTTAATTTATTCCTCCTGTTGCACTGGAATTTATTAGTTTTAGGAAATACATAGTCATCTTTCGTGCCAAAAGCATAAGTTGTCACTGAATCAAACACAAAGAAAAAAAAAAAGTAGGGGGGGGGGATAAAAAAGAACCTGTACTTCCTTCATTTTAAAAGATTTTAGATCACAAAGACCTGAACACCTATTTAACCTCAAAAGAAAATGAAAGCATCGTGTGAGGGGACGGGCACATCCTGCAGGGAGAAATGAGGTTAGGTCTCTCTTCCCTTGCCGCCTGCTCAGGCCGCCCCGGGAGAATGATCTAACAACTGTGCTATAGGTAAACTTTGAGGTGGGATGCTTTAAAGCTCTGATACATGGTTTGAAAGCAAAGCAACACACCCTTCTTGCTGAATCTCCTAAAGGCAAGGCTCTAGACTGTCACGGATCCTCTTATCTCAAGGAAAAGACAAACACATCACTCAGGGAGGAAGTGAGGAACCCGAAGCTGACCCTCTCGCGAAGCCTGGCAACTGTAACTGCCTTCTGAGGGGTGTGCTCGATTCACTCACCTACACTCATTTAGGAAGAGAGCCCTAAGGAACTTAGAGCTCAAGATTCATATTGCGTGTTCTAACCACCGGGCTACAAAAGGCACATTAAAACACAATTATTCAAGATAATTCCATTCACACTTGCAAACAGACCCAAATCCTCCATCATGAAGACACAGAACTGGCACATAAAATATTCAGCAAAATCATTTGCACATATTATATATGGCTATATTTGATGACATAATTCTCAGAGACGCATTGCTGGCTGGGGAGAGTTGCGACTTCTGTGGGCTTTAGGTCAGTATTTCTATTCTGCTTTCCTTTCTCCTACATCATGCTTATAACTATAGTTGAAAAATTGCAAAGGAAGATTGCAAAATACCTGTTCCAAATATTAGCTACTGTATCGTTTCATCTCTTTTTCTATTCAGAAGAATAGAATATATACATATACGTACGTCTATGCAGTTTAAAGCTGCATTGATGGCATCTAATGATTAAGTAAGTAGTATGATGACTATGTTCAGGTTTTCTGGGTGACGAATATTTTGACTAAAATGAAAAGCTCAGGAAAAGAACCTTTCCATAGAGGCTAGAAATGTTCTTACAAAAAGGCATCATGTCAGAACATTTTATTTTTAATCAAGCAGATCCACCTCTTCAGAACTTGCAGTAAAACTCAAATGTTTCCTGTAACTGGGATAGCTGGCTATTTTCTCATCATAACCTGAAGAACATCATTCAAAATGGTTAGTATGACTAAGTCAAGGTGAGTCTGTATAAATGTGTTACTTCCTTAAAAAGATAGGGGGAAAAATATCAAATGTTAATAACACTTACCAACTATCTAAAGAGGCACAGAAAGTAAAAGTTAGCTGTAAAATGGCTACTTCAGGATTGTAGCACTTCCATTGTGCAAAATGTAAAAGGCAACTATCAAATCTTTTTGGGGAAAATTGGTGGGAGTAGCTCTTTGAAACAGAAGGGTAAAGGCTTAACAGGCAATTACAGGAAGACAGTGAAGATGAAACAGTTGTTTTTGTGCTAAGAGATTCTCTTAGATTTTGTTTCTGAATTTACCTACAGAAAATTGTATATAAGTAATCTTGCCTTCCTTTGAAAAGTTTTGATAAGTTTCATAAAAGCAGTTCTGAAAACCTCTTCTCCCCTAATTCAATCATTTTAAAGTATCAAAAAATAAAAGCTGAAAAAATATAGAATTTGAGTGCACTATATCAAATTTATTTCAGTTTGGCATCTTAGTTGTAAATAAGGAATGTGGATGACACTTTCCCATAAGGTTATATAAAAATTAAGACTTTTAAACAGTCCATTGACCTCATTTGCAGAAGTAGATGAACAGTGAATTTTCCAAATGTGAACAAGTATTGCATTATTATTTATTATTTGTGATGCAGAAGTACTTAATAGACTCGTTTTTAAATCAAACCTACACTATCCTCGTTCAAAACAAACAAAAAAGATTCTCTCCCCAGGGGATTTAGTAAATGAAGAAACATGTTTGACATATGAAACCTCTTATTTATCTTAACCGAGCCTTACCTGAAAAGAAAACTTACACATCACTTACTGCCTATCATAGTAATATGGAATGTATACATATATTACAAATTGCAGACTGAATAAAATATTTGTAGCACTATTTTGTACACCATACAGTTTTCTTGTAAATTAATCTCTTCTGAGACTACAAGATGAATTTGGGTTAAATCACACCACCATTATTGCCACCTTTCTCCTAGGTAGCAGGAGTGTGAAATTGAAAAGACTGACACCGTGTTATTCAAAAACGCTCCAGAAAGTTCTTGGGATAAATTTGCCATCCATGGCATCTGCTGCAACCACTTTTATGTCTCCTGATTTTCGATGAACTGCCTTGCAGTAGGGTATGCCAGAACCACATCAGAACCTTCATTTCCTCCTATTTATCTGCTGATTTTGCCTTCCTAAGTACCCTAGTATCTACCGACTCATCTCTGTTTGATACCACAATGATCATCACCATAATATTGCATCCCCAGTAACAACCATTTCTTTCTTCCAGTCAACAGGAGACTGCTTGCTTAAGCTCCCTGCATTTGCTCATTTTTTGCTTGTGTGTCTATAAAAGAGACTCGCTGGAGATGCAAAGTGGTTATCAAAGAAGTGAAGTAGAAGCCCTGGTATATCTTTAGCTCTCAAATATAGAAGCCCTGTTATGTCTTTAGCTCTTAAATACTTAAGCCAATAGTTGATTGTTTCTACTGCATTTAACAGGAGGCTCCGTCAACTAGTCCAGATTCTGACACATCAGCCTAAGTTGCCTCCTACTGATCTGGCAACACCCTCTCCTATAGCCCCAGCCAAAAAAAAAAAGCTATTTTTTTTCCCCTCAGAACTGCTTATCAATGCTGAAGCATTTTTCAGCACATTCTGAAATACTGGGCAAAATTTCCTCCAGAAAGGACAGCGGCCACATGCCTGGCTCTTGGGCAGCCCTGCTCCTCAGGAAGGGGTGCCCAGCAGATAATGAAGCACTGGATGGAGATGGGGACATCCTCGGACATGCCGTGACCTCCCATTGTGCTGACGGCAGGGACAGAGAACCGGGAGCTTTTCATCAGTTCTGTGGGAACCACAGGCACTTGGACTTGCTGGCTGCCAAACTCTTAACTTTGTACCTCATCATAGATGACAGGTTTCCATCATCTCATTAGATATCATTTCATTTTTACATTCTTTAAAAAACAGTTCATCTTCTTCCAAATTAAGTTTTTTGGGGATTTTTTTCTTTTCTTTCTGGCATAATTTCAAATAAAAAGCAAATTTAGAAAATGAGCTCCTATATCATATAGAATTAATATTCTCTTCTCAGACCTATTTTTTCTTGTTGATCACATTTATGGGATCAGCGCTTAAATCAAAGGTTAAGTTAGGAATCTGTATTAGTTGCTTTTCTTAGGAAAGTTTGTCTCTTATGTTTATGTCATATTTCTAAAAACAGGATCTGTGAAGTTATTGCTGATAAAATGACAGTTGCTCCTACACCACACAAAATGCTTAGACAATACAGATATTGTGATAAGTCTCTTACGCAGTAAAAGGAAATGAATAATTACAACTTATCAGGCAAGACATACGCATTCAAGTATCAGTTGTCATCAAGCGGGATTAGGCAGTCATGTGATTAAGAGTAAACTGGATTAGACATTAAAATATAAAAAGACAGTTTTCTAGCTGGAACTTTGTAGCTTGTATATTAGTATGCATATACATACAAGGTGAAAAAAAAATCTAAAAAAGAAATAACTACAGGAAACCACAGAAAGAAAGTCCAGTGCAGATGTTTACAGGTTGTATTAATTCCAGAGATCAAATAAGGGAGGAGAAATTCCAGAGATTGTATCAATTAAGGGAGGAGATCTGCTGCCAAGCCAACACAGTGTTTGCAGGCCAGCACTGTGCTTAAAGAGATGGTTCAGGGAATCAGAACCAGCAAGGTCGGGCACCGAGAGCCTAGGCACGGGGCTGGAGTGCACCCGGGACCCCGCCGCATCAGCACCGCTACCTGCAGAAGGGGAGGCTCCCGCCCCAGGGCCTTGGTCTCCTCCCAGGGGCTCCCCTCTGCACCAAAGCTACATGTCACTCCTCCAGCCTCTGCTTTGCTTTTGCCAAACTGAGACTTTCTGGCTGAATCTTCTTCTGCACTTCTATTGCAACTAAGAGAATGCATGCATTCCTAATGAAATGCAAAAATCCTTGCAAAAATCTTGAAAAATACTGGAACTCTTCAATATTTTGAAGTTCTTTTTTTCTTCAGTAGAAAATAAAATCACAAACGCTTTTCTGAATTTTTTGAATTAAATATTAACACTTTCTACTTCTCTCCTCTTCTAAAAAGAAAAATGTGCACGTATAAAGGCACTATTATTAGCCCTATTGCAAATGTGGCTGTTATCAATCTGATCTGATCTACTCCATTATGTTTACCATCTCGCAAACACTTTGGGAAAAGGAGATGATTTTCTTTCTCATCATCATAAGCAGACAGTGACACTTCTGAAGAAAACCCGACTACACACAGACCAGCCAACCAGATTTATTCCTACTTGAAACACTCTGGAAGCTCACGGAAACACTCCTAGCAAAAACAAGCATAAAACATTATTCAGATGTGTATAATTTAGTCCCAATCCATAATCAAAGGTGTAGCAGCACATAATTTGAATAACCAAATGGAAAGTATAGTTAAAATCATTACTTCTTTGTCTTCATGCATGTAAAATCAACCCAGATTCAATTATTTTTCAACACAGTTTTCAGTGCACACAGCATCTGAAGAGCCTTGTCACAATTGGAAAGCACATAACACCAAGCGGCGTTCTAAGGAAATTACCAGTCCTTCTGATCTGATTCTGATCCCTCTGTTCTGATTAACAAATGATAATAAGGGTTCATTATGGAACATGTCACTCATATCTTTTAACGATGGTTTCCTCAACTTTGTGGCTTTTTAAGACTTCTTTATGCTTTATCACATAAGCTAACAAAAGAAGCACTACAGTTTTTGCCTCAAAAAAAAAAGGGGGCAGAAAAAAGATACATTTTCATGGGAAATTTCTCAGAAAAAGCATTCCAAAAGAGCTAGAAGTGGCTTTCTATTCAACAAGACATATTTATTATGTTACATGAGATAAAGTCAGAGGTCATCTTAGCATATTCATTTAAGAAAGCACTTGGGATCTGGTCCAAAACATTTTGGAAGTGACAATGTATTCACTGATTTAAGTTTTATGCATCTTAGAAAGGAGGATATGCTTGAACCATTTAGTATAGTGTTCTACCCTTGCAAAATGGGAAGTGGATCATATTTAGAGGTTGATGACTCTGCTGCCAGAGTGGCAGCTAAAAGCATGCCTATTACCCCAAGTCTAGGAGTTTTTGCAATAAGAACCATAAATCTGAAGTTCACTTTCACTGTCATCATAACATCACTCAAATTTTACAGATATATTTTATATACACATTATCTACCTAAGCACATAAAGAATGGCCAATTTATGACAACAAGCATCTTCTTCGAAGTAACAACACACACTTGTTCCGTCATTTCAGAAGTTTCTCCTGTTACACTAGAAGGAGAGGTACTCAGTACCTGAGCTCCTGGTGGAAAAATGTCCCTCCTCTACATGAATCCTTATATCCAGACTTGTCCATCAGTTCACTGAGCATGCAGTAACGTGTTTAAGCACCAGCCGGTTCTCAAGGGCTCTGCTAGGTCGAAGGCAAGGTGCTCCGCACCATGAAGCTGCAAACACTCCCAAACACTTCAAAATAAACCTCCAGCAGCCCCATCACTCCTCTTTAGAGGCCTTGCAACAACAGTTCTTTTGCATTTAATAGTTTCTAATGTTTACACTCAAATCTGTCTATCTATCTCTCTGTTTATTTTGCTAATCAAATCTATTTGGCTTAGCAAGTCCTAAAAGCTATTCTCAAATAACTGAATCCATACAAGCTTGCCCATCTCTTTCCAGACATGAAAACAAAGAATCTATGTTTTCTTCTTTCAATTTGAGGAATAATTTAATATTTTAAATCAATATTTTAGAACTATCCACAAAATAGATGCCTTATCCAAACTGTGCTTAATCTTTCTAAGGAGTAGCTATCCTTTTTTTTGGATCATGGTAAGCTCGTTGGGTTCAAAGCTATAATAATGAAAGGCATAAAAGCTTGGTTTATTCAGCTTTCTAATCCTCTAAGGCAGTACCGACTGAAGGTTGAATAAACATTGGTGTTTATGACGTTAGTAAATTCTCAGATGATAAAAAATGGGGAATAAAAAGTCTTCCAGAAACTAATAAGATATTAATATGCAATAAAGTTAAGCAAACACTTTTTTAAAATCCTTCAAAATCAAATTAGACTTCTGACATATCATTAACCCATTAAATACAGGAAATTACAGAAATGACACAACTGGGAAGTTCTGTTTCTTAGTCACTAATTACTTAGTTTATGAGGCACTGATAGTCTCAAGATAATGGTAATGGTGCATCACTGCAGGATTCAAACATTCAGAGCTCTTCTAAAATTGCTTGTCCATAATGATCATGTAGCTTCTAGGGTATGGCAGTATAAATTATTGGGTTCAATCATCCAAACTAAAGCACAGATTTAAGTAATCGTTTTATACATAGCTGCCTGACACCGACTGAGCCTAACTGCCTTTAGTCACCACTTCTAACATCAGCAGTTAAGCCATCTTAAGGAGGTTAAGACATTCAGAAAATAAACTTTAACTGAACTCTCTGTTGCTCCCAGGAAAGCATCCTTTGAATTTTAATGTGCTCATTCACAGATTGTCTAGAGCCACCAAATTTTATTTCACAGTTCTGTGGTCTGTATCAGACCTTTCTTAGCAACTACTATGCATTGCAAAAAGGCACAGTCTCAGGACAGTACCACACATGTATCTTAATCAAATTATTGATGATTGAATGGGAAGAGTGAATCCATTTTCCCTCATTTCAGAAGTCTAGGACATGTTCACGGCCACGTCTCTTCAGCTTGTATTGCTATTAAGAAACAGCCCACCTGACTGCTAGGCCAGGAAGAGCAGGAGCAACACAGACCCCTTCCCCAAAGAGTGCCCCCCTCCTTGTGCTTCTCCAGGGTCCGGCACATCAGGCCCTCCTCTTCTTCTCCTCCCTTCTGAACAAGACAGCCTCCTGGTCCTGCCCACAGCCACTCCTGGACTAAAAAGAGCAACTTGGATGCACAATTTGAATTTTCCGTGCAGCTCCTTCTATATGTGATCTCCAAAAGGTACTTTTTCTTCTTGGTCTTGTTAAGCTTGCTTGAATCTTAGCAAATAATCCCATGATTATTAGTACCACAATTTTGTGCCACCTTGTGACCCAGAGGTACAAATTTGGACATAAAATTACATTTATTGTACATTACTCATAGAACATGATAGAGATTGTATCAGCTTGATTTTTTTATTTTTATTTTTTTGAAGGGACAGATGACAGCTCAAGTTGCAATTACAAAGTTAACCCCAAAACATTTTAAAGCTGTTTGAGCATTCAGATTGCATTTATCAGTGATTTGCTGGATGGCAACAGAGATTTTGACTTAGTACTATGAATCTTTTTTTCTTTAACTGTTGAACTTTGGGAGACATGTTTCCAGCTCAAGGTTACTTTAAAAAATTAAGCAGCTAGTCTCCAGGATTGCAAAGTATAAACATAAGAATCCTTCTTATATTTTAACCTGAAAAGCTCTAATTCTAGAGAATCCAATCAACATCTCAGTGATCTCTGTGTCACAAGGAATAAAGAAGAGACCAAGCCCTGCAAGCAGCCATAGGATGGAAGAATTATGACTGTCAGGACTCCAGATGGCAAAATCCAGATTTCATACCATTTCATGCCTTCCACTTTTAAGGGAAGAGCAGGTCCTCTGCCACCACGACACCAATGTCCAGTACACAGAACAAGGACTATGGTAAATTCTTCAGCTATGTTATTACCCAAAATGACAGATTTTTTCTTAACCCAACCTGTTCATGTACATTCTGAGTAAGGAGATACCATTTAAGTGTCTCTTCAAATTCATGAAAGCAACTAAAGGAACTTTCATGAGGACCAGACGTCCAGCCCTCTCAGGTCTCTTTGAAAGCCCCAGCTTTTATCTCTAATGTTTTTCTCACGTTTCCTGTATGAAGATTCACCATCCAAAGACTATGAATACTTCTTAAGATCTATCGTAAAGATTTTAAACTCACTATCCATTTTAAATGGGCCTGAAAACTGCAGGCAGGTTACTTTGCAACCACAGGCTTTGTAACTGCTATAGCACCAGTTTGCCTCTGTCACTATAGGCATCATCTTTCCTTCTACAGCCGGTGTAAATAACTGCATCCTGCACTCCAGTGATTTGGGCAATACTGAAATAGCATGCTGACACCTCCATCTAAGTCTGTCCTGCCGAATGATCCAGCATTTCACTGATCCAATCATAACCAGTGACTCCTAGATAACTCTTACGGCTCATAGGAGACTCTCTCTGGCTATCACACCTTTTACTAAAATGACAGTTTCTCTTTTATTTTTATACTTTTTTTTTGAGTCTTAGTGAACATCAGTTTGATTACTTAACTCTATCCTGGAGCACTCTTGGTGAGCTCATGGGCTTGCGCCTATTCCTTCACCTCAGTAGCTGGTCCAGTCCAAGTGAAGTGAAAACCTTTCTGAGAGTGCAGAATTATTGAAATGCAGCAAAAGCAAAAACTGATTCTTTGTTGTTGAAGATGGATAAATGGAACAAATAACTTGTTTTTTTGTTTTCTGTTTTGTTTTTTAATGAATGCTGTATTGTCTGCATTGTGAGACTGGAAGTTTCTGGGATATGGCACTGCATCATCTTTTTTTGCTTACTCAAGAGCAAGTATCCTAATAAGATCTGACCTACAACTCACTGAAGTCAATGGGAATCTTTCCAGTAACTTTAAAAGGCTTTAGATGAGACTTAGCAAAATCAATAGGGATCAGATAGTACTGATCAGGTCCCTTTGATTCTGCTTGTATTAATCAGCACTAGAAAACTGTCATAAATGTTATTGCAATATTACAAGGCTAAAATGATACTTGTTTTGAGTGTTATGGAATCACAGAGCAATAATGCTAAATTCTGAATATAAATATATGAATATTAACAGCCCATGAGAACATCCATTCTCTCTCTGTGATGATTTTGTTCTAACTGCTCCTGAATGCAGCCTAGCAAATATCAAAGAAACTTGTAAGGCTGTGGTATATACACAAAGGGGATTTTTGAAAAATATTCACTGTTAATGATACTGGGATTAGCAAGGATGAAATCTTTTCAAACTTTATTTTATGCACGTCTCTAGAAACAGAGCTGGAATCAGTCCATGACTTTGTTGTTATACGTTAAGCTCTTGGCATAGATCTTTTTTCTTAAATAATGCTTTTTCACATAAAATGTGCCATTAAAAGGAAATTTTCATCCGTGGATCTCTCAGTTTAAAATAAAGGGAACAGGTAATTCATGGAGAGGAAGTAAATGTGAAGCCAAAGGTTTCTATTTTATTTTTTAAAATCTTTTGTTCATCTATGTTTAAGAATCTATAGTCTCCTGATACTATTTAGTCAGAGAATAGAATCCCAAGTGATATCAGTGATGTTTTTCTTTTCTTTTTCTCTATGAGAAAGTTTTCCAAGCTTTCATTGTGCCACAGCTATGAAGACGCCACTTGATGTGTGCTTTTCACCACAGACAAGTGGTGTGGCACCTGTGACAACACACAGGTCAGGAAATTTTTGAGATAACAGCTTATTTATCCATGTTCATACATACACTAATAATAAGGAAACAGGGTTTGATCTGTATTTCACTGAAGTTAATGGGAGTCTTTCATTGACAATAACGTACTTTGGCAGAGGTCCATAATAACCGTTATCGTACATTAACATATCAGCTTTCAATGCAGAGGATCCCAAAGTATTTTCAACACACTGTAAATGTAGG
>NW_010589578.1:94747-105915 GCF_000705375.1 Tinamus guttatus
TGTGATACTTCACAAGAAATGTAGTAAATGGGATACTTAATCAAAAATGCAGGGACAAATAAGTGTATATTCGACCTAGAGCCATTCTGGACACTGGAGTTAATGCAATTTAACAAAGAAGGTAGGGAATTTTGTAGCTGGGTTTGGGCTCATCTCTTGTGGACAGCTTCATGTGCAAACAGTAGCTTCTAAGCAACAGCATGGAAAAAGTCTTTCAAATTTCTCTAGAAATGCACAAATAATGAAGAAAAGTCTGCATGAAGATTGAGCTTAAGGTTTTTTGTTTGTCTTGTTTGTTCATTCGTTTGAGTTTGATTTAAATTTGATGATTTGCTCTATGTTTCAAATATGATCCATGAAAGCTGAAATTTTCGGGGGGGGAAATGTGGATGCGCTCTGACAAGGAGCTTCCTTGCATGAAGCAGCCTTCTCCTCTTGAAGGTAGCGGAAAAAAGCTAATGCCAACTGATGTCGGTCCTATAGGCAGAAATGAAACAGGGCCCTGAAGGAGATGGGGAAGGCTGATAGAAACCAGCGACTTCTCTCAGTCATTGCCCCCTCTCCCTCTGAGGAGCTCTGCCTCGCACTGTTGCCCATGCACTGACTCATGATCGCGGCACTTCCAGCAGCTCCTCTTGGTGTTCTCATACTCATACACTACAAGGACGAGACCATATGGCGGCATTGCTGCACTCGGGACTGTTAAATACAGAAATGACGTGAATTGCACACGTAAAGCCATATTTTTAGCATTCAGAAACACCATCTAAGGCAGATTTTTCCAAACTTCTCAGACTTCTTCAGGGTATCAAAACAAGGACCAGATTCCTGAGTTTTCAACATGCAGCTGTTCACACTGAGACAGTAATGGTTAGATTCTCAAACAAATTTTCAGCCAAAAGTTCTACAGTCTTTTCATTATATTAATCTGCTATGAAAACAAGTGTTGAGATGGTGCCTTTTTCCCATGAACTGGTCATTTTTATTTCACAGAAATCTGTTTTTTTATAGTCTAAGCAGACTCATGGAGTCTGCAGGGCCTGCTCTTCCTCTCACTTACATCTGTGTAACTCCATTGGCTTTCCGGAGCCTCTCCTGAATACGCTGATCTGAGAAAAGAATCAATTCCATATGTGGAAAACCTTCCAACAAAGCACAAGGACAGAGGTGTTTTAGTGTCAGTTTTAGTGTCACAAACGCCTGATTTTAGCTCTGGTTATTTCCTTACTTAGCTGAGCACTCGTATCTCCAGCAAACATTGTCAAAAATGGCATTCCCTGAGTCTATATCTGTCATTACTGCATGCGATTATACCTGAATGAGAAGAAAATGATACACATGAAAGCAAGTAACTGCAGAGCTGGTATTTAGAAAGCAGGTGATTTTACTTGCAAATGTACAGGCACATGTAGTCCTCCCTAAAATAGCACCAAACTAAGAAAGCAACCAGTTGTGAGGATTGTAACAATTAAGATAGATAGCCTATTGATCCTTCATGAAAAGTTTTATTTCAGAATCTATCAGTATTATGAGATTTTTCTGATCTCTCTAGTCATAACACCAGTAACACTCCCCACAATCCCAACTTGGCTGAATGCTCCTGTACTATGCTAATCTGCTGAAGCTTTTCTACTACATAGCTCATGTATTTGCAACAGAGATGAGCAAGTAAATACTGTTATAATGAGTTTGTAAAGTTTATTTACCATCTCTGAATAAAAACCAGTGCCCAATACAAAAGGGGACTATTTTTTATGTGCCAAACCGATATTTGTTTTCCTCCTGTCTGACCCCGTTACTTCAGCCCAAGATACCACCTTCCTTCATGGTGACTACTGTAATCTCTTCTTTTCTTGTGTCACGGGAATACACACCAAACTCCACCAATGGTTCCTGAAAGCAGTTTTCATAAACACTGGTCTTTGTTTAGTCTTTCTGAACCCAGTGTTAGGAGCAAGCAAGATTTGCTTTGGTGTTAGTTATTTATCTGTCCTGGGAACTTTAGGCTTCACACAAATGGCACTCAGTAACCATGGATAAGGAGGTACACGTCTGGAAAACATTCTTCTTCTTTATCTGAATACTGTGTGCTATTAGAGGCCAAAAAGACAGCAAATAATTGTCTAGGGCCATGTTATGTGTGAGATTTTATGCTTGTATAAATGTGCCCAGTGAGTGTGTGTGTGTGTCACAGGGTGGGTGGCGATTAAGAAATAAGGTTAGTTTGTTTAAACCCTATTGCATTTCAGTGAAAAGGGAGGAGAAGGCAAAAGTCACGATTCTCTTTGTTGTAAATTGTGAGTTATATCATTGGCATCCCTAAAAAACTGAGGAAATGAAAGGAAAATTGCAACATTCCCTTTGCTAACATGTTTGTGAACGGTGGTAATTGTACCCGTGCAGCTGAAGGTCATGCCAGTCTGCCCTACTTCAACAATTCTTTTCCAGTATTTTTTCTTGCAGCATGAACCCATACAATTTGTGATATTTTAGAAAACTATACACAGAGATAGCATATAATATGACAGGGGTGCACATAAAGAAACCACAAATACAGCAAAGAGCTTGAAAAAATAGCCAGGCTGGGAGGAAGCTCATGCAGGTTTGCACTGTAGCAAGGAAGAAAGTACTGGAGTATTTATCCTCTGAGGTAGTCTAACGCGCAGCCTCCTGCTGCTATCCTGAAGATCTGTGGCTGGGACTGTTAGCAGAGCTAATCTTGTTTTAAAACTCTATGTTCATCTCTGGCTTGCTGAAAGCAGGAGCTCATGAGATGCCTCTTACTCTTTTGACGTGTCACAGAGCCGATATCTTTGTTGCCCTGTCCCGAGGTATTTGTCATTCTCTTCATAGCCCTGCTTCCGAAGAGGTTTCGCTTCCCATATAAAGGAAGTGCCTAATGTTTCAGATTGGTAGAAAAGCAGCCTAAAAGCATAACTTGACTCACGCGCCAGTGGCATATCATAGAAGCCAGCAGCATATTTGCTTTTACTGAAGCATACTAAAATAATTTTGACTTTACTAAAAATCTCACGACTTCTTAAACTGGCTCATTATTTTTGAAAGCTTCGGTCAACAAACACTTAAGCTTGGCAGCTTTGGGCCCTGTCGCATTTCTGGATCTTTGTGTTGTTCTTACTGCTGCTGTTTCGGCAAGTGAACAAGGAAATACTAAAACTTATCTCTGCTGAGCAGCCACAAAGAGACAGGCTGTCAAAAATAATCCCTCAGCATAACAGTCTGAGGTTGGACCCCCTGACCACCATCTGTGGTGTGTGACCACCATCCCAATAAGTAAAGGGACCCTTAGTTTTTGGCCCATTGTACTGAGGGTACAGAAAATACTACATTAAATACCATGGATATTTACAGCACGAGCAAAAAACAGCAAGGCACAACTAACGTTCCCAAAATAGGTAGGAAGGGAGGTGCTGCTTTCCTCCTCCCCTCCCGCTCCACTCCACTGCCTTTCAGATAAATTTTACTTCTCTTTTGGATTGTGTTATGTGGAAATAATTTCTGGTCTTTTCTATTAGAAGAAGTTTGAAGTGGATATTGGAAAGTAGATAAATCTTTAAGAAAAAAATCAAGAATATATTTTTAAAAGAACCTTCATATCTGAAACCTGGGTAAATTTACCAAACAGAAGGGACAGGAGAAATGCCATACGGTGCCAGACCATTAGTCCGTCTGAGTCATGTGCCTGTCTCACAGCGGCAGTAAGAGGTGTTGTTTTGAGAGATCACTGATGATCAGCTGCGGTCACTTCCAGCATTCACAGCACTCGTATTTGTGGTGTTAGTGTGTCTGTCCTCTCCCCTTCCAGCGCCTGTCTCCCTCAGGCCAGAAGGAGGCCTGCTGCCCATGACTTTGGTTTGTGCCTTTTTGAACCGGTTGATATGATCTGTTGCAACAAACCCCGGAAGTTCTCTACCCACTATATAAAAAAGTACTATTATCTGATCTAGGCTTATCTTCTGTTGCTTTCAGTGAATGCTTCCTCATTCTAGCACTGTGGGATTATGCAGGTAACAGATCCACATTTACCTTATCCATCACAATAGATATTTTGCAGATCTTAATTAAACTGGTTTTAGCTCTCCAAACTGGTGCCCCATGCTCCTTAGACACTTCTTGCAAAGCAATTGCTTTATCTATTTCTTAGTTGCCCCTCACTATACCTTCTCTAAAATGTCTTTCTTTCTTTTTTTTTTTTTTTTTTTTTTTGAGACAGAGACCAGAACAGCACTCACTACTCAAGGTTTGGGCACATGAATATTTTACATAGTAACAAAATGATACTTTCTGTTCTGTCCTTAATGCTGTTCTTTGTTGAGCTTTGTTGAGATAATTGCAGACAGCTGTCAATGATGACTCTCCTGAGCTGTACCTGCCATTTCTGAGCTCAACATCATGTAAACATGATTTGTATTATTTTTCCCAGCTTATGTTTATCCGCACTGAAGCTTATCTGACACTTTTTCCCCCCCCACTCACTCAGTTCAGTGAGATACTTCTGATGATGCTCACCACCAGCATGGCATTTTACTATCCAAAATAGCTTAGCATCATCTGTGGAAAAGGAGATCTCGCAGGTCATTCCCTTTTGTAGATTATTGATGATTTGTTGAATAAAACTGATGCCAATACTAATTCATGGGTGACCCCATTATCAACTTCCCTTGAAGTCAAGTCAAGTTCCCTTGACTTCAGATTCTCTTAACTCCCCTCAACTTCTTTTTTATTTTTCAGCTGCCATGTTTTATGAGTTTTTCTTCCTCCTTTTCTGTGCAGACCTCTATGTTTTTAGGTGCCATTCCTTTTCCTAAGACAGTATCCTTTTCTATTTACTATCTTACCTTTTCCCTTGAACTGTGCAGAGACATTATTTGATGACTTTGTTTCTCTTGAATTGCAATACACAGTTTAACTGGGCTTCTAATACAGTCTCCAGTAGGTTCCTCCTTACAGGGATTTTGAACTATATATAGGTAGCTAAAATCTACTACTACTACTTCTCTTAACTTTACAGCTTCTTCAGTTTATATTATCTTGTCATGATTGGATGGTTTGGTGATATAATCCTAGTATTACTTTTTTATTATTAAAATACGAGATTTCACCCACATGAATTCCGTAATTGTTCTCTTGTTCCACAATATTTTATGCTGTTGAATTTTGAACTATTTTCCTGTGCCTTTGGGGACACTCTTCCATCTTTACATCCAATCTGTATATTCCATAAAGTTGATATCCTAAGAAAATGCATCCTAAAGTTTATCTCCCTTCAGCCAATCTCAGAGATGTCTATTCTATCAGGTTTGCCACTGACAGCAAGTGCAGCAATTTTCTTTCTTATTTTTTAGGCTTCTATTATTGATGAAGAAGCATTTGTAATTTTTGGCCTTGCTTGATACTGCATGCCACTCAACTGGCACCATCAGCAATCTGATTTAGCTTTTCTTCATATGGCAATTATCTGTTTATTCCCCTCCTGCCACCTCTTCAGACGTGCCTTGAACATTAGCCACATCCTCTTTGCAGATTGCATCAGACTGCAATGTGCAAAAGTTAAAGAATCCCCAACACTCCTCCTGACTTTCAATGCAAGCAACCTGGCTCTGCTCTGGTTAAAGTAAAACCTATTTTTCCAGTATAGGTTTCTCTTATCTCCAAATATCCACTAGTTCCTAACACAACTGCAGCCCTCTTCTCTGCACCATGGAGTCACCCATTCCTCAGAACACTGGATCTCTGCCTCCTTCCCAGGCCTTCCTTAGATCTGGCAGGAGCTCATGGAAGAGCTGGCATGCACACAGCCTCCTGCCTAGCAGGACTTAGCCTGCAAACCATTTCTCCCACATTTCCCCATGACAACAGTAGCAACACGGACCAAGATGACTAGCTCTTTCACTGCATCTCAAGGCAATCTAAGGGAACCGTGTGAGGTCTCCTGCCTTTGCACGAGCAGACAGAAAACTACATGCTCTTCACTGGTGTTGCAAGCCCTGCTATCCGTGAAGCAGAGCTCCCGTTCCCACCACCACAGCCTTTACGCCCCCCTGCCAGCGCAGGAGCTCCCTCAGCACAGGAGGACACCATGGCCCCAGCTGGTATCCGAAGCTGTTTGAGCGAGAGACTCGCATCCTCCTCAGTCCCATGAGGCCCAGAGTGGAAGTGTGGTTGCTGCCACATCCCCACAAGCCTCGTTTGCTCCTCTTAACCGCTACAGTTCAGCCTCTCCCGCCTCAAGAGAACAGCCGTGTTCCCTCAGGGCCAAGAGCGCCGTGCGTCACCCGCACACGCCACACGTGTTCCCAGAAGGACCATCAGCCTTCACAGCAAGTGCCAGAGCCTCCCTCCTACTGCTGGACTTCTGCACCCTGGGCTTCAGAAAGCACCCAGCAATCCAGCCTCCCCTTTGATTACATAATTAAGATTATATCCTCCTCTTAACCCACCTTACCCTTATGAAACTACCTAGCAACAAAGTCAAATTAGGCCTAATTGAGACACAGCAAGCTTCCTTGCCGCCCAGGAGCTGTTCCCACACACGGTCAGGCTTGCTAAAGGGGCTGCCATTGCTCTTCTCATTTTACTCTCATTCACAGATGCGAAATGTATGTGAAATACTTCCACATCCTGGTGTGAAGACATTTTATTTCTTTGTACTTTGCATGGGTGTGTACAATTATTCCACATGCAAAGAATTACTAAACTGAGCCTAGGGTGTTAACACCCTTTCTAAATTTTGCTCTGCTCTTGTTTACTTCATAAATTAATTTTCCCAGGAGACTGACTCAAGGCAGAAAAATTCAAGTTGAGTTTGAATATATACTAAAAATATGGAACAAAAAAATCTGATTTTTCATTCCATTAAATGAATTCAGCATTTGTTGCTACATGATTTCTGTGAAGCTGCATCAGTCTAACACAAGATTTTAACAGTTTATTGTTTCTTTAAACATCATGAATTGTTTATATGTTTCACTGCACCCTCACCTGCAACAAACTGGTATCATTTCATTCCAATCAATGTCATTATATGATTGCTACTCACCGAGGATTTGGCCGTGTAATTTCAAATTAAAGATCTCTTCACCAAGTACAATCAGCCACTTTGGGAGGTATGTAAATCAACTGCTGCTACAGTTTTTAACTAGTCAAAAGAATGTAATTTGAGGGCCTCGTGCTCAGGAATATAAAATGGCTCAGGCATCATAACAGGTAAGTTAGGTGTCTGGTCAAAAACAGGTATTGCTGCTTACTTCATGGCAATGGTGGCAAGTAGAAAGGATTAATTGGCCTCTGACATTACCTGTTTTAGATATCTATCTTAGGAGAAGAGGAAAAGGTAACTAGCAAAGTCTTTAGGCTGCTTAGAACAATGAGAACAGCAACACAAAAGAGATAATATCTGTAAACAGAGAGAACTGCAGTGGTGAATTCAGACAAAAAAAAAGTGATAAGAAAGCGTGGGCTATCAAAGATAAGCTTCAGATCCTAGCTATAATCATTTTCTTTCTTGAAGTGGCTTGCCACAGTACTTTTCACATGACTAGAGAAAAAAAAAAAAGGGAGGGAGGAGAGAGTGAAATGGCAGAACTTTTAAATTATATTGTCTATTCTTTTTTTTAATGGCACTGTCTGAGTGATGGCTAGTCTGGATGGCTATCAGTCAGGTCCATCCTATCCGGTCCCTACTTTAGATCAACAGCTTGAAGAAAATAAAGTTAATATCCAGCTTTCTGCAAGCTGTGGCTTTAGCTTTGTAATTTCCCTTAGAAAGCCCTAAGCAGGCTACCTCAGGACCTTTACGAATCAGTCACTGATTCACTTTTTGAGTAGCTGCATTATCTTTCACTGAAGCTCCACATCTGCTCTGACTGAACAGCTCAAACCATGCAAAGACAAACAGAGTACAAACTTCAATTCCCAACACAGTATGGCTCTGTGTAGGTGCAATTTCAGGCATGTAAGCATGAAAATGAGTCAGCAGAAGTTTTCATGACTAACCTTTACTTACTTAAACTGACTCTGTGATTATGAAAGACATGGTCAATGCAAGGTCTGGAAAGTGCCCAACTACCTGAATGTGACAATAATTTCATTCTGCATTCTCCAGGTCAATATATTCAATATAACTTCTCGAACCCAAGAAATTCAGGAAATAAAACAGACATTGGGAAAGTAATGGGACTTAAAGAAAGTGAAAAGTAGGTTGCTTAATATCTTCAAAGTGCAGAATAACCCCAGAATGACGCAGCTGAAAAGCCCTTGACCTTTATAGAATTATCGGATCCTGCTGTGCTGACATTCCTTTCTGTTACAGGCAGATCTTTTCAAGAAATATTTGGATGAAGATTTCTGACCTTGCATTTTCAGAAGATTTGTAATTACCTGATCATATGATACAGTCATGAGACAGAGGGTATTGACAAACAGTACAGCCATTGAAAGGAACACTTAACAAGGGTGCACTTGTCAGTGTAAACAGAAAATAAGTTTTAAAATAAATATTGCTATATTCACTTCATCCACAGGGTGTTTTGGTTGGTGTTGCAATGTAAAATACAGTTAAGGAAACTTGTTATAATTTCCTGAGAATGCATTTTTTGTAAATTGTCTTTTATTTAAATGTTTTCAAGTCTAAGGCCATTTTAAAGCACCTTAGGTTACACTAAAACTAATTCAGTGGCTTTAAGCCTAAAATCAAAAGCTCAGCAAAGGACTCAGGCTCAAAACTCAGTGATGATCAAAACAAACTTGCATGTGAACATTCTACATAAAGGAGAAAAAAAACCTATTGAAAACAGTCCCTCTACTATTCATTCTTTGAAAGACACAAAAAGACTTGAAGCACTTTTGAGTTCCAGCCTAAAAGCCATATATTTGATTAAGGACTGATGCAGTTTTGGCAGGGAATACGCTCTCCTGCTCAAGCAGGCCTGTTCCACCACTGCTTTCTGCAGTGTTAGGGAAGAAGAGGGGCAACGATGTGGTCTCCGCATCTTTTATTTCTCCCTGAGAACAGGTGAGTAGAGCTTAGCGAGGAGGCAGACAAGCTGGGAGCCGTCACTCCACATCACATGAGCCCTGGAGAAAAAATGCTCCCTCCAGCCTGTAAGTTGCAAGAAGCAGAACCTGGCTCTGAAGGTGCTGAGGATGGGGACCCAGGAGCAGAAGTGTCACTGTGCAGCTGCACTGAAGGCTTTCCAGGAGAGAGACCTGGAACTGCAGCCCTCAAAGGGTTAAAGTTAGAAGGTGGCTATGTTGCATTTAGAGGAAAGATTTTTTTATTTTATTTTTTTAAAAAAGAATGCTGTCTCTACAATTGAATTGGAAGCTAGCCACTTCGGGTTTTTTTTCTTTGAATAATAGATCTCATGACACACAGGATTGGAACAGGAGATGGGAACGTTGATCAAAGTCAGAGCAGCGATTTGCAGAGTGGGACAGACGCAGGCGCTGGAAGATGGAGAGTGCCCATTTGCTCAATTAAAAGTTCGGTCCATGCTATATTCCCAAGTACTTGAAATTAGTTTTGCTAACACATTACTACTTTATTTTCTTCTTAACAGAGAAGAGAAATCACAAGGCAGAAAGAAAGAACACGTAGAAACGAGGCTCTTTCTTTGCCTTTATCTTCAAATAAAGTGAGTAAATGGATTTATTTTTTAAAATAATATAAAGGCAATAGAATGAACATTTTCTAGGACAAAGACTGCATCACTGAAAGGAATTCAATGGCTGGAAGAAAAACCATGAGAAAAAAAAAGCATCATTTTTGTTACATAAACCTTGAATCAAAATGGGACAGAATCTGGCGTCCATCCACACAATGAATGATGCTTTAAAACACAGTCCTGCACTGAAGTAAGGTGAAATGAGGTAGTTCCAGCTGCTGAAATGGAGTCTGCACAATGAGTAATTCTTATTTCCTAAGAAAACTGCTTGCGTATAAGGGAGGGAATGGCATTTTTTTAATAACAAATAGCAAAACTTGAAAAGACACATTTTCCTTTCAAAAAAAATCTTTGCACATTATGACAGCACTTAAATGACTCATATACTATAGCAGAAAAGTCATTTTTATCCTACTTTCAGCACTTGGTGCCAAAATTTTAGCTGAATGAGACGGATTTTTTTTCCAAATAAACTAACTTTTTGCTAATAATTTTTCCAAGGAATCTCTCTTATGAAAATCATAACTTCTGTGATCCATCCTGGAAGAGCATTTACCATCCTTCTAACAGTCATTTTTCATTCTTGACGTAACTCTGATGCTACTTCCACTTATTTACAAAACTGTTTTCTTTTTTATTTTTCCCTAAGAAGGCAAATAAGATGTTTGGAAGAGTAAGGTTCTGAATAGGAATTTCAATTTTTCTTTTACAGGTATGTCAAGGATATGTCCTTGACATATCCTACAGATATCCTACACATATCCTACAGATATGTCCAGCCCTTTAAAGATATAAGTGAAGCTTCATCTGAGAGGATCATCAGGACTGTTGGGGGAACTGAATCAACCTGAAAGCAAAAATGAAGCAAATCCACTAGGATGTTAAGGCCAATGAAGAGTCAAAACCTCTCTGTGCAAATAAACGTTATCTGGAAATAGAATAAACTGGTATCCTTTGACAGATAACAGTCTGAACAGAAGACTGGAAAAAAAAAAGAACAAAAAGAAATCAGCCTTTGAAATCATCAAAACACACACTGAAGACAAACATATTAAACCCAGGGATTGCTGAGCTGACAGGAAATATGAGTAAAGTTATAAGGGGATATCTCTTTAGGATATCTGCTTTTTCTTCAAAAAAGTATAAGATTTTATCTGACAGGAGTGGAAAAGCTTTGCAGGCAAAAGATAAAACATGGTAGTAATCAGAAGTTAACCTAGATCACGAAATGATGTGGATTAGAACTTGTGACTAAAATCATAATCAGCCTGGAAAATTATTTTAGAAATATCTACACCTAAACACTGTGAAATCTTCTGTTTGAAATTTATTTGCACCTTATATCTGGTATCCACATCAGGTACACTGAAATCCAAGGGCCTCATCTTCTTAAGGCACAGTGTGATTCTCATCTATGCATTCAGTACTGCAGAAGGAAATAAAGAATATATTTCATTGAAAATGAAAATGGATCTGCTTGTG
>NW_010589578.1:105973-121241 GCF_000705375.1 Tinamus guttatus
GCAGATTGGAGAAAAAAAAATGTGATCATTCAAAACATTAGATTTTCACTTGGGAGGTATTTGGATATTTACTGCTTAAAATGACTGTTCTTACCTACTTTTCCATCTATTTCTTCTTTGCCAGATTTTTATTTTAAAGCATATTTTCCTACTGTTTTCATTTAAGTTGGAAATTGGAGATTTTCTTTCACTGGTGCCATAGTCCTCATTGCCTGCATTAAGCTAAATGTATAGAGCTTTGTTTGTTTGTTTTTGTTTGTTTTTAGGTATCTTGGCTCCAAGAAACCTGGACTAATTGCATGTAGCATCTGCCATGTAAGTATTGTCCCTATAAGCAATTTGTTTATGTTCAAACATGTGCAATTTAGGGCAGCAGAAACTCAATCCAATATTTGATCCTGCTGCCATCCAATTTATTTTTCCCTCTTGTGTATAATTACTGTAAGAATGGACTTGAGCAGCATCACTGAGCCCAGTCCTCAAACCCATTTACAGGTGCATTAATTCTGGTACAACTGTTCATCTGCCAATACATTTGCATATGCAATTTCTATATCTGTACTTACACATACTCTGAATATAGTGAAGAAAACTTGTTATAATGAGGTTCACAGATTTAGATCGCAATATAAGCAAGCAGATGGTGATAATTAATTCCAAAGACGCAGCATACTCTGATAATGACATAGTGTATGAGAGAGAATAAAGCAATGGGCAGAAAGAAAAACATGGGCAGAAAGTAGTCCAAGTAATCCTGTGTCTTAGGTCAAAGTTCTAGGTTGCTGTGTGTTGTAAATTCATGAGGGGGAGGAATTTAGTGTCAGGCCAAAGTCTTTAGGCCTTAATTAATGTCCTGGGAATGATAGATCTGCAGTGCACTCATTTCGGTTCACATAAATGACTACCCAATTCACCTTTGTTATCTCCTAACTACTTTGCTGGAAAAAAACCAAAACAGTCCTAGACATGATATTATAATCCAAAAGAAAGGGTCTTAGCTGCCATTTTCAAAGAAACCTGAAGTGATCAAAACCTTCAAATCAGTTGGATTTAGGTAACTACGTCTCCAGATTCTAGTGAAAACCTCAGCTGCAGTGCTTAGCTTAACTTATTCTAGGCTACACTCCATCATTTTAAGAAATAAAAGGGTAATATTATTGGTGTTAAAATCCCACTCTGACTTTTAATGGTTCCATTAATATCACATAGGCATTTATTTTAAGAAATTGCAGCTAACATAACCCTTTGCCAGCTGTGGCTGACAGATATCCTTAACATCCTATCACCTCCCTGAACACTTAGCTGAGAAACCACATCTCACTGGGTTTCTTGATTGTAAATTATTTTTATTGACAATGTCTGCTTTAAAAGAGACGAGTGATCTTTCTTTGGTGAACATGGAACTTTGGCTCAAAGTGCTCAGTGGAGCATACCGATGTTCTCAGCAGATTTCTGTGTAAAACGAAAAGTGTTGAAACCATGGGATTTCCGGGCACAGTGATTTTGAACTTTAACTCACCTTGAGATTGTCATGGTACACCCAACCTCCACAGGGATTAGATCCACTATGATTTAATCATCTATATATCACGTTCTGATTTGCTCTGCTCTCAGAAGAAAACCAAGGGCAGGCCCATCGTTCCACTCAGGCGATGCGCAGCTCAGGTGACATTCCAGGCACATGTCACGATGTTTTTGTCTACATCTGCACCCTGAGGTAAAAAGGAAACAGAGGGCGGTTCCCTCGCTGCTGCAGAGCTGCCACAGCTGCAGTGCTGAGAAGTCCTGCTGGGCCAACACTCAGGTTGCCAAGCCGTGCATGACGGTGCCCAGCCAATACAGCCAAGGTCTCTGCTCCCTGCTTCTCTTCTCCTTAGAGCTGCTGCAACTGAACAGCTGGATGGGATATTAGCAATGGCTGAACCACCTCAGCCCGCTTAGTAATGTAACCGGCTGGGTGCAACCAGCGGTAGCTGAGGAGCTGCTTCTCCTCCCGCTCGGCAGCTGCACCGTGGGGCACGATCCCTGCAGGAACAGCTGCCACAGACATCTCTCATCCCAAGCACATCCCAGTCAACACTCTCATCCACAACTCAAATTATTTCTCAGGAGCTTCAGAAAATAAACAAAGAATTACAACTGTTTGGATGTCAACATTATCACACGCAAAGGATTGGAAAATCTCCTGCAGAATGGCAATTCAGATGTTCAATTATTTAGTCAGTGTGCTCATCCAGCATTATATCAAGCTCAAACCATAAGTAAACTGATGATACTATGCAGAAAAGTATTTCACATATAGTTCAAGCATAACGCTGAGCATTTAAGGTAGACTAATTCCACGTGGAAAGCAACATATTAACCATTTCAAAAAAAAATCCACATCAAGTATCAGAGAAGTTCCCTTTGAATGGTAGTCATAAGGGGCAAGAACAGCGGGCACATGGCAGGTTTAAAGATGCTAGATCAGCAGTTTTCTGTTGTATATACTTTTTGTATATACTGTTTATACTTTTTTAGCTTCTTAAAATCCTTACCTACTTTGTCTTTACTACAGACATCCTACAGGATGTGGAGAATTTGTAACAATTTTATGTTCAAAAGTTTGCTAGAATGCAAACATACTAATGGTTTTAAAATCTGGTTCACAAATTTTTCATTCCTTTCTGTATGAGCCACAAAATGCGAACATATTGAGCCCCTGAGTTATATTTGTGAGAAAGCTGTAAATTACTCTGAAATATTGGAGCTGTGGGTTAATTCTGCACACTGGTGCAGGAAGGATATTCACACTTAGCATCAAGCAATTAATTGATCATCTTCACATTACTACAGCCCATGTCTCCAATAAAAATCCCAAGCACTTAGTCTCTTGACCTAGCATTCAGTGCAAACAGTGTAAAAAGTGGAATGGATCTACTAAGATCATCCCTATACTTAATTGCTTAAATTATCATAGTCTAGCATAGTCCCAGTTCTACAGCATTCTCTTCATATCAGCTCCTTTTCACCCCATAGAGGAACAGAACAGTGTGTCCTCTCTCAAGGCTCTGACAGTCCCTCCAGGATCCCGAAGATAGAGGCGAGGGTCAGAGGCAGGAGCAGCGGGAGGCAGTGAGATAGCGGTGGCCAGCACGAGGAGCGCTCTGCTCTGCACCCTGCGCACAGGCTTGCAGGCCTCGCGGTGCTCCTTGCTGAGGAACACAGCATGCCGAAGGAGCGATTCCAGGGATGATTAGGAGCTTGTGTTAAGGGAGCTTGTCTGGAGCAGGCAAGTGCATATACGAAAATGCATAAAGTAAGCAAGGGACACAGGCAGCAGAGGTGGACTGAACGCCTGGAGTCAACAGCTTGACATGGCATGAGCACCAGGGGACTAGAGAAAAGCAGGGAAAGGAAAACTAGGACCTTATATTCGATATAATGGACAAGAGTGTCCTGCCTATGGGTATGCAGGTGCCTGAAAATTTGTGCTTTGAAAGTTATTTAAGAAAGACGGAATTGATAAGGGAGAGTAGGATAGATTTGGAGAGGGAAGGCCTGACACCAAGAGTTATTCAGAATGACAGCGGGTATCCACTTGTAACCAGAACCTCTTTACAGTTTTACAGTATAGGAATAAAATATATTCGCAAATCTCTTAAATCCTAAGTTTAAATATGTAGACTTGCTTTTGCCTCTCTAGTTATTCAACTGATAAGATCCCTTTTCTGTAGACAGACTTCTCTTTCTAAAGCAAAGTATGTAATCTTTTAGCTCCTTGACAAGCTACATGAGAAGTGACTCAGAGGACAAGCCATGATCCGACACCGTGAAAGTTGATTACAATTTCAAAAGCACATGCAGGACCCCCTGACCTCTGCCAACTTGTTTGCATAGCTGCTCTGTGAACCGCATCTCCGAGCTATGTCCCTGAGCCCACTCACAACAGGTTTGGAAGTACCACTCAAAGGAAGGAGAAGGCCCTTTGGCACAAGGACACAACCAAGTGTAAAGTACAGGAGGGCTGGCTGTTGAACAGGCCAGTATCATCGCCCAAGACAAAATCCTGTTAAGCCACAGCCTCATCCTCTAATTAAACTGATTCTGGAGTGGGAATAAAGCAGGAACACTTCCTTTCTCTTCCTTTCCCTTCCTAGATAAATGACTCACAGGAAAAGAAGGGAGAAAAGAGTCCTATAGTCAGGCAGGGGTTTAGCAGGGCATTTTAGAGCCAGGCCTGACCATGGTTATAACATCTTCACCTTGCCATCTGCACTGGTTCAAAGCCTACACTTCACATCGTGACTATAACACTAGTGGACTTATCAACCGTAAACTAGATGCCTGTGTCGAGGGTCACTCTCGCGCCAGGTCTGAAATAGACCTTTGATTCCTTGAAAGTGCCCCTTGGGTAGAATCAAGCATTTGAATACAAGAGAATACAGCTTTTCCATCTCAAAAAGGAGCTAGATTTGAGGTAAACACTTATTTAGGCATCTACAGTTTTACGACTGGCTTCAGCTAAAGTTGTCGCCGCTTAGGCTGAGAGGAACATGTAGGCGACTAAAGCTGTTTGCAACTCACAGTAGGTAGGTTGCCACAGGCATCCAGGCCAGGAAGTGTGTTCTGAGAATGGCTAATATGCCCCAACAACAGTTAACTGCCAGACGCTGTCAAAATACGACTGGAGACAGAGATGGATCTCATATTTTTGCATAATTTTGTATTGGTGGAAAAGTCACGTAGGAAGTTACAAGTTCTAGATTCAAAGTTCTCTACACTCAGGGGCAATCCAAAATTACTGGGTTACAAACTTCTAAATGAAGGCCAAGATGTGTTCAGACCTGGACACAAAGCAGACAAGTGAGCAAGTCCGGGCTAGCATTGGTCTATCAGCCACTGATACCATTGGGAAAGCTCTAAACAGTCTTTGACTTCAGTGGTCAAACCACTGATGTATCCCTGTAAAATCTTTTGAAAAGAAATGGAAAATAGAACATCCCAGAATATCAAATGAGAGGAAGAAATGTACCTATTTATCAAAAAAAAAAAAAAAGCTTTAGACAGAATCAACTATAAAGATCAACTATAAAACAGAAACATTTTAACTTTTTTTTTTCTACTATCTACTTTATTTGGATCAAAATGTAACATGCATTGATCACCAAGCAAATCAGTTTATCAGCTGCATCTTGACTCAACACAAAAGGTGAGGAGGCTGCACTTTATAGGAATATTGAGCAGCACTCTTGAAAGACTTGCATGAGTTTCTTTGTCATTTCCTAGTCAGAAATACTCCTTTTTGAGGCATTCGTTATTTGGAAAATAGTAAAGAAACATAACTTGAAAAAGGAGATAGATGCTGAAGCTTTATATACATATATATGTGTGTCTGCATATGTATACACTAGTCATATTTTATCCGTAGCTGTTGTACCAGGGCTTTATACCGATGCAGGTGGGCATGCACTGAGGAGCAGCCCTCATTGGCTACAGGCTCCCAGCTGATTGGTTCTCCTCCAGGTGTTTGGTTGCTAGGCATCGGTCCAGTTCCCCACAAACTCCACTTTCCTATATATTCTTACTAAGGCCACAACATGCCTGTATCTGCAAAACTCTTGCAGCGAGGTCTGAAATAGACCTTTGATTCCTTGAAAGTGCCCCTTGGGTAGAATCAAGCATTTGAATACAAGAGAATACAGCTTTTCCATCTCAAAAAGGAGCTAGATTTGAGGTAAACACTTATTTAGGCATCTACAGTTTTACGACTGGCTTCAGCTAAAGTTGTCGCCGCTTAGGCTGAGAGGAACATGTAGGCGACTAAAGCTGTTTGCAACTCACAGTAGGTAGGTTGCCACAGGCATCCAGGCCAGGAAGTGTGTTCTGAGAATGGCTAATATGCCCCAACAACAGTTAACTGCCAGACGCTGTCAAAATACGACTGGAGACAGAGATGGATCTCATATTTTTGCATAATTTTGTATTGGTGGAAAAGTCACGTAGGAAGTTACAAGTTCTAGATTCAAAGTTCTCTACACTCAGGGGCAATCCAAAATTACTGGGTTACAAACTTCTAAATGAAGGCCAAGATGTGTTCAGACCTGGACACAAAGCAGACAAGTGAGCAAGTCCGGGCTAGCATTGGTCTATCAGCCACTGATACCATTGGGAAAGCTCTAAACAGTCTTTGACTTCAGTGGTCAAACCACTGATGTATCCCTGTAAAATCTTTTGAAAAGAAATGGAAAATAGAACATCCCAGAATATCAAATGAGAGGAAGAAATGTACCTATTTATCAAAAAAAAAAAAAAAGCTTTAGACAGAATCAACTATAAAGATCAACTATAAAACAGAAACATTTTATCTTTTTTTTTTCTACTATCTACTTTATTTGGATCAAAATGTAACATGCATTGATCACCAAGCAAATCAGTTTATCAGCTGCATCTTGACTCAACACAAAAGGTGAGGAGGCTGCACTTTATAGGAATATTGAGCAGCACTCTTGAAAGACTTGCATGAGTTTCTTTGTCATTTCCTAGTCAGAAATACTCCTTTTTGAGGCATTCGTTATTTGGAAAATAGTAAAGAAACATAACTTGAAAAAGGAGATAGATGCTGAAGCTTTATATACATATATATGTGTGTCTGCATATGTATACACTAGTCATATTTTATCCGTAGCTGTGAAAGAAGTATAGAATCCATGGTTTCCTTGAACTACTGTTTGCATTAGCTGAAACACACAAAGTGCCATCCATAACAGATAACTTATTACTTTAACAATTAATTCATTAAAAAAATGCATAATCTCTCTGATATAAAGCAGGTTTTTCTTACGTCCTTTCACTTCTATTCAACTCCACTAAGCAGTCTACTTCCTGACTCTAAAATTCTCTAAAATTGTGCCAAATGTATCCCAAATTCTTGCCTTAGCCTACTACGATAAGATCTTTCCAGACCATGAGAACAGAGTCCCTTTCCCCTTCATTTCCTGAGCTACAAGGAAAAGCAATTTCATTTTCAGGATGTTAACATTATTATTGCTGGCTAAGAAAATAATAATTCATCATAAAAAATGCTGATAATGTATCAGCTAAAAGTGTTTTGGTTGTGTTTGCTATCTATAAACACAAACCTACATGTTGCCTTTTCCAAGTTATTAAAGGAACACTTTCAAGGAGATAAAATAGATGCTGAAGAAGGCAAACAATGGGACAAAGTGCAACCCGGATCAATCAGAAAACTATCATTTTATCCTAACACATCAAGTTAACATGAAAAGCTCTCCATTTTGTACTTAACTGTTACTTTCAGGTTATAGGCTAGAATTTTCTTATGTGTACACATTTTTTAAAAAATCCATATCAATATACAGGGCCAAAGTAAAAAAGAAGAGGTAGGAAGTTAAGCCCACAAGACAGAACCTCTGCAGGCTAAGCTCTCAAAGCACTTGCTATCAGGCCAGTAAAGTTCCCTAGACCGTGCAGTTCTGTTTAATGGGCATCTCTCCAATTTTGAGGAACTGCACACTCAGTCCTCCTAGCTCAGAACCGAGTTGTAGCAAAGTCTATGCCCAAGAGCAGGCAAAACGTGACTGTTTGGGGAAGTCACCTGGCTCAGAGGCGCCTCTCCTCGGAGCACTGGTGTGTTCACTGCGTTCACAGAACCACTTCCTTTGTGAAATGTGTCAAGAAGGAACAACAGCTTCTTCTTTAACGCAACGGGACTAAGAGGGGCAGCCTTGCAAGCCGACCTCGCAGCTCAAGGTCTCCCCACCCAGCGGGGACGGTGACAGTGGGCAGCGCAGGCCTCAGGACCGTGCACACACACACGTGCCCGAAGGAGCATGGCCGCCTGCAGCTCTGCACAACGCACACAGCTGCGCTCGCTCTTTGCCACCAGCCATCCAGGCGGGGCTAGTTCTGGGACTTCCAGTATATAATCATTAGCCTCATACAGAAATGCTTCATCCAGCAAAGCCCTGGGCTTGGTATTCCCGGATGATTATCTGTGGGCAGCTCCCTTCTCAACAGGAAGCTTTTTCATGTCAATTCTGAGACATCCACGTTTACCTGCACAGAATATGCGGCCCAGGCACCTGGCCTCTGCGTTCCTCACTGTGCAGCAAGCTCTCAAAACCTTCACTCCAGCTCTTACTGGCACAACATCAGTGTACATAAATACCTTAAGGGAGGGAGTGAGGAGAATGGGGTCGGCCTCTTTTCAGTGATGGCCACCGACAGGACCAGAGGAAACGACCACAAACTGAAGCACCAAAAGCGTCACAGGGACTTAAGGAATTTTTTTTTAACAGTGAGGGTGACAGAGCCCTAGAACAGGCTGCCCAGAGAGGTTGTGGAGTCTCCTTCTCTGGAGATCTTCAAAACCCACTTGGACGCAGTCCTGTGCCACGTGCTCTAGGTGACCCTGCGTGTGCAGGGGGGTTGGACTAGATGACCTCTAAAGGTCCCTTCCAATCGCAACCATTCTGTGATTCTATGATTCCTGGGAAAACGCACTCTTTCAAATCTTGTAAATAAGGGGAAACCTCTACAGTCAAGATACTTTCTAAGGAAAGATTTTAGCATTGCTATTCTTTGAATTCAGACTAACCATAATAATACAATTATTATCCAGCATCTCTAATTACATTATAAAAAATAATTAGACTGTCTTTAAATTTACCAATTATATGAATGAAAACATTGCATCTATTTTTTTTATATCATTTCTAAATGCCTCAAAGAATTTTACTACAGGGTTTTTTTTTTTGTTGATTTTGTATTAATTAATGTCTTCTATTTTCTCTCAATTAGTAAACCAAGTCCTTCTGATCACTAAATGGCAGGCTCTCAGGCCTCTTCCTACAATAATACTACTAAGTTTTAATCATAGTAATATGATTTGTTAAATTTCTGTATATAATCCAGACACATAGTTAAGTATTTATGTTTTCTTTAGTAAGACAGCAAACCCTGTACTTTCTTTCCATTCCTGTAACCGATGATGCTGGGTATTCATTCCATGCCATGTAGAAATCAAAGCACAACTGAAATAATAGATTTCCTATTTCTGGACTGCTTCGTGTTATATAAAGAAAAAAATATTTGTATTTTAGGGTGTTCTTGTTTTGCTTTGACCTGAGGCAAACAAACAGAGAGCTTTTTTAACCTGAATCTAGTGTTATACAACTCTTTCCATGAATGGCATTGACCTTAACAATGCAGCACTTGAAAGTTTCCCTTCTCCTCTTCCATCCATCTTGTGTTTTATTTATTCCAGCACCTAATTAAATCTCTTCATTTTTTGACTGTTTTAGAACCTGCTCAGGTATCACTGATAGCTGCTGCAGTTTCCAGTAAGAAGCCAAGAAGGCATTTACTAGGCAGGCTTGAATCAGATTTTCATGCTGTTTTCTAAGCAAACTGAAGGTCAATCCAAATATTAGAGGTCAGTTCCAAAGAAACGTCCCTGCGCATAAAAGCTATATGTTGCAACATCCCAGTTTTGAAGCCCAAATCACAAGTCCAAACCTTAACAGAGTGCAGGACATGGATTAGGCATCTCAGAAGAAGAGTCACTGTCTCCAGCACAGAGCTGGGTAATGACAGTACGAGCAACGATGCATAGAACTCGTGAACTAAAAACCTGTGTCTAAGTAGTCATGTCTTAATATTTCCTGTTCTCAGGCTGTTCATTCCAAGGCTTCTCTCCTTACACGAATGGAGTATCTGCTGAAAGGAGGTAACTACACATTTTCTTTCCTACAGCAAAGTAACACTTTCCACTTTCCTTTAAAACACAAACAAGAGCCTCTTCTGCTACAAAAGGAGATCTTTCAGTTTAGGAAACATACATTTCTAGAAAAAATACTTTAGAATTCTGAAAAATAAGTAAAAGGAGAGATTTGCTATTACAGACATCAATACCTCCAAGCTATGAAGATGTAATACTATATGCAGCTTTACTGGTTAAAATTTTACTATATGTATTTTATCAAAAAGTGTTTTTAGCAGGAGGAAGATACCTACATATCTTCCAAAATATGCCTCAAAGATTTAAGAAGTATCGTAAATTATAGAAACAGTCCAAGGAACAGGTTACAAAACACTATAAAATCTAGCAAGGTGAATGCAAATACATGATAGTATTAGAAGCTGATGAGGTTATCAGAAAGAATTAACTGAGTTTTAGTAACACTACGTATGTCAGAAAGCAAGCCTGAAAATCTCCAAACCCAGCCAGTGAGTTCAGGAAGGCAAAATAAATGGAAAGCCTCAGTGATATTGTAGCCCTCAGAAAAAATATAATCGGGGAACATCACATGTAATTTAGTATTAAGCAGAAAATGGGTAAAATATTGGCTCATTAGCAGCTGGGCTAATGAAACAGCAGGTTTGTGAATGATGGAATAACTTGCCGAGAATTTAATTAAGACATTACAGTTGCAGACATAAACAACTGCAAACTAAGACCAGAGCCATTGTGAAAATCTGATTTAACTCTCCTTGATCCGTTTCCAGCTACAGAGCTGAAGAGCGAGTGGTGTGCCGTGCTCCCCGCCTGCGGTGCCGCGATCCAGGCACGCTGCTGCAAAGCCAACTCGCCACCAAGTTAGGCAGGGAGTGGAGGTCGGAGCAGGGCTGTAACCTGCTGCACGTGTCTTGCTTGCCCTACTTGAAAAGCCGGAGTGCCCGGTGAAGGAGCTGCAAACTAGGCCAGAAGCAGTAACACACAGCGAACACGGGCCTCCCAGAGGCTGCAGTCAGGACTGTAAAGGATTAACAGCTACCACTTAAAAGGAAAAGACAAAGGTGAAACACGAGGCGATTCATCAGTTTAATACAACGTGGGAGGCACTGCAGCACAATGCGCCATGATTAGGAACAGGCATTAAACAACAGGCTGGTTAAGGCCATACATCTGAGGCAGGACACAGAATGAATCCTTGTGGGAAAGCCACACACCACTGTAATTAGAAAAGGTTATGTGAGTCCAGATTTTCAGCTGGCATAAAATGGCCCTTGTTCCGGGCCTTACATTTACGTAGACCTGCTGAGATGCACAGCTGTGACAAGCTGAAGATCAAGTCATTTTTTCACCTTCTGTTTCAACTTTACAATGCAGGATAACTTGCTCTAGAGTTCACATTGTAGAGCTCGAACCTAAAGCATGGGCAGTTAAAACCACAGAATATTAAGATGGTTTTTACACAGAAAAGAGAATAATCCTACCTATTAAGTCAATTCTGCTATTTAAATTTTCCTAACTAGCAGAGGAGTAAAGGACCTTACAGCACATACTGCTCTGCTCACACTGACCCAACAGAAACAGAGCTGAGAAGGAGCCAGGTAGGGACCTTGGCGATGCTGAGTAGCAGCTATAAGTTGCAAAACGGAGGCAGATGTCTGCCCCCATCTACCCGGATCAGACACAGAAAGAGAGTGAACCATGGTTCCCTTCTGGCCAATCCATATCAATTTCCTTCCCATGGAAACAGGCTCACTGCACATCCCTGCTTGTGGTCAGGTTGTGTGCGTATGTCCTAACCGTCCCCTTAGCAATATTCCCAGGCCAAATGCTTTAAATAGTGCCAAAATTTGCCTAGATTTACACGAATATAACAGGAATCAGAATCTGTGCAGTACCTTTGTTCATGATAAACAAACTTGATGACTGACAGAGAATACTCTCAGCCTATAGATATTTCTGTGCAATCACCCGCCTAGTCTATAAACTGTCCTGGAAAAACACAGTCATTCAGCCCTGTCTTTGCAGAGCACCTAGAAGAACCTTAGTAAGAAAGAAGGGCAGGAGGTTAGCTATGCACAATCCTGATAAATAGTTCCTCTCTTCTTCTTGTTTTACCTGTGGTTCCATTATTGCTGAAAGAGGAACTGTGCTATATTGATAGATATGTATCCCTCCATTCAATTAAAAGGAAACTTTGCCTCTTTGCCTTCTACCTCCTGCCCAGCAAGGCCTCTCCCTGTGCCAGGTATCAACATTTTATTTACTACTTCATGACTTTCAGTTGGCCAAATCCTGGCATGGATCCACTGATCTAGCCGACAAAAGTGGCAGCAGTGATTCTGAGTGCTTTCCAAACGTGGCTATTAGCATTTATTTCACCATTCAACTGCCTTGTAAATAAAGCACCTTGGAAGTTCCTTTACTTTTTCCTAAGGCATAACTTCCTTGTTAGTCAGAATTCTTGCTGCATGATTAAAGCCGCTGGTTTACTTATTTACCTGGCTTTGTTCACTGAGAACAATAGATCTGGTAAAATCCACTTCCTTCTCGGAGTCGGGGAAACACACACCAAGTGTGTTGCAATTGCTCAGCCCCAATGAAGCCAACTGAAGGAGGATTTACCCCATCCAGAGTTTTGCTGATGTGCAGGTCTGAACCCAGCACCAAAACGTATCACAAGAACAGCAACTATGAGAGAGAAAACTCTTCTCAGTGTCACTAGAAGTAGTGAAAATGTATTTATAACCTTCCTACTTCCATTTTTTCCCCTCTGGTAGAGCAGGCTATAGCCAAAGAATACTGCTGGCTCATTAATTTTGGTTAGTTCAGTGAATTGTAACGTGGTACAGTTCAACCCCCAAATTAGTCTCTCTCAGATAACTGATACAGAGACTCACAGACTCACCACAGTCCTTCCTACAGAGATAACAACACTCATTTATTAAGATGACCACTACAATCAGAAGCAGACAGAAAATAAAGATATAGATCAGGTGCATTTGTCTGTTCATGTCTCTAAACTTTCAACCTTAACTGATAAAACTGAAGTCTGTGAAATCAAACTACCGTTCCAGCTAAGTATGAGTTTATTAGTTAGGGTTTTTTCCTAAAAAATACATTTGTAACTACTCTCAAATACACTGTTTCACTAATATATTAATTTCAAAAGCCTATATTTAACCTCGCTATGTGCAGTATTCAATAAACTTACAGTAATTTATATCTAAGCACATCTACGCCAACAAATTGCTACAGTACCACTGTGGCATTACTGCAGTTGTACTATTTATTTATTATGGCCTGGCCTCCACGCATTACTAATTCTGCACCTTAAAATATGCCTGCTTTGCTACAGCAGTCAGCATGGATTAGTTGCATGACACATGGTGTATTACTTACCTTCACACAGATCCTGTTTTACGTAAGCTAGCAACACTGCATTGCAAGGCCTATATTTGCTAAATCTCATGTCAAATTGTGGTTACTTCTGGTGGCAGACTTAGCTTTTTTATTATTTGTTTTACTGGAAAGAGCTCCACAATGATGAAGACTGCAAACATGCAGTGTTTTTATACCTAAAACTCCCATGGCAAGACTGAGAGACTGAAAATGCAGAAACTAACTGTAAAAAGAAAGAGATTGAAGTGTTTAGACTCAGAATATAACTTTAAAACCTTCTCACATAGAATAAACTACATTTTCTTCTCTAGTATAAGAATAGGAAAATAAATGTCATACAAAAATGAAAGAAGAATTTGAAAGGCTTTGATTCAACACCGCTACCCTAATATTTAGCTGCAAAGGTTTTGTTTACGTCCATGCAAAGAGGAGACCAATTTGTCCTGAGGGTGTTATCCAGACTGCAGTCAGTGGCTTCCCACTGACTTTGTTGGCCAGGGATGAGACACCAAACTGCATTAATAGGAATCTAGAAGGAATAGCTATCTGGTCAGCTGAAGAGGTCAGAGTGTCCACCTGTGAAAACGAGTCAACATTTGGCACTCTAGGATCAAACCAGAAAATGATAATCTTCTCATGAAATGCTGACAGCCCATAATTGCCTTCATCTTCAATGACACAAGAAACAAGCTCGATGAAGTTGATAGAAGATTTGGCTCTGAGCACTATGAAGAAACATACATTTCTTCAAAGAGCCTCAGCTAATATGATTTACTTTGCAGAGACTTTGTTGAACTATGCCTGGTGGCTCAAAAAGCTCAAAAAACATACTTACTTACATGATAGCCAATGCAATGTTTATCAGCAAAAACCTGAAGATTTATTCATTCTTAGCTTTGAAAAATTCCTTACATTTTGAGTAACTAAAGGATTTGTTGTACACTACAGTGGCTTTCAGAACCAGAGAAAACTCAATTCCAGTGAACTGTTAAAGACCTAAATATAAAGGAAATTGCACAAATACATGTCATCATGAAACCATTTATTCTTTCATTTTCCTGAGAAATTACAACAAGTGCAAATTAAACATTGTGGCATGTAATATTTCAATTTATCAGTGAAGTGGGACATTTTACTACTTACAATATGTCAACACAGAAACAAGGGCAAAAGCAATCAGTGCTGTAAGGATGTAAGGGTAAAGGCGGTAGAGTCAAGTGCAGCAACACAAGACTGCAAGGAGCATTTAACTGACTGATTCACTCTTTTGACAGAACGGTGTTTAATGGCACAATCACTCCCTATTTTCTAAAAGACTTTGCTTCATCCCATGCAGAAGAACGGGCAACGCCTGAATTTCCCTTCTTGTTTCTATCATTAGACTGGGGGACACAGTCCTGTGTTTAACTGCTCTGAATGCAGATTTCTTACTTCCCTCCACGGCTTGTTTGTGCTGGTCTCACCATAATATTTTAGATCCAGTTTTGACATGTAGTAAATGAAGTAAGTTCCTAAAAGATAGATGGGATCCTAGTGTAAATCCCCCTCAAAATTATCAGTTACTTGTTACCTGTATTCAGAAATGAACTCTATGAATTTCAGCAGTAGAGGACATCATATGAAATGAGGATATTGTCTCCACTTTACTGAGGAAGAACTGACACAAAATTAAAGGTAAATGTCCAGCTGCAGAACTGTGCGCCTACCAGTCAATATGCTAGCCAGGTTTGCAAAATAAAATAGTTATAAGTCCTGTTTCACCTCAAAAAGAAATCTGTTCTGCCCTGGGGATATCACACACTCTATTCAATCACTATTTGGGAGTGACACACAGTCCACTGTATGGTCCAAGTGTCTTGGACTCCTCTCAGCCTGTAAGAGATCAGACTTCTTTTAGATATTTGGCATCTGGCAAAAACAAGAGCATGAGCACATCTGCCTTCCACCATAACAAATATTATGATTAATAAAATTGACTGAAAGCACTCCTGCAAACAAGTTCAGCAAACTCAGCAAACAAGTTCAGAGGTTTTGTGTGATGAAATAAAAGCAACAGCAGTATTTTTCCTTAACTTCATTCTTAGAAATGACAAAACTATTAAGAAAATAATTTCCTTAGTCAGTCATTCA
>NW_010589578.1:121255-139025 GCF_000705375.1 Tinamus guttatus
ATGTTTGCTGAAACAATTTAAATTTAACAAAGCTATACACCACTAAAAGAAGGCTTTGCAGCATAAAATGTTTTTTTTTGATTAATATGTTTACACCGCATGATACAAAAGAGCTAAGATATGAATTGGACTTGGCATTATCTGCAAACTGGCAAACAGATTTTTAAAAAATCTTTTTCATATGTGTATTATATAATACCTAATCTCTTCCTGTATTTTTCTTGAGGGAAAGTGTAGCATATTATATATATCTAAGACATACATAGGTATACCTGCATGACTTAGGCACTGACTTAACTATGCATGGGAAGGTAGCCAGCACTGCCCTCATTCCCATATTGTGCAGCTCCGACTCACCTCTGCAAATGTGTGACCAGCAAATCAGAGCAACTGAATTGCAAGAAATTGTTTGCAGTTGAAATCTAGTCAAGTTCTGGTGATTGCCAGATGGCAGAATCTGATCCTTTTAAGATTACAGCAAGTGAGTATGTGCTTTTTTTCTCCCTTTCCTTCTTTCAACATAGGAGCCAGAAGCAGACAGGCAGTTGAAACAGCGATGATTACAGATGACAACTTGTAGCATGTGTTTTCATTGTCACTGTATGCAGTAATTCAGCTAACGGTGCATTTTGCTAAAAGCCATATGAATTCAGGGAAAATTGTTTTTTCTGCAGGAAATCAACTGCAGACACGTTATTACAGTATGCCTTTCCCAGGATTGCTATCTGATAAACAGACATAATGTTAGTTTAAAAGGTCTTTGGCAGACACAGGGTGAAAATGTGGCCCCTTTAAAGTTAGTGACTAAATGTCCTCGGATATTAGTAGGGCTAATTATAGCTATTCATGAAAGCACTAGCCTGGAAAACATTTTAGGTTCAATTTACCTCATTCACAATTTGACTGAGAGAAACCTTTTCTCCCAATGGCCTCCTCTCTGATTTGCATTAGTCACAATTAAATTGCGTTCATCACAAATATGTGCAATTGCCACAGGTCACAAATCACGTCAGAGGCTCATGCTCATGCAGGGATGTGACAGGTACCTGAAGGTGCCACATGTAAACCTTGCTGAGCTTGAAGTTCTCCTGATTTCAGGATCTTCTAATCCTTCCTTGAAGCCCAGGGTTGTCCTCGATAACAGGCACACTTCACACATTTCCTGAGGGTCATTAAGGACCAGCTGCCCTTGGCAGGCTATAGGAAATAAGTATATTTGGTGGAAATTTTTAACTATGCCTGGACAAAAGCCTGACACAAGCTGGAACTTCAGGGATTACAATTGGATAAGATCAACATTCACAAACAGAAAGCTAAAACATGAGGAAAATTAGCAGCTTTGAGATAACACCTCTCTGTGCCCTGGCATGCAAGGGGCACCTTCCCCCTGACAGGGACAGTGGTTATGGCAGGGGCCGCCTCTGCTTCAGCCGCTCGGGCGGCTCGCTGTGAATTAGCTGCCTTGCAGCCTCCTGTGGCACCTTAATGACAACTTCAGCAAAATTGCCACCTAAGCAAAACAGCCTCGGTTCACAGGTTAAGTGTGGCCGTGTCACGAGGCTAAGTGTAAGGAATAAACACGATCAGTCGCCAGCAGTAACAGCGGCGGCGGGGCAGACGGCAGCGTTCAAAGCCAGAGAGGAGGAACGCAGGAAAAGCCCAGGGAGAAGTATCCATGCTGCTGTGAATGCTGACGGCACAGCTCTGAAGGAAAGGCAGGCAGTGAAGACCTTTAGCAGTGTTTTTACTAATTAGGCAAGCATTCTAAAAGCTTTGGGCCAGATTCTTCAGGTTCACTGGCGTAAATCCCTTTGGAGTATTTCGATCCCTGATCTTTCATTACCGTTGGGTTCTGCAGCTATTTAACCACTTCCCAAATAAACAAAGCAGAGCAGAGCAGAGTTTCCTTATTCAGCCTGCTGGCTGCCTCTCACTGCTGTAAAAGCAGTACCTGAGGCAAAAAGCACCACAGCCTTAAAAAATGCTATTCTTTCCCTTCCTGCTGCCATTTCTGGGGGGAAGAAAACTTCTCCATTATTTCAATGTCCAGAAAAATATTTAATGGCATATTTCAGACTACTAAGTTTCAAAAGGATGCCAGGGCACACCGACAGAATGGCAGGAAGTCACAAATCCAACTCGCTGCTGGGGATAAGCACATTCACTGCAAAACTTCTGATTTGGAAAATACTGCAATATGAGATCTTATTAATCTAATATTCTCAGCAATCACAGTCGAGATCTGACATAAGCACCTAATTAGTAGCAGAAACATCACATCCTTCATTCTCGCCCTCTAAGCCTGCTGCCTCAGGAATCCATTGGCAACGTCAAGCCAACCCGGATATTCAGAGGGCCCAGACATCCTCTCTTTCTCCGGTCCTGACGTTCTTTCTTCCTCACTTTCCCTGACTGCACACAAAGAATTTGGAAGGCATGAGCAGAAAAAAAAAAAAAAAAGTCCTTGTAATTTCCTTGTAATTCTGTTTTCAAAGTCTTTCCAACATCAGTTGTTTGGGAAAACTGTATATACCTGTGTCGTTCCTGGGGACAGAGATAATGTTGCCAGAGTATCCTGGCAGCTGTCATTTTTATTTTCCAATTCACAAGCATTTTTGCTTGCAAATACTTTTAATGATCTCTAGGAATAGTGTTATGGAAACCCCATGAATCGCGTTCCCCATCCTGCAACAGCTCGCGGGCAGCGGTGAAGCTGGGATCCTCTCGACAGGGGCTCCTGCTGCTCCTCCTCCAAAACAGGGGTATCAGGAACATCCTAAACCCGGCGAGGTCAGACCTTGCGTCTGCTGTGCTGGCCTGGGCGGGCTCCTTTACTCCAGGGAAATCAGTGCACGAGCAGTAGCGCTACTGAACCCGGACGAGAGCACTTTGCACGCGTTGGCAATGGTGCTAATGACAGCACAAGGTTGCAAGAGGAGAGGAGAAGCAGATCTAAAATTGGAAATTCTTTTCCTCATATTCATTTTTTTTTCTGATTCCCAGAGGAAGACCACTCTCATTTCCCTGAAATACAAAACTGTGTTTCTTATTTTTAACCTAACCATTGTCATCTAGGTCATTATATAGTGATGATTATTCTAAAATTTCCTCTTACTTTACTAACTTGAAATGAATTCAGCTCAGTGTGCAGCACACGAAGCTGTCTCAGAGTAGCACACCCAGTGACAGGACATTTTCAAACAACCTTCAGTTGTATGATTCATTTCCCTACGGCTATTTTACATGAGTATTAATATACTCAGAACTTCCCTGCCAACAAGGATTGGCCTCTCAACTTACTTGTTTGGTGAGGGTATCTTCCCTAAGGCATTTCCCTCCTTATACCCAATTAGCAGTTGCCATTTTATCATTAGAGTTCACTGCCTAAATGTGCCCTGCTCGATGCTACGCTCTTTCTGCCCTGCACATGCACTGCTACGCGTTCTCTGTTACAGCATGGCATAATTGGTACACACACAGAAATACTCTACCAACAAGCTGCAGGCTTCAGGGGCCAGAAACCTACAGTGCTCACATGTCTTTGTTTTCACAGCACTTGTGTCCAAAATTAATTCGGAAGCCAAATATTAGAATGATTGTTATGGTCCTTCTGATAATAGAAAGATTGAAATAAGAAAGTATATGAAAGGAGAAAGTGACTCAACACTCAGCACGTACCATGCAAGTTGACAAGTATATACTCAGACCACATTATTTCTGTTGTTAAGGAGAAGAGAACAGTTCTGGAACAATGACATATCTTTGTAATTAGTCACTTAGAACTTGGCCTGCTTTGTGCTAAAATCTCCTGGGACGGAGAGGGTTACACCACCACTGAACACACTCTAGTTCAAAACGGAACAGCTCAGAGCAATGTTCCATATGTGCAGTGACAGAGCTGGGAGCAACTTTACAGGTCATCTGCTTTTCCCTAAACAGGTGGATACAAGAAAGAGCAAGATGACACCATCGCAGCACATCTGTTATGTGTTACTGATTAACACTGACCATAACTTGCCAGAAATGATTAGCACTATCGAATGAGTCACTTCACCTAGAAGCATTCCGAGGATAAAGATACTGCCGATATCTAAAGATACCTAAGCCACGTCTAAACAAGTTAGTTTAAGGTGCAGAAGAGGGATACCCACGTTAGCACAGTGTGATGCTTGCTTCTCGACAGAGCTAATCAATCTGTGAAGAACGCTGCGGTCATATGGCTATATTGGCTTTGGCAGCAACCCAGCATGGGCCTTCACAAAGCACTGCCAGTTGTTCCTTCAGGAACATCGGCCCAACATCAACAAGCACTTTCCAAGTACCTCAAGAACTGGTTAGATTAAGACAGAGCATAAATTCTCCCACAAAGTGACAAATATATGTGTATATTTTCAAATACATAAATATACTTTTCAAGCACACTTCTCATGTAATATTCCTTGCAATGAAATTCGCCTCCAGAATCACTGGCCAAACATTACAGGACAAAAATATGAGTATGAAGAGAATTCATCAGAAAGAGGCATTACACTCTTTAGCTGATTGGGAAGGCTCACACATGACACAGAATGATTAGAATATTTTGTTATCATCTACCTTCTAAACACTGAGAAATCTACCTGTTATAATGGATGCCTTTCAGTGGGTTTCCATGGAACTACTTCATTTCATATCAGTTGAACTTTACTTGGATCCAAGATATAAATATTTGATCAGTAAACTATCTATTTCAGAAACAGCTGCATGATAAACTGAATGCTGATGTCATTGCTTTTGTTTATTTCCTAGGTAAGATAATGGTTTTCAAGTAAGAGGGTTTTTTTTCTAACACTAGTTTCAAAAGACTGCTGTGAGCATTATGTTGTTCAGGAAAATTAAAATTGACTGGATTTCTACAGGAGGTGTCTGCTCTCCAGGTTAATTATTAATCTTCAGTTGATTAATGAATTACCTTAGAATGAAATGAAAAAGCCCTCGCATGACTTCACATCGGGTTGTGTGCATACTTGCACACACATATACATACTTTTTTACATGCAGACTTTGGACAGTAAGGCTAAGGATAAGCTTCTTCATCTAATCAGAGCCAGTCCCACCTCCATTATGAAGGTATGGGAGGTTTCCCATCAGCTGTTACAGAGCTGGCTAGAGACTTTGGAACTGATGACAAGTTCAGGCTCCTGAGGGCCATATTAAATCAGGCTGCCATTCTCCTGTGTCCCCTATTTTCTATCACAGGTTGTTCATATGTCACCATTTCAGTGTCAGGCTTGATGAAACATTTCCAAAATGTACAGAGGTGTTCTGATAAAAAGCCATCCATGAATTCTAGTATTGTCATTATTGGCATTATCTTACCATGGAGCAGTGTAATAGACTTTACTGTCATACAACAGCAGCAATTGAATGAATCATTTCCACCCAACTCAGCAGGACACAAACAAGCTATGGAAAATTTTGACTTGAACATAACTCCTTTTTCTTTGGAAGTGTTCTGCTTGAATTCACCCTTCAGCAAGGAAGGGACATGAGTTCTAAAGAAATCCTGGATGAGCATGTCCTTCACAAACTTCCTACTTGCATATATTAATAACATTCACAAGCATAAAAGACTTAAAACTTCTCCTAAGTATTTTGCTAAGACTTTGACAGGATGAAAATAGCACAGACAAGGTCATTATAGAAAACTTACCAGTAGGTGGCTTCATAGGTTTTACATACTGCAATCCTGCTGGAAAAGTCTCTCATGGAAGAAAAGACGGTTTCCTGACTCTTCAGCTTGCTCCAGTTTGCTTACAGATATTTGCACTATGTCTCTGTTGAAATAAAATTATCCATTCTCAGGAATTAAATATAACCATTTCGACACATACCAGCTGAAGCTCTGGCCTTCTGGGGCACGTTTGGCACCTGTGCAATGGTCCACTTGATATCAGCTATTTTATATACTCAGTTGATTGATTTAGACTAAAGAGGGTTAGAATTATTTTAGTTATTCATTTCAACACCTAAGTTGATCTGTAAAAGCTTTGTGCTATAGAGAGATACTGTGTTCAAGTGGAATAAACACACCAGTAACACTTCCTATTTGTTTCTAGCAGAGTTGCCTTTCACATGCATCTTGTCTCTTAATATTCCATTCCTGAGGAAAATTGCAAAATCATTTCATTTTACATATGAAGTTCAGCTATTTAGTCTAATAGCATGGGATTCATAATAAATCAAATAGCAGTATACTTTTTCAACCATGTTTTTAAATTCCTTAAATAAGCATAGCTGCAATTGGGTCTAAGGCTACGCAACATAATTACAAACCTAATGCTTCCTTTTAATGGGAAACAAAAGTTGCTTGTAAAAAAAATGATATCCATGAAGCAACCCCAACAAATAATACTCTCAAAGCAGGAATAGCTGACATATGGGAGACATGAGCCAAGAACTATACTGAGACCAATAATCCATAGAAAAATCCCTGCAGAGCACCAGCTCCTCCAGCTACATTTTGTTTTCCCATGAGTTTCTGAAGCATCCAGAAGGCAGCTGCGTTGGTCACCCACTCTGAGCAGACACTCACAACCCTTCTTAATAAGATACAGCAAAGATGTTTATTGTGCCTTTTTTTTTTTTTGTATTGAATACACAATTTGCTAGGAATGATATTCAGAGAGTGGATTCTATTGATATTAAAGAGAAAATCCAGATAAGTGATTAATGTTCTGCTCCTTCTTCACTGTGAGACCTCTAAAGCTTTTGAATGACTCCCTTGTTCCTTTTCAGTGTCACAAAGTCACACTGGCCATGAACAATTACACTGACACAGGCAGTGCAGTTTTCTGTTATATAAATACACTTTTATGACTGCAGGGGAATTAATACAATTCTGGAAGCACCCAAAGAGGAAAGTCACAGGAATCCTGCAGTAATACGGCTATCACTGTCAATAAAACAAGCCTTAGCCATATCTTAAGCAAACAGAAGGATTTATTGCTCTTATTATTTAATGTCAGAAGATGTTCCTCTGTTCATAGTTTCATAGAAAATTAATTGCTCACCTGAATGCTTTTCACTTATCAGTCTCCATTTTAAAATGTCCTGCAATTATTTTTAGAAGCACCGACCTTTCACAAGCATGAGGAAAGAGAAAAGCAGCTCGGGAACAGAACACAACCTCCTTAGTGGCAAGTTTGATGCATTGACCTCTTGACGATACACAAATAAAAAGTATCAGGCAGGGCTCTCACACCGTGTAACACGACACAGCCATGGGAACGCGAATGGCACAGGGTAGGTCAGGCAGGCTGTTTTTCTATGTGCCTTGCCCTGAAGCGAGGCTAGGGAACACGAAGATTATGATTGTACGTACACCTAATTCAAGATTAATACTGTGCCAGAGGAAAAAAAAATGGCCTAGCCTGGGACCTGAGAAGCTACATTTCAAAAAGTGGATTCCTTGAAAAATCTCCAGAATCAAATATAACCATATCCAAGGAGAAACAACAACAACAAATATTTTGAAAATTTTCATAAGAATAGGGTTACCTCCTATGAGATATTTCATAGGAAGAAGCTGATACAAATCACCTCCACCTTCTCAGAACATTCTAGAAGTGGGAAACAATTTCATTCTGATAATGTTAATGTCACGTTGACTTCATTGTTACATTCATATTAGGCTGTGTAGTACTCCACTGAAAACAATAGATACCCAAAGAAAAAAGTTGAAATGTTTTAACCATATTAAAATGATAAATTGTACCTTCTTGAAAAGAAAGCTGCTGATACACCAAAATGAAATCTTTCAGAGGTCCCAAATCAAAGTAATGAGATTTTTCTTTTTGTATTTACAATTTCACTGAAAAAAATCACCTACTAGGACCTCTCCCTCCTACAAATACAAGTCTAGTTTCTGACCTGCTTCACTACATTCAATGCTTGTAAAGATTATTTTATTACCTCCCTATGAGCTAAATTGTTCCTGTTTGGCACAGGCTACTGGAAAAATCAATGCAGACCTGCACCACTGTGGAAGGAGTAACAGGAAACCCTGGGGTTTCTCAGAACTCCCTGATTGTCCTGGGAGATGTGTCGAACAATTTAAGGCACCCTTTTAGTGAGGTACAGTATATTCACCACTATTAATCTGACTGTGCTGGTAACAGCAAAGCTCAATAGCTACTTTTACGTCTGATTATTTTTAGAAGTTAGACTGGAGGAAGGAATGGGAAAGAGCACTGTGATACTCTGCACAAAGAAGGGAAGGAAGAAGGACTTACTGAAAGGAAGACTCTAGAGGATCAGCAAGCTTTCAGTAAAAACAGTAAAATGCATAGAAGAAGCTATGTAAGTCCCTGTTTAATAGCAAGGTTTCAGGAATAAGCTCACTCAGTAAAAACAGTAAAATGCACAGAAGAAGCTATGTAAGTCCCTGTTTAAAGAGGGAGAAAAAGCAGTGTGATACAAAGGGAGTCTGTGTGTTAGCACATGCCATACATGAAGGCCACAGGATGATGTGAAATGCAAACGGCTCTAATGAGGCAAACGATGGACAGGTCAGACACAAGAAGGAGGGAGAAGAGGGAGGGAGAAAACACCTATTCCACATTCAGCTGGTGCATGTCACCCTCTCAGCTCTGAGGTCCCATGAATCACCCCTGTCAAACAAACAGCACTCAGTCAGGGCATGATGTGCAATCCCATAGTTTTTCCTTCTCACACATTGCTCAAAAGCTTTAGCTTGTCATCTCCATTTAACACTGCTACTAGGTGTTACTTTTCATTATTTCCCAAGTGCCTGAAGCAGAGTTGCCTATAAAGCAAACAGAGTGCTCTTTGTTTATGTGAGGGTTATTCGTTCAATCATCAGGTGAGGTGTTGAAAAATAAATCTCGGTGGTTGGTTTTGAATGGACTATTGCATAAACCATGCAAGGTTCCTCCTGGGAGAAGCATGACGGTCCCCTGGTTTCTTTGTGATAAGTCATACCATCTATTCCCCTTTCTTCCTAGGAGGATGCCATGACTCTAAGCTCTCATAAAAGATTTCCCCATGCTCATGTTCTACATTGGGCTTTAACTACTTAGTAATTCCAATCAATTCCATAGAAGAAAAACTAAATAAACAGCTGATAACATTTGTACAAAGAAGGTAATGGACCATTATCCAGCTTGTGAATGAAAACGATGGCTACCTGATAGCCGTTAAAGCACAATTCCCGTTAGACCGGTATAGTCAGTCTGTCTGACTCCAGTATTGATCTGAAGCCTATAGCAAACTGGCCAGATTATCCAGGGCCAAAAAAAAAAAAAAAGGAGTATGCAATGTTATCTGTGTGGGTGAGAATTCAGAAAAGACAAGGCTGAGAGCAAAACCTAGGCCTTGGCCTTGGCAATCTGACGAGGCTGCGGTAGAAAGTTTCCTTGCTCTTCTCCATTCCCTCTTTCTCTAAGAGTCTAATCTGAGCACTCACAGCGTGAGCGTGACCAATTTGCCAACACCGTATAGTTGATTTTCTAAAAGTAAAGAAATTTGGCTTAAAGACAAAAGGAGAAAAACAAAATTGTTATGGAAACCTTCATTTTTTTCCCCATAAAAGATATTCATTAAGACCTAATTATTCACATGATTTTCTTGTTATGGTTCTAAATTTGCTCAAATCTGAAGATCTAAGTTTGTTCTGCAATAAATATTTAAATCTATTTTTACATCATTTTACACAAAAGCTAGAAGTTTAATTAAAGAATAAGATCCTGTTGTTATTCAGTTATTATAAAATTATCCTCAAGCAGTACACACAACACAATGAAATGTCAACATTTTCTGTGTACATTAGATACATACACATGCAAATGCTTGTTGTTTATCTTTGTAATTCTGTATTTTATTCTTTCAGCGCATAATTATAAGGCAAGAAGACAAAGCAAGACACTGTGGCAATTCCATTAAAATTAATATGGAAAATGGTGATAGGCTACACTGAACATGCCAAATTCATCTATGGCATGAGTCTATGGAAGTCAGTGGAATTAAATCAGAAATGAATGCAGGCATGTATTCCATATATACATACAGCCCTGGTTTATTCCATTGAGCAATTTCTTCATTATGCAAGAAATCCAGATTGAAATCTGATGCAACTATACAGGCTAATCCGACTTAATGCGAGCTGGAAAGTTCACCGCAGAATCAACACTCCTTAGCAAAGTTTCATTATCTTTGCTTAAGGTGTACAGGAAATGATGAACACCTGCGACCCCGAAATGCACAATATCTGTACATTTTCCATGAATGGTAAGTTGAACAAATCTCTTCCTTTGACGTATTTGAACTATCACTGAAAAGCTTAAAGTAATGACAGATAGGGAGGGAGGTCGCAGAGTCTTAATTTAGTCACATACCCTGAAGCAGCCACCTTACGTTGCATAATTTTAGCTGGGAAAAAAAGGCAAAGAAACCAAACAGGAATGAACAAGTTGTGCAGGAGCAGCTGAGTAATAGCAGGTGTTTAAACATGAAGAACCCAAAAATAAGAAATTGTTCTTCTTTAATATGCTGATTACTTCGCTTTTTTAGGGATGCTTTAAGTTCTGTGCAAAAGTTTTAAAACAAAACAAATTAAACAAGCAACATCTCTCAGTCTTTTTGTACAGTAATTTGAATATGTTTATGAAATTGCATTCCATAAAATCACAGGACTGTGCAATTGGTTTCCAGCACTGATGAACACTTCCCATTATGTTGCTAGCTCACATTAATAACAACTAATGTCTTATCTTCATGATCAGGGCCTATAGATGTTTCGGGGTCTTTTTTCTACAAAATTCAGAAGACACAGATAGACGAGAGAATTTCTGTGCGAGATACCTATTCATTAGGTCATTAAGCTCAGCTGAAAAAGCTATTTCTCTATTTCTCCCAAGATTTTTTTTTTTTTTTTTGTACCTATTCATTAGGTCATTAAGCTAAGCTGAAAAAGCTGCTATTTCTCTATTTCTCTCAAGATTTTTTTTTTTTTTGGTCAGGGAACTGCTTGCATGAGGAAATTCATAGGTCACACTTCCAAAATGGGATGCCTTATATTTTTATTATCATAGTGCGATACTTATGGCCCGATTCTCAACCATTAAAAACTAGGATAATGTCAAACTCACAATATCTTAGCTGCCTAAATGTTTTGCCCACAGGTGTTTGATTGGTATCCCTTGAATTGTATCCTGGGATACATCCCAGGTGTCCCTTGAATTCCAGTGATCCCTGTCTCCTTTAAAGATCCTGAAGGGAGTTAATTCACTGCCACACAGAAACATGGAGTCAGCAGTATCAAGCCCAGCCCCTCGGTTCCTAACTGCTCCCACCCTATAATCCCTCTCATAATTTCCCATTTTAAAAAACAATTGATGTTTCTGGCTCTTATTATTCTTAATAGATCCCAGGTAACCTTTGAATTCCAGTGATCCCTGTCTCCAGCTCAAGCCTTTAAAGATCCTAAATGGAGTTAATTCACCACCACACAGAAACACCGAGTCAGCAGCATCAAGCCCAGCACCTCGGTTCCTAACTGCTCACACTCTCTCATAATTTCCCATTTTAAAAAATAATTAATGTTTCTGGCTCTTATTATTCTTAATAGGAGTCTTTCTTGCTTCATCTCACAGTTACAAACTTTCTTCTTATTTCCAGACTAAATGTATTCTCGACCATTCAGATCTGTTTGTTTTAAGGCTAGAGTTTGCCCTTTAGCTTAAGTAACTTGTCTCCATTCCCGCATTTCTCCTCCTTTAAACCTGAAATACTGACTGACAGTCACATCCCTCTTCAGCCTTCATTTTGCTCTCAGATCAGGGAAGTTTTTTTGTTTGCTTCTCATATGATTATCACCACGTACCATCTCTGGACATGTCCTGGATTACATTCCCTCCATTGCCCCACCGCATCTCTCTCCTAGCTGATACATGGACCAGGGCAAGCAATTCCCACTCTCTTCCATAAAATTGAAGAAGGGAGGAAGGGTTTAATAGCAATCATTTTCATTCATCTTACAAGCACAAGCAAAACGTTAAACTGCAGAACCCAAATTCCCATATAGCAGAAGTTGATTATTTTTGTCCAATTCCCTCTTTCATTACTGTGGGACAAATACTTTGCAAATCCAAAACACTCCCTGGATGCTTCTTAAGAGTGCATTTAATTAACCAGCTGAGCTGTTCTTCACAAGGTATCACAAGAGCCAGGTATTTAGTTTTAAAAAGAAAAATAAGAATTGGGCATTTGAATACATAATTAAATCACCCACAATTAAATCAGATAGGAAGAAACCAAGAAATGAAAATGCTTGCACTTTGGGGAAAATCTTAAGTGTGTACTGTTTAGAAGAAAGATTTCTTCTAAGCACATCATTTTCTTAATGTTCATACCAGTAATACTTTTACTTTCTGCACCATCATTTGAAGGAGTAGCTGCAGGAGACCAGTTCTGTATTAGCAGACTATAGTCATGCTTCAGAATTGTTTACTGACTAGAGCAAACATTTCACAAGTCACTGTGAAACTGTAACATCAAATTTGAAAAAAAAAATGAAAAAAAACACAAAGCAATATTTATAAGAAGTAATAGAGGTATTTTTTAGACATCCATCACAGCTCTGACACCCGGCAGTGGGCACAGCTTAGGAACCTCTGAAGCACCATCTGATGTGCTGACAATTATCCTCCTCACCGGCAATCCCCACTCTCCCTCTCTCCAAATATCCCTTCTTGTCCGTACACGAGGCGATGCCAAGCTTCTGAGCTGAGCCCTGACCCTTGCTCAAATCTGACTCTCACAAAAATGCGAACAAATATTTTGAAGCAGAGATTCACACTAGTGAAGTTTAAAACTACTACCAGGACAGGAGCTGACACTTACCAGGAAATTATTGAGAAATTATATGTTCTTTTTCCATACACAGAGCCATTAGCAATACTGAGCTATTTTAATAACATGAGTGACTATACAACTGTCTCCATTTTACAGATAGCTCTGAGCTCAGCGAGGATGCCAAAGCTCTCTTGGATCCCTCTGCAAGTCATTGGCAAGACCACATCAGAGCTGGCAAGCTGGAATGGGACACAACTATGCGACCCAGAGTAGGGTCTAAGTGCTGCCCAAAATAGCATCCCTACTCCACACGGGTAAACATTGCCTCCTGCCCAGATGGACTCGTTAAGAGGATGCAAGGACACGCAGGGCAGTGACAAAGCGCCGTGCCTGGCTCCTGGCTGCATCTCTGCCAGGATCACGCTAACCGGCCTCCCCGCCTGACAGACTGTCTCTGCTCCACGCGATGAGCCATGCAGTCCTGCTTGATGAGTGCTCCTGAAGGATGAACCCTTCTTTCTGCCTATGTCTCATTCTCATTAAAAATGCTATTACAACCTGCTTCAAATACTGATGTGGAAGGTGCCCTTTCACTTGCTTTTGCTTCCCAATGAATAAGTTAATAAGTTTCCCCAAGTAGTGCAAGCTGCTTCACTCTCGCCCTTCACTTCTGTGGTGTTAGGTGAGAAAAGCTCAGGAGTATCTGCCTTCTCATTTACTTCGATTATTTACAGTCCCACTCTTACCTTCACTGCTATAATTGCCTATGAGTTACACAGAATCAGACACTTACCTTTACTCATACCAAACAGCCCCACAGACTACAGCAAAGCCACTCTGCGTGTAGTCTACTTCAGTTTATGGTACCCATGAATCGTACCAGACTGAAGTCTGGGGAAGTTTTTCTTTTAAGCATTTTAACAGGAAGTAATTCAGAAAGCAGCTTCCACGGTCTTTGCAAAATAGGACATGGCTTTTACCTTGCTATTCCTCAGACAATCTGTCTCCAAAGTTAACCTACTTCAGTCCAGTTCCCAGTGTGTCAGGATACAAGGTCGATTTCCAATAAACTGAATGACTCAAGTGTGTAAGTATCATAAAGAGTATCATAAGTGTCAACAAATGTAAGCACATTCCCTTTCAAATGTGATTTTAAAATATATACATACCTACAGCAAAATAACTCTCTGAAAGCCCAGACTTCAGATATGAACTTGCTCAGATTTGAGGATTCATAGGAATTCAACCGAAAGCCAAGATCCAAAGTCTACCCCTTGGATCTGGCATAGCTCCAAAATGAGGATAAGCCTTTTAAGCGTGCAGATAAAAAACATGAATGTGCTGAGAACTATTCAGGGAAATCAATCAGGACCCAAGCAAACCTTTGAGCTCCATGCTCATTACAGCCTTGCATTACAAAGACAAGCACAATGCATCTTAAAATAAACCCGACTCCAAATAAATGAAAATCCCAAAGACTCTGCATTCTCAGGTCATGCCAACTCTCTGTCCCTTCCCTTCCTTCTACATTTTAAGTGTGATGGGGAAAGTGTTCAAGTGAAGAGGAATGGGCTGATTCACATTGAGAATGTGAAATATACTGAAACACGGATAATAAAATCAGTGAATAATATTTCATGACATTTTGGCAAGCATCCTCTCCAGGTCCTAAACTCTTCCTAGATGAGCCTGTAACATTTCTACCTACAGAAATTGTGATGGGAAAGTTCCTAGGTAAGGAAGTAGCCAGGTAGATCTAACTCTTATTGGTCATGACACAGACAGACTCTTCTTTGCTACTGACGCTCAGTCCACCAGCTCTGGAATGAAGTTATGTTGGAGCAACAGCAGCCACAGCTGCAAAAGCAGAGTCTGCTGTAGCCCTCATCCTCAGGACAGCCCAGGAGACAGGCAAATCAAATGCCAGTGTAAGAAAGTACATACGCTTTTTCTTATTGAATAACCATGCCCACAGCAAATACTCAACAATAGGCACAAGCCAACCATTTCTCTACTCCTTGAATATTGATTTCAAGTTCCTTGATGCATGATCTGCTCTTTTCTCAGCTCCCTACCCAGCCAATAAAAGGCATATTGCTTCTGCTATTAACAACACTGAAAATAAGCATTGAGCCTGTGAAAAACGTATTCATTCTTGGGATAAGTATTTATTGACACCCTAATGCATTGGCTGCTTCCTCTGTTCTGTCAGCTCTAAGGAGCTTTATTCTTAGGGATCCACTTCATTCTCTCAAAATAAACAAATCCAGGTGTGAGGTAAATTGTATACGTCCCTGAATGTACCATACACAAACTATGCTTATGTTTTCTGGTTTTGCTTCCCTGCACATGCAGGTGTTTGGATTTTTTTTTTTTTCTGTGCATTGCTCTTTGAATCTTTGCTCAGCCACCACAATGGCATTTGGGGCTGTTCAATACAGTTTTCAAAGCACTGCATTTGATATTTATGAGTCTATAAACTGGCTTTGTTTGTTTGAAGCAGCTCTGGCTGCTGGCAGGGCTTGTTGTAAGTTTTGATTGCAAACAAGTTTTGATTGCGTTTCAGGTTCATTCAGAGTGAAACCTTGAAAAATCCGGTAAGAAACACTAAAAGACTTCAGGCATGTCCATACTCCTATGCCCTTGGGGTGCCTTAAACACCTCCGGAGGAAGGGACAGATGTGAACTAGTTCCCAGTGCCCTTTCCGATATGCATCCTTTTTTTTTCTTAATAGCATTAACAACTAGTGACCATGTTTTCCTCTAGAAATTTCCCTGGAAACCATCCAGTTAACTTATCTCCCATTCCTGAGTTTGCTGATACATACATTAACGGGGAAATAGCAAAGACTAAAAGGAATCCAGTCTCCCCTGGCCCAGCTCGGCACAGCATGCAGACTCCACATGGTTTCCCTAATGGCTTGGCACCTTCCGAGCACCATCCCCGCAGCCGCCCAGGAACGGCTGTGGTCCAGCTCTTGTCCACTCCCAACTTCTTCTAAGCTGAAGAGGGGCCGAGCCTACAAACATTACAGTTCCTCACTGCTCTCCTGTTGTCTCTTCTTTCTTCGCCTCCGGCGTGTGAGGGATTGACAAACACTCTGCATCCTCCTGCCAGCTTTTCCACCGTCCCGTGCTTTCCTTCACACTGTGCTGCAGACAAGCTTCCAGACTGCAGAGCGCTGTAAGCCATTGCTAATCACTCCCAGTGCCACGGTAAACATTGAAGAAACAATCTCAGACATATCTACAGCACTTAGATTGGTAAACATTGAAGAAACAATCATCTCAGACATATCTACAGCACTTAGATGATGCTTCTCAAAGTTTTATTTTGCTAATAAGAGGTTCGCACAGTTCAACTTACCACGGCAAGTATAATCAAGACACTCTTACTAGTAAAAGTACTTAAATGTCCTCCATCTCCACAGACCACAATGATAGTAGTAAAATAAAAAATAACGGGAATGTTCTTGACATGGTTTTCCATGATGTTCAAATCATCTCTAGTGTTGTTATGGCCAGGGCCAAATAACCGCATCCCAAATAACTCTCAGTACATGTTTGGCATTAACACAGGCTAAGGACCATTTCAACAGGCAGTTTGGCCACCCTGTTTGAGAGGGGAAGAGAGTTTAACCTTACGGATATAGGCAGATCATGCTACCTGGCATTACAGGTAAAATATTTCCTGGTATTTTTTAATTTTCTAGTAGAGATGCAGTAACAGTATCTAACCATCTCTCAATATTTAATCTACTGATCTTCAGTTTAGGATGGCGGGAAGGGAACAAAACATGCTTTGCAATGACACAAGGAAAATTGTGCTTACTTTCTCAAAGGCATTCAGGTACGTAATGCTCACATCTTCAAAGACTTACGTTTAAGTTTATTCACCGAGGAAAGCTATGGACAGAAAAGACTTTAAACCCAGCTGAGGCTAGAACCCAAGCAAACTGGACAGGTTTCCTTTTAGCGAGCAAAGCCTGCAGCCAGGATTAACTACAAAACTGACCTTGTAGTCCTGCTACTAAACCACGGGAAGCGTGAAACTTCAGGCATGAGTCATGCTGTGCCAAGGTGTGGGCACAGGTACCTCACACACGTAAGGCTTGCAAGGCAAGCTCCCCTTTGGGAGAGGTCTTCTCTCTCAGTCATAAAGATAGCCTTGACGACTAGAGTTTGGTACACCATAATTTTGGAAGGTTGAAGTTAGGTGTTTTGAATGACACATTTAATCCACCTGCAAGGTCAGAACAAAATCCAAAAAAAAAAAAAAAATGGGGGAGCAGTATGTTTTAGGAAAGTTAGATGAATGATGAAAAGTTAGATGAAGTTGAAAGATGAAAGTTAGATGAAGATGACTTAATATTTTGCAAGAAGAGCTTGAGAGAAGAACTTGGAGCAAAACAACATAAGACCCAATGATTTTACTTCTTTGCACAAATTTTAAGCTTTATTGCTCTTCACAGTAAATTTGGGAGCAACTTTTTTCATTCATTGACTTCTGAATAAATCAAGCCTATTTTATAAAATTCTTATCAGTTCCTTTTATTTCTCACAACCGAAAGTAAACATGTAAATTTAGTTAAAGGTTAAGAAGTCAGAAGGATTGATCACCAAAATGACACAGAAAATCTGCTAAGGAACATCTGTTCTAAAAAATTTATTATTGCAATACTTCCTAAGTCCCCTCTTGATTATCTTGCAAAGGTCTGTATACTAACAAATCTGCCAAATATCAATTTACAGTAGCTGTATACTTGTCTCTTAACACATCAGGAAAGCATAAATGCATGGCAATTGCAGACACAGCCTATCATGGGCCAATCTTTATTATAACAGATTAGCTCCAATGCCACACGCTTTGTCATATTCTCCATCCCAGATCTATATTTTCTGTTCTCAATTTTAAAGT
>NW_010589578.1:139068-157185 GCF_000705375.1 Tinamus guttatus
ATGAAAATGAATGTCCTGTTTTCTTTTGGTGAAAACTGCCATTCTTTGTAATGAAGAGATATAAATAAATATACATCAAATTATATAACATGTCAAAGAGCAGACAGTCATAAGATAAATTTGTCTTTTTTTTAAGGTATGGCCTGAGCATAGATGTTGAGAAAATGAAAGCAATGCTGCTCTTACAACATGCAGCATGATTCCTTTGACCTGGAGATAAAGGAAGACAACACAACAAAGAGGGTCATTCTAAAGGATACAAAACCAGAGAAGCCCGAGTGTCTTAGTTTTGTGTGCAGTATTCTGGAAAGACAAAAATATTTCCTTTGGAAATTCCCTTCTCTTTATCAATATTATTTCATTCCCAAAAAGCACTACTGTAGGTCATGTACACAGAATTCACTCATTGTTAATGGAAAAACAAATCCATAATGTACTTACTTAGCTAATGCACTTCCCTAGGTCACATTATACGAAAAAAAAAAATTAAAAATCATATGTTTGACTGATCATAGTATTTTTTCGGTGTCAAATACTATTTAATGTCTTTATACATACTAATAAAGCAAAGATTTTCTTTCCAGAGCTTAGAAATAATTTCTGTGATGCTCAACCTCCTTTTACCTGGTCCCTTAACTGATCAATCATTTGTATCAGAATCGGAGTCACGGTCCAACATTCTTCCTTTTTCTTCACTAGTCTCACTAAAAAAAAAAAGCAAATGAAAGAGCTCATCTAAGCAGAGGTCTAGTTAAGCTGGAGAGGACAAAGGGAAGGCCAGTAGGGACACAGCTTTTGACATTTGTCTTTATGCGAACATTACTCAGACATCACAGGAATGGGCACCCTTACAAACTCCTAAAATAGATGGGAATTCTTGCCATGATCAGGGCCAAACCTTGCTCCCTACTTATGCAAACAGTGACATAATCAACTTAATAAGGTGTTGCTATGTAAAAAGAGGACACCTGGGTTCTAGTTTGGCCAGTGCCACAGCATCAGTGTCATGATCCACACCAAGCCACTTTAAAAGCTACTGAGATGTTGAAAGTCAGGTTCCTTGTTTTATAGACTGTGCTACATTGCAAAAATAAACTCATTGGAAAACTGAAAATACTATATGCTAAAAATAGGTTAATGTATTGCATGAATCATATTTAATGATTCCAACCAGCCACTTTGTGCAAATAAGCCTGTAGCAGGACTACTGTGATATGCAGCAATTGCATTCAGTGTAGGGGCAAAAATGATGAACTTTTCCATATATTTCATGATATGGCCTGTAAGTGCAAGTAATCACAACTACTTAAAAGGGTTGTGGGACACTAATCCTAACTCTTAGCTTACTGTCTCTAGTCAAATAAAAGCCACAGTGCATTCAATGAGTCTGCAATAATCTGCTTAGGGATGGAAAGGACCAGCCATTAATTCACTCCCTTCTAACTCAGACCTTTTCCTATCACACATTCCAGGCTGTTAGTTTTTAGGAAAGTGGTTTCTGCCTTTCCCAAGAAAGGAATATTTCATCGTGTAAGATATCTCACAGTCCAAATAATTTTGCTTGGATTAGCACAAAATGTAATAGAGAAAAACAAACACAAAAAAGCTGGAGATCCAGAAATAGGATTCGTGGCAAGGCATTGAAACTGCAACCAGGACACAGATTCATACTCCTGTGTAAGCAGGATTTGAAGAAGGGAGGAATATAGAAGGAAATCTGAGGTAGAAAACATTTCTGAGAAATATTTTAATTTAGCAAGTAATATAATCCCAACCATCTGTCTTAGAATTATGTACTCGCCTTCTTACTGTCATACAGAGGGATGCGTAAGTGGCTCACACGGCTAATTACTGATAACAAATAAAAATGATGCACCACATCCTCCCATTAGGTTCATTTCCCTGGAGCCACCCCGATAAAGCTGCGTGGAACACAGTAACTTTGATCATTGCAGTTTTTAAAGAAGATTTCCAAATAGGTTTTCCTTCCACAATCCCTCTAATACAAAAATAGATATGTGGCAAATCATGTCTGTGTTTTATACTCAGTATTTTACACACTGAGTAAGGCCAAGCTCAAGTAGCAGCCTGATTTCAGAAAGTTTTATAGCCCTTCACTCCAGATCACAAACAGAAAAAAAGAAACAAAAGGAAAGAGTTCCTTGGGAATGGAGAGTCTCTCTCAAAGGAAATCCATCCAGAGAGAAATTTTCTGAAACTAATATAAGTCAAACAAAATTTAATATTACTTCCCTGCAGCTCTACCCATTTATACGTGATCATTTTTTTTCTTTTTTATTAATCTAAATATCAGCTACTGCAATTCTCTCCTTGAAGACAGACTCAGAGTACCGTACTCAGAGTACAGTGGAGTACTGTAGCAGAGAGTTTCTCAGATTACTTCATTTGTTTCTACTGGAGAATTATTTCTCTTTACAACACATTTTGATTCAGAATTGCAATTTTCTGCAAGAATTCAGTATCAAAAGCTGACTAAAGCAGATAGATACTTCATTATTTGTATGGAATGCAAATACGAAAGAAAGATCTTCCTTGTAAAATAAATGATAGACTGGAGAGAGGGTTATATATTACCCAATCTATTGCTTGTGTAAGATTAGTTCATACTCACTATTTTAGTAATTATTTTTTTCAAAAGATTCTGTTATTATTTCACATTCATCAAATGGAACTCACAAAGATGAGCTGTACAACAAGGCCAGTATAAAAAAGAAAAAGTAAGTATCTTTAAAGTCATCAAGTAAAAATTTGTCCTGAATCAAAATTTTAAAAATGCAAGCTTAAAACTAGAAATGTCAAGGTCAGAATTTAAATCATCTGCTTTATTTATTTTCATCCTTTACACTGACATATACAGAAGGCAATCTTCTGAATCAAAATAAATATGTCACCATCTGTGTTCCAAAAGGAAACGGAAGAAAGCAATTCTATGTGTCTGTGTTTCTCTTACTATTTGACAAAAGAAAAAATACCTATGTATTGATTTACAGAAGAATTGCAATATAGACTCTAATTTTTGTTTCATCCTGTACTGGCTGTATCTTTTTTAAGGCTGGTGCAAGAGGGGAAGTGGAGCACTGCCCGCTTGTCCTGTTCTAATCCCAAACATCCTCAGCTGAACACTGCTTTTGATGGGACAGCAGACCTTTGGTCTGACTCACTACGGGTGTTCTTATGTCCTTAGCATTTAAGAGAATTGTCTCAAAGAAAGAAGTGCATGGCTTTCCTATTTTTTTGTTGTTTGGGTGTTTTTTCCCAAAAAGAAATGGCAGTGACACTCTTTTTAATCTGTTTTGCATTGCTTATTTCTGATATTCTGCACCTCCAGTGTAAACAGATTGCCCTTTGATGTCAGGGATAATTCCTTGCATGTTGATGGAGCGAAATATCACAGATGAAATCAATCATATGGCTCCAAGACAAGAATCCATCTGTATCATCATTCTAATTTGAGAACATATTTGGAGCCAAGATAAAATATAATCCTGCATGGAGCTGAACATAGTTCTGATTGGTGCCACTAAATGCCATAGAAGCCCAAGCAAAACAAAGCCATTCAGCAGTCTGAATCAAGTCGCCCAGCTGTATTTCCTTACAGCAATACAAGTGTAGGTTGTGCATGTATACACACATATATTAGTAAATCATGAATCAACTGGCAAATGTACTTGTAAATGTAGCATTTGGAATTGCCGTACCCTGGTGCAGTTCTAGCACACGAATTAAAAGGCATTAGTTTTGGCCACTGTTACCTTGATGAGATCTGACACCCCTGAGGACAAGGGAACGACTCTTGCCACCTTCAGGGTGGAATGAATCAAGCCTAGAAAGTGCTGCTGGTGGCAGCTAGCACGGGTTAGGTCCAGCTGAAAACAGTGTTAGCATCTGAACTTTAGTTAACCTCGTGTGATAAAGCAGCAGTTAGGTTCTAAAAATAGAGGAGCACCTTGAGGTAAAAACCTGTGAAAGATGCTAAGCTGTCAAAGGGCAAGAGAGGCAGGTTGTTAGTACTGGTGCCAGCCAGCAGATAGGCTCTAATGGAGTTTAAACCGGCCAAGCAAAAACCAAGTATTCTTTATGCATGCTATAACTAGTCACAGTATCCAGAGTCACTCAAAAATGGAGAGAAAATCCTGTGAGATTGCCCCAGGCTCCCCATGGCTCTGCCCCAGGACTGTGCACCACACGACCAGAATCACTGTGCTGGCGCTCCCTATTTCTTCTGGATTGCATTGACTTTCCAATAGGGTCAGCAGGTAGTATAATTCATAAAGTTGCATATATCTGTGCTTTGGCATCCGAGTCCATTCTGACTCCACACTATCATTTTGGTAACAGACCACAGTGCTCCCTCCTCACCACCCATACGTGTAGACACAGACAGCTGTGTAGGAAGGTGACTGTTATTGCATCCACCTGTGATACAACGATTAGATGTCAAAAATTACCTCCATCAGGGCTGTCCAACCTTTCGGGTTACCAGAGCTCTCAGGAAGGTATGCGACTGCTTTACACCATGGTCCCTCCCTGTAGTATAAGCGAACACAAACCCATCCTACAATCACACTGATGATGCCTACAGTCATCCATATCTGTTTGCAACTAAATGACAAATCATAATAATACTGTCTACCTTTATGTATCTAACACTTGCCCAAAAAACAGGTGTTTCACCATCATTGCGAGGCATATGCCTATATGTGTGTGTATATATATAACAGAACATACAATCTCAGGTCACCTAAACATACACAAATGCACACCCAGAAGACATGCCCTGCATCCTATTGCATTTCAGTCATGCTAAGGATACAGCACTGGAGATATAAGGGGGCAGGGTGGCATTTGCAGAGAAAGAGGGCAGAGAGAAACAAATTATTCTGGCTGGCACATCTGACATGTGGCGTCCCACCCCAGAATCTGCCTGCCAGCCCCTCCGGGTCCTGAGCAAACCTTGGCCATTCCTTCCAAGAACAGTTCATACTGCCCAAAAATGCATGCACTGGTGAAGGTGGTGGGGCAGGTGGAGGGGAAGGAAAGGGGGAAGATAGGAAAGGCAGAGCTCTGATACTTTGAAAAAAAATGATTATTTTCTGTGTAGGCAAATGTCCACTGGGGAGTATTTGACCATTGAGAGAGCTCCCTCAGTCCCCTTCTTTGCTTAGGATCAGCCTGACTAGGGAGGCTAGGCAAGATGTGAAGAAAACACAGCATGGTAAAACTTAGCAGAACTGACTTCTAATGAATTGTTCTAATCCATAAAAATGATATCCCACATGGTCTGCTATAAAAAGTACCTGCATTATTCTTCACATCACTTAACTGGTTTTTTTTTTTGAACACTGTGTGAGAGAACACAAGAGAAAGATTAAACTAGGCTAGGAGGATTTCATAACATATTGTGGCATCCCCTCTCAGTAGAGTAAACAGCACTGTCTACAGCAACTCTTCACACATTAGCATTTGTATGCTGCATTCCTAAAAGGCCAAAAGTAAGACAACGTGCCTTTGGGTCACATTCACACAACAGCAATGCACATTTACGCAGCCACTAGCAAAATCTCAGCACGCCTTTCCATGGGAATTCCAGTCATCCTCAGGAACTGGGGAAGTAGGGCTGGAGAGCTCTAGGATATTCAAACTCAGTCAGCTGAAAAAAGACTTACATTTGTTCACTGAGGAATCATGTCAGTTCAGAAACACGAGTTTAAGTGTTAATTGGACATTATAATTCCTCGAGCTTTTTATTAAAGAAGTACAGGCAAAGGTTAAGAGCACAGAATTCTGATTCAGATTGACTTTATTTTGCCTTGGGCACTCCCCATCCTCTAGCACGTGATAGGTTCAACTTGTCCAGCTTAAAGAAGCTTAAGAGCTGACCAGAAGCAATGTCTGATAGGAACCGGTTTGTCCAAACACAGTTCCTTAAGGTCAGGCAGTGCAAGACAGAAGAAGGGGCTCCTTCCATGGGCTCCTACTATTGCTGCACACAATGTGCCTCCACAGGGGGACACCTAAGATGTGGGAGGTCCTGTCCAGAAATGCCTATCTCTGCTTTGCTACACTATCTAAAAGTTGTGCCCAGTTTTTAAATGCTTAAATTTAGATGAGAACACTGTTGCAAATTTAGACCCTACATTTGTGATATACTGTGTATGATACTTCTTTCCCAGCTGCTCAGAAAGATTCTAGGGAGTGGAAATCTGACAAGAAGATGTTACCACATAAAATGTTCCCACCACCCCTTTACCTTAATAAGGCAATTTTCTGAGAAGCTGTGGACTGCTGGCCTGCTTCCCAAGCAGCTGATCAACAAGGCATATGAAACTGGCCTAAGTATACAACTGCATAAGCGTGGAGCTGAAGACGACGCTAAATGTGAGGGATGCATATCAGGCCCCTTCCTCTTTGTGACAGAAGTGTTCCTTGAAAAACGGGAGTGCTGACAAATATTTGCAAACAAAAAGTGCTGTAGTATTCTACTTGGTTATTTTTCACCTCCTTTAGAAAGTTATAAGAAAATGCTTCCTTTGCTTTTCCTTAGATGTAGAGTGACTGATAAAAACCTGAAAGTCAGCTATCTTCAGCATTGTTTAAAGATAAGAAATGCAAGGAACATGTCAGCAAGAGAGAGACTGTAAATGCAAGAGCATAAACTGAGCATAAAAATACTGAAAACAGCATTTTTCAAGTCCTCTTTCCGCAAGCATTAGAAAGAAAGCTATGTTTCTTAAGCTCTCAGTTGAAAATGCTGGTTTGCGGCAAATTAGATATAATTCTGCCACAGTCAATGAGCTACGTGGGTATCTGTGTGCTGTTCCATGATGCCAGACTGAAAGCCAAGAAAAAATAGATATCTTTTTTATATATATATCTTATCAGCAATTGCCCGAGTAGATGGTTAATTACATATTCTGGAAACTTACGTATTTTTAATTGTACAAATATACTAATGCATAAAATTGGCTTTTCTCTCTGAGTGGTGGCAGTGCTGCAAGAAGTTTAATTGGAACCTACTGGGAAACTTTCCACTCCTTTCAACAGCTCAGTATCTCTTTTGGTAAGGTTCTTCTCCTGTGTACACTTATCTATTTGAGAAGATGTTTTCCACTAGAACTACAAAAGATGCAGAGCTCAGTGAGCAGAACAACCTTTGCTGTACAGCAGGTATGTGTGTATATATATATACATATATATTTATATACAGTCATCACAGATTACTTCTGCTCCACTCCAGTTGTGAGGCAGCAACGCTGCCCAGGGACCAATGACATCCAAAGAGAACCACTTGGGTATTTAGCCTATGTACTGAGGAAAGGATTCAGTCCCAAATGCTGATTTCCCTTTCTTGACTTTTAACTAGGCTTGTTTGACCTTCTGTGTCTGGAGAATTTAAATAAACATCTTTTCTGTAGTAGCTATTTCCCTCCTCTACACGTCTGACAGCCAAGAGGTTTACTGCAAACATTTCCATCTCTTTTAAAAACAGGTCATTTGTCTGGTTGAATCAGGCTTATATAAGATACAGCTTACCGGGGTAACCAGTGTGCATTATCACTCTTTTATTAATGAGTTCTGCACAGTGCTACCGAACAATTCTTCCTGCAGCTCTTCCAGAGAACAAGGAGAGGCAAGGGGTTTAAAGTCACTTCTTTTAATCAAGCTGCACCTCATTAATGGAGGCTGTATTTTAATAGCTTTTTAGAGTAAGCCTGCTTAAAAATACACTTTAATTAACTCAAGTTCACTTTTGCTTACTTTTCTCTTTATTTGATTTAGAGCAAAGAATGCATGAGCTGATGCTCACCAACAGGAAGAATTCTTTCATGGTATCATTTTTAAACGAATGAGATATAGCCTATTTAATTCAAAAAAGTCTGTCATTTTAGTCATATTATCCATAATTTTTAACATAAATATGTAAATACAGAAGCATGGGTCAAGCACTTTTCAGTGCTGAAATATGTTCCAGTACAAACCAATACATGTCAACAGAAACACCAGCCTATCAAATTCCAGTGCTAAAACTATTCTTGTGGAAAACGGCAAACAAACAGTTAGATCTATTGGAAAAAAATAGCCTTTCTTGGTGAGAAATAAAAAGGGGTTTTAGCTCTGAGGTAAAGATCTACCTGTCCTAGTAATTCACATTTTAAGCATGCAGAGACCAGAGATAAGAGGTTTTTAGGGAAACATGGCAGAAAATATTAACATGACAGAAATGTTTTCTATAATAAAAGAGAAGGATATTAAGTAGTACGTGAAGCCATGACTAAGAACTGGTTACAGCTGAGAAAGTGCAATAGTGGGGAAATCACAGAGCACAGGCTGGTGACAGAATGCTCAATAAATTAAGGTAGACAGCACGATCTGCCCAGCACATCTTCACTCACTGAAGAGCTGGACACCGCATAGGGACAATTAAACAGGGAAGAATTAATGGCAGAACAGGATACTCGACCGCGGTTTGACTTCGGGCAGGCCGCTCGGCGCCCTGGTGCCCGCCCTGCCCTAGGGCGCCTCCTCCTCAGCAGCTGCCTCCCGCGCTGCCTCACGCTCCCTCCGCAGCCCTGAAACTCGGCGCCTCTTCCTCAGAGGCCGCAGCAGCCACCGGCGGCCTCTGGGCAGCTCCACCCCACTTGTCAGCCCCTCTTTACTGTGGTTTTTCCACGGAAAGACAAACGGAAACAGTTTCTTATATTGAGAGGCAGAACTTGAGCATGAAGGCAGATGAAACGATGAGTACAGAACAGCGTTTTTCAATGTGGATGTGCAATTGTGCTAGAGAGGCGTAAAACTTCACATTAGTTGGCCACAGATACCTGCAATTGCTGTAGCCCTCATGGTGAGTGTGTGCCAACGAGCAGCAGACCAGAGGACACATTTAAAAGCAGGTACCTGTTCCCTCCCTAGCGTAGCACTTGCAGCTTGTGATTCCAGTCACTTCCAATTTCCTTGAGCTGGATGAATTGAGATGCCAGTATCTTATCTGCCACAGGGAAACAGCGAGCGAAGGAGAGGTACAAAGGTGTTTACATAGGGACACAAGAGCCTAAGAAGAGGCCTGAATTTTAAACACGTCAGTTTTTAAATAACATTGCCTCAGAATACACTAGTTACTACTCATGTACACCTGCCTATTTTAAGGAGTCTATCCTACAACACATGCCATGTATCTCACTCCTCTTTCAAACAGTGCGAGAAAAAGGGAGGAGAAAAAAATGGAGTTTTTTGCTTAGAAGAATCTTGTTTTTGCTTGGAAGAAAGAAAAAGGTCCAAAAAAACACTCAAATCTTTTAATTAAAATGTAGCTGTTTCTATTTTTCTCTCTTGGCCTTCAAACTGGGAGACATTCCTGCCAGAGCAGCAAGAACAGTAACAGCAGGGTAAGAAGGGAACTGCCAATAAAAGTTTCAAGTTATTCTGGTACTAAATGCAAATTTTTGATATTTTTTTCCTTTAAATAAGTAAGAAACAATTTTAAATCCGTAATTTAAGAAAAAAAAAACCCTACATTTGTGATATACAAGCTTGAGCAAATATACTACATTTTCTCTTTGAGGATGTAAAGGGGATCAACTTTTATTACTGTCACAAAAAAAAAAAAAATGAGTCGGTTCCTAGATGAGGCTTCTCCACGCAGTGTTGCTTTTTTTATTCAGCCAGAATACACCCCAAAGGCACTACATCTGCCTGGAACTGAAATCACTTCCAATGGAAATTGAACTAAGACCTGAATTAGGTCAGAATGAACAAGTGTTTATCTAACCACGGACTGAAACAGCAGTGGCTTGGGGTTCTTCCTTCCCTCCATAAAGAAATCTTGTAGTGATGCTAGTAAAAATATAATAAAGCAAATTTACGTAGCCCAGTAGAGCTGCCTTTGGGTCAGGATAAGCATTGGAAATGGAAAACATTTTGCACTGGTGCTAGCCAGGCACTCGGTTTCACTGACCATTTTGATGCATTTTGCACTGGTGCTAGCCAGACAAAGGGCACTCGGTTTCACTGACCATTTTGATATTTCAGGCTGCAGTTTGCTCGGATTACAATTCCTGATTTAGCAATTCCGGGGGCTCGTGGATACACTTGCAGCCACACAGCCAGGACGATTTAGTGACCCCCACCAAAACAGCCGGCTCCCAAGACAGGGAAGCTGGGTAGCTGGGGAAAGATTCGAGCATAGAAGATAGGCAGGTTTAGGCAAAATTTCACAAATAAACGGCTTTCCTTCAAACACCAGCACAAGCTAGTCTCGGCTGAAATACTGCGATTTGACTATATAATTTGAGTATGTGCTTCAGTCAAATTTTTCTAACCATCTTTATTTCTTTACTTCGTACATTATAAGAAGGCCCGTGGAGATTTGGTCCCAGTTCTGTCCCTCAACGTCTAAGCAACCTGATAGACTCTATCTCAATACAACTTCAACAGCCAGACTCAGATAGGTAATGAGTTTCATTTCTAGTAAACAGAAAAAAACAAAATGCTTTTCATCTTTCTAACAAATGAAATAGGGAAATAAATGTTCAAGTCCAAACAGCTTCTCTATTGAATTTATAAAAACAGCAGCTCTAAGATCATAAAAATATATCACTTTGGAACTTGCAATTATGCCTTCATTTTATTACTCTTGCAACAATAATTTGGGGCAATATATATTTTATATGGAACTTGTCTTATGTCTGTAACGCGGGTCATCTAATCTCCTTGGATCTTGCTGTGCATCTGTAACCCAGGTCAGCCTGTGCCTGGAAAACCTAATGGCACTAGTGCCGAGTTATAGGCAAAAAAGACGAACACAGACCAGCCTACATTATTCACATGAGTTGTATTTAACAAGAGTATGGATAAAGCTTCTTTTTTCCTCTGCAGAAGGTACCGTTCTGTGCAAGTGCAGTTAATTTCCGTGGAATCGCTTGCAGACTAAGGTAATGCTTTGGATCCAAGTGGCAGAGTTGAGCCGTAGGGGTTAGAGGACGTGGAGAGGGAGGGACAGTGCCCTTACAGGAACACAGTTATGCTGGATATCATCTGCTAGGTGAAAGCACTCAGCCTTGAACATCATATCTAATAAAGACTACAGAGCATGTGTGCGCCTGGGCATGTTCTTTTCAGCTACCTTTCCTGTAGCTACTGCAAACACCTTATATTTGCTAACATTAAAAACAATCACAGCACCACTTTTGAATTCTAGTCCATTCAGTGATATTATATTCTACTTGCAAGAAGCAAGGGAGAGCCAGTAGTCAAAATAAGTTTTTCCCGCAGTGTAAACCCGGGGGGTCGATGACAATACACCGGATCTCAGTCTCGGCCCTGGGCAGGCGAGACATCATACTGCTAGGGAAACGCAGCTTGGAAGTGTCCCGCCAGTCCCTGGTGTTTATGGAAACACCCGGTCTGCTTCACTCCATGCCAGCCTGTGTGAGAGGAAAGTTGGAGATCCCTTAATGCCAGCAAGCACCCCAGGCAGCTCTGCTGGGAGCAAAGTGTCCCCACTGCAATGTCATCAGCCTCCCCAAGAGCCGCGCGAGATATAGATCTCCCTGGGACCCACGTCACGACCTAAGGGTTGTGCAAAGCCCAGCCCTTAACTGCAGAGTGTGGAACTAGAAGAACCACTCATTACCTTATGAAGGTTTGTATTCGATTTGCCGAGTATAAATTCAAAGGAAAGTCCGACCTTCACTTAAGCAAGAAAGCCAGTAGTCTATGTGCCTGCCACAGACTAGGCAGCACTGACACGACAGGAATGGGCTTCCTTGGAAAGCCACCTTGATACAGAAGACTCTATCAAAAGTAGAGATGGCACCAGGTGGCACGTATAGGAAAATACAAGGGGGACAGAACAAATGCAGAAACAAGTGCTCTCAATCACAGTTAGCACCCAGCAGAAAGTGAGATGGAAGGAGTGAGACAACATCATTCTGAAGGCCATAAATATCTTTCTGCTAAGATAGTTTGCATTTCTAATTTACAGTGGTCAGAAGATTCAGCAAAGAAATAACTTGTCATATGAGGACCTTTACAGTTGGACTTGATGATCTTAAAGGTCTTTTCCAACCATTATGATTCTGTGATTTGATCTGCTATCATCTGTACATGCTTGTGACTAGAAAAAGGTTATTTGTTCTATCTCTCCAGCTAAAAGTATAATAAACCTAAATAAGACAAGATGCTTTTTGACACTGAGAGCTGTGTGAAATTACAAGTGTAAAGGTGTAGCAATGCTTGAGTGGACCGGGGTCAGTTGTTTGCCCTGCCTCCTTTCATCATCCTGATTTTTTTCTGGATTTGAAGCTGCACAGGAGTGCTCAGATGCTAGAACTGCAGTCACCTACTCTGAGTAAACAGTGTGCTGACTGCAACTTCCAGGGTATTGCTGCAGCAGTCATCTTCTTTCTTCCAATAACAAGTGTGACATGATCACACAGGCAGGGACCACTGAAAATGGGGATCCTGCCCTTTTCTGCTCATGGGCTGGTGCTGGCTGGTGCAAGCCCTCAAGGAGACATAAAACAGGGGAAGATACTCTTTGTTGGTTGTGCTGCTGTTTTCCTGCTGCTGTAGCAAACAACTGCCCCTTCAATGTGTTTGGCACCATGAAGGAGCGGATGGGGAACGAGAGACCAGCCCCGACAGCAACCGAGAGCTCTGCCATCCGTGCAAGGCTCTGACAGCCTTAGGACATCACCCTGAGCAGTAGGACTGGAAAATCTGCACAGCAGGAACTGCTCTTGACTCACCTCTGCCTCTCTTGCCCACAGCTCTCTCTAGTCACCTACGCACACATAGTTGAGGAAAATTATACTGTACCAATTATCACTCCATTCCTCTCCCCTCTTCTTTATAGAGCAACTCCATTCCATCAAGGGGTGCTCTGCATTCTCGAAGGAAGAGGTTTAATCACTTTCAAAGCCATAATGAGTCTGAAACATCTTCCTCTGGAATTTGGATCTTATCCACGGCCTTGTTTTGTTTGTTTGTTTTGTTTTGCTTTGTTTTGTTTTCCTTGTAATTTGTTAAGTCAAATATTCTTCAGATGAGGTAGAAGTCATAATCCAAAAACTTGCATCAGTAAGTAATCATCTCTGCTTCTTATTATAAGCTGCCCTTCAGTTAGGGAAAGGAAGAACAAGGTGTTAACTGTTTGGACCGACTACAAGTGTGACAGACTTCTCTCTTACAGCAGTATGGGCCCCAATGCAGTTACTCCTGGAGCTTAATTGCTTAATCTCAGATATGAACTTAATTTTTAAAACACTGAACCACAGAGAAAATGCATGGTAAAGATGACTCTTAGCTTGGGCCACAGTATCGTATTTCTTCAATATTGCCATTATATCATTAAGCTGTATTGTTTCTGGAAAGTTTTGGTAGCAGAGAGTGGTCCTGAGGCACTTGACAGAAGCAAGCTCAAAATAAAGAGCTGAACCTGCAAGCAGGTTTCAGAAGGTTTGCTGTTTTTGCTGTAAACATTTGAAATATTTACTCAAGCAGTTTATCATTTTGGAATTATTGCCCCATTCCCACGATTTCTTATCTTATTTCAGCTATATCCTCCAGCAAGAACAGTCCAACTGCTGTCCTCCATCTCAGCAGCAGGTCTTCTCTCGTAAGCAGCCCAAAAAGCCTTCCCCACAGAGGAGACACAGTCTCTTCTGCCAACACACTGAGCTAACTCTTCTTCTGGAGCACAAAATCCCACAAATATCTTATGTGCTACAAGATTTTATTACCCCAAGATACATTTTCGACCCTATCTGCTGACCCACAGCTCTAGCCACAACAATACCGAGCCCAAAAAGGAGCACTGCCTTACTCATATATCCATTTAAATGTACCTTGTAACTCAACCTCTGAATCCCCATCACTGACTTGATTAAAACACTGCTTTCTCCCTGCTTTCTCTCGAGCATTTCTAGTGATAAATCTAGAAATCCATAAGCCTAAATTGTCCCAAATTGCTTAAGTCATAACTGCATTACTTCAACCTGACAAGTTTAAAGTTTGTTATGTAACAGGCAGCTCCGAAGTAGACCAAAGAAAGCTTTTAAGTATTTCGTCAATTAAGCAATTTTTCCTCAATTTCGTGTCTTTTTTCTTTCAGCTACCTTCCACCTCTGCATTTCCCAAACAGTTATTACAAGAAACACCGGAGTAGCAACATGAGGAGAGGAAGAGTTTTTCAAATGAAGTTGAGGGATTCCCTCCTTGACACTGATGGCAGCATGAACAACCCAGCATTGACCAGGCCCAAATAGTTTGGCATGTCCCCACACGGAATTGTTTTTGTCCAATAAGTTTTTCCAAGCAGTTTTTTTTCCAAGCATTTCATCTAGTGTATGGACAGAACACCCTTCTCTAGCATATGACACATGCCAGTCATCCAGGATATACTGGAACTTTGGTAATACCAAAGGTCTGATTTTTCACATCCTTCTTTTCAAATTAATTAGGGAGATGCAAATGAACACGTAAATATTGCACTGAGACTTTTCATTTCCTTTCTCACTTTTGGCTTTGCGAATTCTTATTTCCTCTTCTTACATTAGTCATTACTCAATCAACACAGCAAAATAGCGCACACGCGTCGCTATTGAATCACTCAACTCTTACTGGTTTTCCCACAATTGAAGAAACACCATCACCAACATGTCAAACAAATCTGCTTCGAGGAAATTACATATTTGCTTGATAGATAAGATAGATAGATAAGATAGGCTTTCATAAAGCAGATTTAATAGATAAGAACATCCTAATTTAAAAAAAAGATAAGGATTTAATGTCAATTAGGCTCACTTGAAATAGCTTTAGAACAGCACAATTGACAGATCTCAGAATAACTGGGATACAAACCTGGCAAATGGGATAAAAAAAAAAAGTAATATCAGGAGGTGACTTTATTAGAATAAAAAAGTATGTTCTGGGGCAAAAGATATATTTAATATACCTGGGAAGGTGATAATATAAAGCAATGGCTGGAAACTACACTTAGATACTGTGAGATTAAGAGATGCACAGACACTTTCTGTTATATTTTGATACTATAGATGGTTCATTATTGGAGCAAAATACCTAAAGAAATGGTGTCTTTTTCATCTTTTGATTCTTTTATATCAGGACTGAATATTAAACATGCAGGTTAGTAAATGAGTATTACAGTATCTGACCTAGAGATCACATAGAAGAAATACTGATCCCTTATGGCTGAACTGTGTGAGTCTGCAACAGCTGACCGACATCTAAGCTTTTGCTTTTAACCTGTCTGCAAGAAAACCAAACCCCACATGCCATAAATAGCAGGATTAATGAACAAGGTTAATCACAAATGAAAGTATTTTTCTATGAGACCCTCAGGTCTATAACAAAACATAAAGGAAGATACTAAAACACAAGTAAAAGACAGTGTTATTGTTATATTATTTTGCAATGATACAGTTCTGAATGCTTCCTTTATATCTCAAAAGTACAGTATATGCATACATCTATGGCTGATAAAGACATTATATTCAAAAGATTTAGTAAGTTGAAATACAGGGCATATCTTAAATATGTTGTGCTGCCATTGAGAGAGACTTAGGAGAGTCTTGTTGGAGAGATGGGCAGAGAGGAACCTCATGAGGTTCAAAAAGGACAAGTGCAGGGTCCTGCACCTGGAGAGGAATAACCTCAGACATCAGTACAGATTAGGGGTTGACCTGCTGGAAAGCAGCTCCGCAGAGAGGAATTCGGGAGTCCTGGTTGACAACAAGTTAACCACGAGGCAGCACTGTGCCCTCGTGGCCAAGAAGGCCAATGGATGCAGGCCTCGTGGCCTGCATCAGGAGGAGTGTTGCCAGCAGGTCGAGGGAGGTGATCCTGCCCCTCTACTCAGCCCTGTGAGGCCACACCTGGAGTATTGTGTGCAGTTCTGGGCTCCCCAGGACAAGAGGGACGTGCAGCTTCTAGAGAGGGTCCAGCATAGAGCCATGAAGATGACTAAGGGACTGGAGCATCTATCTTATGAGGAAAGACTAAGCGAGCTGGGCCAGTTTAGCCTAAAGAAGAGAAGACTGAGAGGAGATTGATCAACGTGTTCAAGTACCTGAGGGGAGAATGAAGGGAGGGTGGGGCCAAACTCTTCTCCGTGGTGGCCAGTGACAGGACAAGGGGTAATGGGTACAAGCTGAAACACAGGAAGTTCCACATCCATGTGAGGAAGAACTTCTTTACTGTGAGGTGACAGAGCACTGGAACAGGCTGCCCAGAGAGGTTGTGGAGTCTCCTTCTCTGGAGATCTTTCAAACCTGCCTGGATGCCACCCTGTGCCACGTGCTCTAGGTGACCCTGCTGGAGCAGGGGGTTGGACTAGATGACCTCTAGAGGTCCCTTCCAACCTCACCCATTCCATGATTCTGTGATTTGGTGAAATATTGAATTTGAAAAAAATCAAATAAGAGGAATTCATAATTAAACTATCCTGTTTTTCCTTAAATAGTTGCACTTGTTTCTCAAAAACCTTTGGCTAAATTCCATTGAGATAATGCTTTGCAAACATAACCGAGTGCTTTTTATTCTTCAGATTTTTCTATTACATATTTATTTTACTAATTAATTTACCCCCACAAAAGTACGCCTATCCAAGGCTCGAGGCAGACAAACAGTTGTAAACAAAATACCTCTCCCTCACACCCACTTCCTTTAATGCATTTGAAATTGCTGGTGATACTTAAACAAACACAGCATCTCTGTTTCCGCGTCCTTCCACAGGAGTCATAGTTAGGGAGCGGAGCTCGTTGGTTGCTGTGGCTGCTGTTGTATCACCACGACAGGCCAGGGCAAAGGGAAAGGATTTCCCAAATGCAGAGCACACGGAGCGTTACTGCGTGTGAGCGCAGGGAGCTGGCGCATGGCGCAGCGCACACGTGTGACCTAACGTTTCTCAGGGCAGGACGTGAGGCGCAAAGAAGTCCCGCTCGATGGGCACAATATCCTGCAAACCTGTCACTAGCTCGCTCAGTGGGTACCTTACCCGTTCCTGGTTAAAGGCCGAAGAGGTGATTTACGCCTTTCTTTCACACCATTTTAAGATGCCCTGCTTCGATGCTTAGCTCTAAGCGGCCGCAGGGACAGTGTGCCGCAGAAGGGTGGCAAAACCAGACGTGCGCAGCTGCCCGGCGCGGACGGGACATCAGGCACTGAGCCCACGCTCAGCACCATCACGCAACAACCCGGCGAACACGCAACAACCATCCCTGCTAACAAAACTACAGCAGAAAAACAGAACTTAAAAATTAAAGGTTCCCCGGAATCTTACCCTCAACTGCAGAAAGGTGCCAGGCTGCCATTCAACCACCATCAGCAAAGCACTGATCTGTTATGTTAGTAAACTATTTCTTTGGGCAGACTGTACTAAAACCTGTGTAAAACAGCACTAATCCACCTTCCTAGGGGCTCTCCAGCACTGCTGACAGTGGATCGAATTGTCAGGCTGCACAAGGCTCCTCAGACAGCAGCGGAGCTAAAGAAAGCAAAGGAAAATGAGAAATGAGCTCCCCCGCCGGCGCCTTTTCCCCCATTTTTTTTTTTTTTTTTTTTGGTTGGATGGGCCTGCTTTTAAATCCCAGACAACTTTAAGAGTTTTGCTGTTGAATTCATGGACGAAGACGCAGCACGTTAATACCATTTTTATTGTGTTTTCTCTTAGAGGGAAAAAAAAGAAAAGAATCCATTGTGTTTTGGCAAATACAGGCCTATCTCAACAAATTAAGAGAATGACTTGAATCCCCGGAAAGCCTTCTTTTTCCCCCACTGCTCATAAGAAGCTGCAGGGTTTTTTCATCCCAAACACCCATCCCGCTCTAAGTGTTCCCACCTCACCTAGGAGCACTTCGAGAAAAATAATAAAAAAAAAACAAAGCCACCATGTAAACTCCAGAAAACAACCAAGAAGTGGGAAAAAAGTGAAGACAACTACGAGCGTTTGACGGTGCCATCAGCGGAGCCGCGAAGGCCGGTTCCCGAGACGCCCTTTTGGCGGTTGCCGCGTAGGTGCGGGAGGGAGGCGGTGGGAGGGCACGCGCCGCTCCCCGCCGCGCTACCGCCTCCCGG